>CM071932.1:2101507-2701507 GCA_016081115.2 Rehmannia glutinosa | reverse complement strand
TAAAGGGAAAAATAGGAACATGGATGGACAGGTTCCTATATCATCGGTAGGCCTTTCAGACTTTAGAGTACCGCCTTCCCCGGTTAACTAAACAAGTCAAACAATGTACTCCACTGGATCCTATGTTATTAAATACATATAATTCTAATTTTAGTACCTAAACTATAGTTATTTTTCATTTTTGGTATCTCATTTTTAAATCATATCAACTTCGTACCTCATGTTTTAATTCTAATCACTTTTGCCACATTTTGTTAATAATTCGTCAATTTTGATACCCAATAATTTACTTATCAATCATGTATAACATACCAGGATTGATGAACATTAGGTAGAATGTGGGTGAAAGTGAATAAAAACTAAAATTGAAATTATTTCTTATTAAATATTATGTTCTTATTAAATACTCCATTCGCCCCAAATATATAATCCACTATTCCTTTTTGGGATATCCAAAGTATATAGTTCACTTTTTATATTTAATATTATTTTTTCCATTCTTTTACTATTATAATCCTATTTAATATGTATTTTATAATTTACACTATTCATTAAATAAGGGTAAATTAAATAAATATTTAGTATATTTATAGTTTCTAATACTTTTATTAATTTGTGTGACAACTGAAAAGTCAAGCTGGACTATATAATGGAGGGGTATTATGTATGTATATTTTACATAGTTATGCAATCAGGAACTGAAAACGCGTACAAGTTATGAGATTTATTTGATTTATTTTTTTTGCTCCCATTTGCTTGATTCGATGGTTTCTTTTATTTATTCTTTGGGGAAAAGCTAAAGGTAGAGAGGAGAGATTTGCGTGGAAATTGATCATAGTGCGGTATCTTTTTTATATTTTTAACTAATTTGAAATGAATCTAGCATGTGCGGTTTTTGTCAAATACGAAATTGAAATTGAAATTGACATTGTTCTTAAATTAAAATGTATGATTTTGTGTAGTTTGGTATGGTAAGGCGATTATAAAGTTGGTTTGCTAAAATTGAAAAGTTTAAAAAAATTAAGGTTTTACATTCTCTAAAATGGTTCGAGATACATGATTATATCATTTTTGTATCAAAGGATTATGATTTGAGAATCGAGTGGAGTCAATAGTTTGATAGTAAATGATAATTAAATGATATTTTTATTATTTTTTTAGAAGGAAAATAGAATTATTATAAATCAAGAATGCTTGTCTGAAACAATCAGGTCCACCAAGTGATCCGAATAGCTCCGATCCTTGGCTCGGACTCCAACAAATGAAAAAGAAAAAAAACGAGCTAAATGGTCGGCTAAAGTTTGAAATTTTTAAAGTAAGAGTAGGCAATTAAAATACGAATAACTTCTAAATGTGCTTTATGGGTGCAAAAGTTTCATCATAATCAATACCTTTCTTCTTGACAATACCCTTGAGCTACTAACCTTGCTTTATTTCGAACAATGTTGCCTTGATCATCGAGTTTGTTTCAAAATACCCATTTTGTGCCAATAAATATTTGTGATGGACGACAAAGTACCAATTCTCAAACATCATTCCTTTCAAATTGATTCAACTCCTCTTGCATCTCGAGAAACCAATCTTCATCTTCAATAGCTTTCCTAACATTTTTAGGCTTTTTTTGGGATATAAGGGCTTTTTCGCAAATTTCTTTCTAGTCATTACTTTGTTTAGAGGACCCCTAATTATGAGATATTTAGGATGATCTCCTTTCGCTTTCAATGTCACGGAAGATCCGAATTACCACCTTTATCCTCTTGTTGAGCATTAGAAGTTGAAATTTGATCATTTGATGTGGAAGTTTGATCACTTTGAGCATCATTTGGAACAATTGGTCCAACTTCATCTTCTTCATTACTATCATCATTGGGTATTCTTTCAACACCGGAGGCTTCATTGAATTTGACGTGAATAGACTCTTCACCACCATGCTAGTCTTGTTATAAACCCGATATGCCTTACTCTTAGTCCAAGACCTCATAAATATTCATTCGGGCTTTAGGATCAAGTTTGTCCAATCGATCCTTGGTGTTCAAAATAAAACACATACAACCAAATATTTTGAAATAGATAATATTTGGAGTTCTTCCTTTCCAAAGCTCATAAGGTGTTTCATTCAACTTGGGATGAAGATATACCCAGTTTATGACATAACAAGCGGTGTTGACGGCTTCGCCCAAAAATATTTTGGAAGTAAAATTCGTTGAGCATGGACCGACACAATTCTTGAAGAGTTCGATTTTCCCTCTCGGCAACACCATTTTATTGTGGAGTTCTTGAGCCAAAAATTATATTCATACCCCTTGGTTTCACACAATATTCTAAAATCACCATCAAATTCACCTCATCGGTCACTCCTTATAGATTTAATAGTATCTTCTTTTTTCATTCTTTATAAGTCTACACAACTTAGCAAACTCATTAGCGGCATCACTTTTATTTGCAAGAAAAATAGCCCAAGTATATATAGAGTCATCAACTATAACAAAGATGCAATATTTTCCACTTAGACTTTCGGTGCCAATATCCTCATACAAATCAAGATGAAGCAATTGTAGAGGCTTGGTTGTGGAAATTTCATTTTTGGACTTAAAACTACTTTTAACTAATTTGTTCTTTTGACAAGTGTTACATAAGCCAAAATTTTCAAAATTTAATTTGGATAGTCCTTTGACATGTTGGTTTTTGTAAATCTTTTATAAATTCTTGTATCCAACATGTCTAAATCGCTTATGCCATAAGCTAGTTAAATCGTTATTGGAGACAAGACAAGAAACATTTTGACTAACCAAATCACTTGTACAAATTTTATAAAGATTGCTTTTTCTCTTAGCTTCACAAATAATTTTACCATTTTTAAGAATAAGGTATTTTTCTTTATTAAAAAAAACATCATAATTAGAATCACAAAGTTGGCTTACACTTATCAAATTGAACTTAAGCCCTTCTACTAATGAAACATTACTAAGAGAGAAAAGAAGAATTACCAATGTCTCAATTGCCAAGAATTTTGCCTTTGCCATTCCCTAACATGACCATTCCTTCTTCTTGGAGCTTGATGTTGGTAAAAATTCTTTCTTTCTCGGTCATGTGTCGTAAACATCCGTTGTCCACGAGCCATTTGGAATCTTCCGTGATTGTTATAACCCCTAGTACCTACAAATAAATCATTTTTAGGTACCCTAAAATTTTAGGGTCCATGGGAGTTGGCCATGAGCACGTTTGGGTCTCCAAAAATGACTATTGTTATTTCTAAGTTTACATGTACTAGTAAAATGTCCATTTTTACCATAATAATAGCAAGTAATAATATTAGGACTACTAGCACGTATGAAAGTTGGAGCTTGGTCATTTTTCTTGAAAATGGTTTGAAAAGGTTTGTAACCAAGTTCTAGTTTAGATCGCTCACTTCTTTGTGCACCAAGGATTTTTGTGACTTTATCCGTACTCAAATTAAAATGTTGCACACTTTTTTCAAATTCTCAATTTCTTTAGTGAACAATTGTTTTCTTTAATCGAGACTATGAACTTTTGCAAGAGTAATAGAGTGTGCATGATCAAGTGATTCATAAGAAGTGAACAAGTTTTCTTTCTCTAATTTTAGCTCTTTATACTTCTTTTTCAAAGTCTTATATTATAAATCATGTCTCTAAACTCATTTTGTAAATCATCATAATCATATTGGAATTCATCAATTAAAGAAGAAGATGAAGAGTTAGAACGCACCTCATTATTTTCATCACCTATGGCCATTAGACCATGTTCGACTTTCTCTTCCTCGTCGGATGTGGCAAGAAGTTCATCCCAAGTTTTGACGTTCGTATCTAGAGCCTTCTTTTTCGGAAAATGTTTTTTCTTCTTTTGCTCCTCCCGCGCTAATTTTGGACAATCGGGTCAGAAAGTGTCCAGGTTTACCATATTTAAAACACGAGTTGTCTTTAGACTTCTTTGCCTTGTTTTTATTAACAAACTTGACAAATTTTCGAATAACGGCCGTTTCCTCATCATACTCATCACTAGCATAATAGGAATTATTAGAAGTAAGACCCTTAGGAGTAGATTGCATACCCGATTGTGAGGTGGATGGTTTGGAGTTCTTTCTTTCCTTGAGATAGACTTCATAGATGAGAAGATTTCCAATGAGTTCATCGAACTTGAGAGTCTCAAGGTTTTGTGCTTCCGTTATAACTATCACCTTTTCGAACCATGAGCCAGGAAGAGCATTTAATACTTTGGTCACCTTATCTTCCTCTCGAGATGACCTTTTCGAGCGCCAATAGGGGATTGATTATGTTGTCTAGCCTTTCCCACCATTTTTGAAATTTCTTTACCCTCAAGCATTATGAAGTTTTCAAAATCTTTAACAAGCACTATTTTTTCTAGCTTGTTTAAATTTCTTAGTAACTTCATAAATGATTTTAATTTTTCCCACAATTCATGTGCCGACCTTATTCCTCTAATACGGTTGTACTTTGGTGGTGGTGAAAGAGCAATGCAAAATATTCAAAGCCTTACCATTTAGAGAGAATGACTTCTTGTCGTTTTATGGAATTCTTTGAAGCTCTTGAGGGTCGTAGTTCCATCCTACAACTTCTTGGTTGGTTGAGCTATTCCTTCACTAATCTCATTCGAAAAGTCGAAACGGCAACCTTGTAGAAATCATTTCATTCGATCTTTCCAAAAGCATAGTTGTTGGCGTCGAATAGTGGTGGCTTGTTGGTGAAGGCGCCGATGGTGAGGCAACTTTCACTGTAGCCATGGATCTCCTCTTTACTCGCAAAGATTAAACGAGCTTGCCAAAGAGTTTGGCTTTGATACTACTTGTTAGTCAGTGGCTACGAAAATCTAAATGGGGTGTTAATAGATTTTCCCGATTTTTTGATTTATGCCCACTTATCTCGAATGTGAAGATGATGAACAAATAAAAGTGCATAAATATAAACAACACACAATGATTTATAGAGCTTCAAGCCACATAGGGCCTAATGCTCTACCACCCTAGTATGTCCGATTGATTTAGAAAAGGAAAAAGTATATTACTAGATACCAAACTATTACAACCTTTACCTTGAAAAGTACCACACTCTTCCTACAACACCGCCTATGAAGATTACCACGTCTTCTTATAAATATAATTAGCACCACACTCTTCAACACCTAGAATCAATCAAGTGTATTCTTACCACAAGAACACTAACAAGGATTTCTTGTTTTTGATGATTTAAATCAATTCAAGATTACAACTCAAATGAAGTATACAACTTTGAAGTGAAAGTGTAATCAAGAATGACGCCTAGTACTCAAGATGTGCAATCGTAAAGCTTAGGCTAAATACAACAAGTATGTTGAAAGTGAAGAACAAGAAGTTTTCGATTTTTGCTTGTTGTTTGTATGCTTGTGTTGTTGTATTGATCCTTCAAGTCGTCAAGTCTTTGTAGGAGAGCTTCTTGATTTGAATAACAACATAGGCTCCTCATAGGAGAGTGAAATCTATAAAAAATGCCAATCAATTGAACAAAATAATTGTTAGAAATCAATCCCATAATTTCATGAAAAGTTGTTTTTCGTAACGGGATAGTTTTTCTTTGATAAAATCTTAGGTCAACCGGTTGACCTCTAATAATAAAAAGACGTTGAGAATATTTAAACACGAGTTGTCCTGGGGATGGATGGGTCAACCAGGGGTTGTACCGATCTCTTTTGGGTTCGATTTGTTCCCCCCGAAACAGAGAGAATCGTAGAAGAACCAAAAGTCCAGGCACCTGTCGCCGCCCTGTCAGGTCGATTGATCTACCTCCCTATTTTCAATGAAACAAAGGTTGTTCTTCTGTTTTTGCACAACTTTCGTGCACGGGTTGCCCTATAGGTCGACCTAAGTACAGAGAAGTTGTCACATATTTGTCAAAAATAAAGTTCAAGAAATACTCCAAAAGAATAGTAAAAAATATTTACAATGTTTTGGAGTATTTGGACAACATTTTGAGATATTGGTTTGGTATAAAGCTCAATTATATGAAATCATCAAAATTATGATAAAAACATTTATCTAACAAATATTTCCAATGTTAATAACTTAGATTGCTCGTGAACCTACTCAACATGTTTATAGGATATACTAAGTTTGGATGTGTAGAGTTTGTGATTTACATCGATCGCCTATAATACGTGAGTATTCCAACCGAGTCACCGATTATTATTTATTAGCTATCGTCAGTTCACACTTAAATCAATGAGCGTCTTTGGCGTTGAATCGTCATAAGCATTGAATTTCTCAAGCACTTTCTCCACATAGTGGGATTATGACAATACAGTTCCATTGGGACTTCTAGTGATTCTAATGCTAGGGTGGATTAGTTTTGCCAATCAAATTATGACATTTATCTTGGATTTTCCACTTTTTCCAAACAATCACGTAAACTATATAGGTTCTCGCACTTTATTACTTTGGTTTCTACTAATTAATTTACGGGAAATTTTTCATGTGTGCGACATGAGAACAGAACCATCAAACTGTCTTAAGTTATAAAAGTTACTATACTTTGTCATTCAAAATTTCTTGATTTCTCATTTTGTCAACCAAAATTTGCACAATTTGTCATATTTCTTGATTTTTTTTTTATGTATTTACATATGCTTCACTACAAAAAAACAATCAAATTATAATGAAATTATTGTTGAGACTTTATTTGGTCAAACACAACTAATTACATAACAAGTACAGATTATGTACATTTGCACATACCTTGCAAATAGTCACTTTTCACAAAATACACACCAATCACATGGCAAGTGCACGTGCACGCAAATGCACCCCGAACTAGAATGTACCAATAAATACAAAATATATTTCAAGTGTTCTAACATAAAAAAGTACATCCCAACAATATTTTTAAATAGAAAATATACATTTTCTTATACTTGATAAAGAAAAGAAAAAGATAACATATTAACTCCAAATCAACAATTCTCTTTGATGACACGAATAGTGTGGCATATAATAGCAAAATTATCTTCAATCCAAATCAACAATCAAGAGCCACTTTAATCTTTTGAATTGTGGAGCTTATAAGAGTATGCACAAAGTGGCAATCGACTCCATATTCAGCTTGCTTCGAAAGGAACTACAACACACTAATATTTGAAAAGCAATCATAAGAGTGAGCCACTTTGTTTTGAGCTACTTGAATCTCCAGTTCCTTGTTAGACGTCCGTCTCTAGAGATTATGTATCCCGATGGAAGGATTGGTATTTTTAAAGTGTCCTCACCATTAACAATCGAAATGATAGTTGGCAAATCCATTGGAGCATAAACTATAATTGCTCCTGGGAGTCAATGCTACTCTCTTGAAGCAACAACATGCTCTCTTTGGGCACAAAAGGCTGCTTCACAAACACCATTAACACAAGGGATAATCAGTTATATCAAAAGAAAAAAAAGGAAAAAGTGGAAAATTCAATAAACTCGTTCAAGTCAAACAATGGTAAATATTAGGAGAAACATATAATTTAAATAAAGTACAAAGTATGCACAATCATATGGTTCTTTCTCGACTAATTTTTGTTAGCCCATTAAATATGAGCCAACTTTGATTTATTAGCAACTTCAAAATAAAGTTAATTATGGAAAATTATCCATAAGTTTCTTGCATTATCAAAATTTCTTTCGCTTATAATAGTTTTTTGTGTATGAATTAATTTTGTATCGAAAAGAATAATAACACTCATCCAAATATCTTCATGCATATATAACAACTTATAATAAAATGAGTGCACAAGAATTACTCACTAGCCGACAAATATCTTCATGCATATATAACATCCTTTATTTTATGTGTTTACTTCTAGAAATATCAGAAACACCGTACCTAAATTAATTCAATGCTTGTAACTTCAAATGCAATTATCATGCCACTGAGTTTACTTTTCTAATTTGCATATCATTTCCAAATTCATACTATATTTTGATACTATTTAATCAAATATTAAATTATTAAAGTTTGTCTATTTTTATAGAGTGACTCATTGTCCGTGCTAAATTTCTTTTTACATGAATCTGCTCACTTCCAAATTAAATTAATGCATCAAATATTAAGGACAATAAATCTTTATGCAACAAACACAACAAAAGTGCAAAGATTTATAATTTATCCAAAGCATACAGAAAACACCATTATATATAACCTAAAATTTATTCATCCTTATACTTTCGTTTTAGATTTTCAAATAATCATATCAAGACGATACACATTTAAATTTCAATCATATAATGGAAGCAATTACTAAGACAAGTTCAACCACGAAGTCCCTAGTCATATACTATTACTAAACATATGCTTTAATCTTAAGAAAATATTCAGTTTTTTGTAATATAATTTTATTATTATCATCATTATAGATCTCAAATTGCAAAAACAAATATCTCCCCTTATGATAAATGTTTCAACATTGCATTAAAATAATGAATTTTAAATGTATCTCGTATGATGTTCAATATTTGGGTATCTTTCTACTACCAAGATTCATAGACATTCAATATATCAATTCATAATTACTTCTAAAACATGTATCATATAACATTTTTTTAAGAAGCCAACAGTCTCAGTTGGTAATGTTATGATTTTCAGTATTGGTGTCGTATGCTTTTTTTTTATATTTCACATCAATTACATGTGCTTGATGATATATCAATACCTTTTGATTTGAAAAAGCAAGTGAGGAATAAGGGCGACACGATCACAAAAATTATGATTAAATGTTATTTACTGGACCAAGTTATCGAAATCTAAACAAAGGTATATATTATTTTTCGTTTGTTACTCGTAAAGTTAATATTATAGTACCACAGACAAGTGGAGAAAATAACCTGGATGATGGAGATACGCTTTCCGATCTATCCCAGTTGAGATGTGTGCAATCGCGCGTGACAGATTTCCACCGGATAAAATATCCCACTCGTATGACAAATGAATTAAGTGTTTTACCTTATTTAGGACACCCTAACTTAATGAGGGTCTAAACAAAAAACGATAAAAACATAGGAAAATAATTTTTTTATCCTACAACTCGACTTCTTGAAATTTAGTCTTCTTGGTAATCACTTTTAAAATTTGATGCAATATCTTATCAAAAATTGGAAATTTAGTCCGATTTTAATTGAATTGTGTGATTCTATCGGATTGCGACTATGACCAAATGAGGTATAAACATGTCAAAAATTTGGGGAAATTGCCACTTAAGTATTGAAATCCCCAAATTTTACGTGTCAATTTCTTGATCCGACATGTCAATTTTTGCACCAAATCACCAAAAATTCTAAGATTCTTAGACACACCAAAGGGCCCTAGTTGGAAATTTTGGTTAAAATTACACAATTTTGATCAAAATCGGATTAAATGTCCGTATTTTAAAATTTATTAGTAGCTACTTGAAATATTCAAGTAGTCCAAGTTAGAGAGCCAATATAACTATTTTCCCAAAAATATATTACTTATTGTATATACCTGCGCTCTTTTTTTCTCATCTCTGAAGAATTTAAAGAGACTCTCAATCGAAAAGGGAAGCCAAAGAGAGGTGGTGCATTAACAATCAAACCGTCAGTTGGCCTGGTCCGTTGCTTTTCCCGAGTGAGACTCGAACTCCACTATTATTCAATTCGACAAGTGGGGAAAATCGAGTTTGTCGACATGCTCAATACTTCACGTAAGTTCTTGACCATTTTGTGAGAAAGCTTCATTAGGTTTCTCCGACCTTCAAAGTGAGTCAATGATCGACAAATAAGAAAAGCAAAAAAATAAAGAATCATATAAGCTCAATTTCCAAGAATTGAGTCCATCATAATATGGGCAATTGAATAACACAGTAATACCCCCTTCAAGTTCATGTTTGGGTGCAGTAGTTAGTCCCATTGAAAATGCAAATCTCTCGCACATTCTTCTCAAGTGTAGCTATCCATCTTTTAGCTCCATAGGCTTGACAACCACATACCAAATCTCTATATAAACGATGATTCAAATGACTTGTCGTCAACTTGAACATGTTCGATCCATGTTACCTATTAGGAAGAGAAATGTACAATAATTAGACTCATCAAGTGATCATGGCGATGCCTAATAATAGTAAATAATTCTATATGGAAAAGCATCAAAGGAAGTTGAAATAAATAAGATGGTCCGACATCTTAATCTAATCATCCCGAATTCTATAAGACATAGATAGTAAACAAAATTTAAAAGCTAAAATAGAAAAGTTCAATTAAACTCAACAAATGATTTGAGGAACTATATAATGCATAGAAGCATATACCCAAGCTTTCATAGTTATTTAATCATAAAGTTCGTCCATTGCTAGTAATAATAGGTAGGTTAGTATTTCAATTATTGTCTAGTTCTAACTAGAATAGACATGATCACAAATTTTCATGACCGCATCATCATTAAAATGCATGATTACTTTAAACATACTCATCATTTAAAATGTTAACTAATGTAGTAGAATCCAAAGAAATTTAACTCTTAATATACTATATATGTCATTGCAGAGAATACAAGCAACTAATCCTAATATGTCGGTCTATTAATGCAAGATGAAGTTGTGCCCCGAGAAAATTGTTGGTGATCATTTGCTGAATTTCTATCCATTGTATCACTAACATACCATATTTGCAACACAAAGAGGTTGTGGGAGGCATTAGGATGAACAAGGAGTATGTCCGAACATATTTCATTCGCAATAATAAGATTATATTCAATATATATTGAATGATGAGTAAAAGACCACTTTTCCTTTAACATGTATTTTTCAGAAGTGTAATAATGGTGTGGATGTATAATGTTTTCCACGTGGAAGAAATCACTGAGTCATTTGATAGAATCATTTATCTTACTTACCATAACATTTTTTCCAATTATCATCATCTTGATGTCAGCGAGGAGGAAATAAGATTTTATAGTGAAATCAAGATAAAAAAGGACTCATTTTAACTCACAATTGATTTTCCGCTCGATATATCTTCAATCATACACCCGCACGGAAGTTTCCACGAGCGAGTTGGAGCAACATCTTGTAGTTGTTTGATGAAATCATATGATACATCTACCATCACCCAAGTGCTTGTATTAAGCTGACGATAGTAACGAATGAAAAAAAATTCTCGGGGAGCCACAAGAGGTGACAAAATGTGCATTTTCTCGTACATCCGTATCAATATAATCATACGCTCAAACATATCCACAAAAAAAAATCATTAAATATATACAACTAGGGAATCGGGTTCCTTACCAAATGTAAAGAATCACAGACACTTCCTCGTATCAAGTACTTCAATTGTCCTTGCTTTTGTGATAATAGTTGGAAATAAGTCCTTCCATTTATTCTCGCAACATTAGCAAATTAGAAATTCACTTTAAAACAAAAGTACAAACTAACCTGTTGGGAAAATAGGTTTTTGGTCCTATAACTTGAACTCGCTTGAAGATTTTGTCCTCTAAGTAATCACTTTAAATTTCACCAATATCTTTCAAAAAAATTGAACTTTTAAACCGATTTTAACTGAATTGTGTAATTTTATAGTAATTAGTAACTAGGGCCAAAATCTACTAATGCGTCTAAGAAATTTATGGATTTTGGCGCAAAAATTGATACGTCAAATCACTAAAAATATCACGAAATTTGAGATTTTAATGTGTTGATCGTAATTTTCGTATCAAATCACCAAAAATTGAAACACAAAATTTTGGGGTTTTAATGTTTTGCTGGTAATTTTGCTCCAAATCCCCAATTGTTTTGACATGTTTTCACTTGACCATTCACGGTCAGTAATTTTCGATAAAATTACACAATTTTAGATAAAATTGGATTAAATATCTAAATTTTTGAAAGATATTGGACTAAAATGTATAGTTGGCTATTTAGAGGACTAAGTGTCAAAATAGTCCTAGTTACAGGACTAAAGAAATTATTTTCCCCTAACATGTTCAAATAGTTGAGTCATCAGAATTTATACCGAATCAAGTAACATTTCAACTAAATGTAATGCTGCCATTGCCACCTCGCCTGAGTCTTTTGATGATTCCATTCGAGCACTCGGGGACTTGAAATGATTTGGCTTGGGGAAAAGCTTATCATAACTATCACGATGCAATATATATCTCCCATCGCTTGGAGAATTGATCCACACTGGATCTTTCGCACATAAAGATCCACAAGTTCATCCATGGCTGAAATGGCAATCTCAATAATGATAGATTTATCCATCTTCTCGTATTCCACTTGAACGATATGGTGATGAAGGAATTTCGAATGTTGGGGCATTTGTCCGAGATCTTTAGGGGTCAATTCCCATTCCATTGCCTAGAAAAATACTTCCAGGCATATTTGGAATGTTCTCAATTCCAGGAGGAGGCATGGGTGATTTTTCTATGTAATTGGAAAAGAAGTTGATTGTTCTTTCATGCTGAAAAAGCATCGCAAAACAAATATTAAGAAATTCGTTCAAATAAAATCTCAATCATTAATGGTAGAAATAAATAGAAAAAACTCACACATAAATCCTGTATGCCAACAATTTAAATCATCCTCTTGTTTCATTGTTAATACTTCTCTTGATTTTGTAACTATAAGTATAGAGTTTTACTGATATTAATCCATGATTTACTGCATGATTTTTTCGTATACATTCGCACTCATGTAACTAAACTTAAAAGGAAAGGTTTATTGTGTAATATAATTAACAACAAAAGATAATTTCTTTTCCTTATAAATAAAACAAATTTCTCGAAAAAAATTAGCGAGAAACAGAGATAAGTTGATTGGTGAAATCACCTCTTCTTTTAATAGTGTATTTTCCATCCTCAATCTATGTGAACTGTGTTGTTTCTCTTCGTTTTCAAGACCCGACCCATGACAAGTGGGACATATGATGTTTCTCGCCTCTTGCATTGCAAGATTCTCACAATGAATTCTTTCATTTTCAGCCGGAGGGCATTGTTATCTCGCTTTCTCATTCTCGAGCCCGAAAAATATTCCCAACAAAGTAATAGATCACCACAATGAATAGTCATATGAGACAAGCAACATATGAGAAATACAAAGAGGTATTATATATATAAGCAACAACACACCTTTTTTTGGGTCCTCTTATTTTGAAACCAAAACTTTATCTGCTTCGGATCAAGTCCTATGTCCTTGCCCAATTGTTGTCTCTGGTTTTCATCAGGGTGTGGGCATTCCTTAAAACACCTACATGTTCAACAAAAAAATTTAACCAGAAAATGAATGAAAGGAGAAAAGATCCAAGATCATGAGATTGAAGACAGTTAAAAAGTCAAGAAACTGGCGAGTGTTTCAGACCATAAAAAAAATCTAAACAAGTTGATACAATTAAAATCATGATAATGGTATAAATAAAGATTTGAATTTCGTATATTTGTATATTTTCTACAATAAAACAATCATTATTAGAACCTATAAAGAATCAAAATCTCAAGATACAAAGATGAAAGATATCTTTCTTGGTCATTAATGGAGAACAAATTTAGCATCTCGTCTTTGTAAATAATAAATTGAAGTCATTGAAATTCTCCACAAGAACAATAAAAGTAGAAAATATATGTTTCAAATGACTCGTGTAAATACACAAGATGTAATTTGCCATGCAAATGGATCAAAAAAACCAAAATAAATATTAAACAAAAGAGTTTGTGAAGTTTAAAAGACGCTTCAAGTCGAATTTGTTGTGCAGAGTGACGATGATATTGCTTTTTGCCCTTTTGGGAGTCTCTCATTTCTTCATCACCCGATGCACGCTCCATATGCTAAATCCATTTTTTTGCCTCAAAGAAGAAAAAGTTGTTTCCGCTGTTATTTGTGATTACAAGTTTTGAATAAAATATAGCAAAATCAAAACAAGATATAATAACTTAGCTAACATTTTAGCCCAGCAAATGAAATTGGCAATTTGACAAACATTACAAGAAAACACAAATTAACAAATCATTGTGCACATTGTTTTGTTGCCTATATAAGATTCATGTGTCGATATCTAAACATTGGTTAGTTATAGTACTTGTGACACAAAGATACATATTATACAATATATCAATTGTTAATATAAATTGAAAGGCAACACTCACCTAAGTTCGTGGATTTCTAAACTACAAACAAGTATGAGGAAGGAAATAATATATCCAAGCACTATGCAAATACGAGGAATGTGGTGTATTATCAAGGGCTATATATATATATATATATATATATATATATTTCATCACGAATATGTTTTATCTTGGACATGATTTGTCACGTGAAAGATTTCACTTACTTTGATGAGGATCTTACCTCCGCATTTATGAGGCCAAACTTTACAATGAAACAATTAATAACGGATGCAATAGAAGTAACTAATTTACAACACTTCACGGAAGTTACCAAACTAATGATACCCTACCAAAAGTGGGATAGAAACCAAGAGCTAAAAATGCACATCATGTTGAATATAAAGAAGGGTAAAGAAATAAAATCTTTGTATTTATTTACCTATTCTTCCAAAACAACGTAGTGGATTTTTTTGAGAAATAGGATACAAACTTATATAGCAAATAATTCAATAGTTTTCCTTAACTTTCCATTAGCTTATAAGGTTAACTAATGAATTAGTATTCATGCTATAGATATGGTCATTTATTTCCACAATCTGTAATTTGCTAATGATGATATTATATGGATTATGATAGATAGTGAATAAAAAACAAAGTATTATGCATTTACGCTAAAAGTTCATGTTTACTGAAAAGATCCGTGAAAATTTCTCAAAAGATATTAACAAAAATACGGTCGTATTCCCATCAAAAACAATTAGTCTTCTTAAAGTATAGAGCTAATTTACGAAATCTCATTAAAGTAGCTCTAAAATAATTATTTTCATAATGTCCATCTTCAAAGTGTTGAGAGTAGTAATACCATTCATTTAAACCATTAGCATCGTGCATTATCAATTTTATTTGCATTGCTTTTTGTTGCCACTTCAATTGGAGAATTGTCATACTAGACAAATTCAATGGAGCCAATGCTTTCTTATTTCCTGTATATATATTAATTTTTAAGGTAGATGATAGTTAATTAAAACCATTGTGTACAAGATAAAATAAATTTACTTCCTTAATGTCTTTCTTATTTAAATTTACACTCTTTATTATTCTAGACTATATGACATAATTCCAATGTTGAGCAATTCCCTGGCATTCTTTTTCAAGATGACCTTAGTCAACAAATGATTTCCCATTCTTATATACTATGATGAAAGAAAAGATAAATTGATACATTTGTATATTAAATTGCATAAAGATAAGAGTGTTAACATAAGAAAATCCATTGATTTTCTATTGCATCACTTTTACTAATCAATATTTTTTCCTAATAGGTCATCGCATGAAATAGGTAGCGAGAGATCATTTCAAGCTTTACCGACAATCTTAATCGATCATTTTGTAACTCAACAGCTTTCACACTAACCAAAACAGTCCATCAATTATTGTTCAAAAGATAACTTCAAAATAATAGAACAGGCATATTGAAGTAAAACCGATAGAGTCAAATAAGTAACTTTACACGATCCCAAAAGTATGTCAAATCTTATTATGTTGTACCCTTATTATTGCTAATCAAAATAATAACAAAGAGTTACATTCTAGAATCTTTCCTTAACTCATAGCTAGCCAAATAGAGTAATAATCTAGAATGAAACAAGAATCAATTGCGAAATATTTAGCTATCACTACAAAAGAATTCCGGTTCCACGTCCGAATTTATCGATATGATTGTCACTAAATTTTACAAACTACTTACAAAATAAAAACTATTGTTTTTCCTCAAACTATACAACAAATTGCTAATAATTATTAAATTTATCGACAAATTGCAGAGATATTTACCAACAATATCAAGTTTTATTGGTAAATAATTACCTACAACGATTTTACCTACACTTTACAATTATCTTAATATTTACCTACATAAAATCTACAGTAAATTGAATTCTTCTTGTGGACTATTCACATAAGAAACATGTATTACACTTTTATTTATCTGTTGTTTATCTTATAATGAGCATCCTACGTAATAATTTTATCTAAAAATCGTATTTACCACAAATGGAAAATGTTCAATGAAGTCTATATATAGTAAGAAATATTTGAATAACTCCGTACCTCTTGTATTTTCAACTCGTAATGTCTAATTGAAATGTATTTTCATAATAGATTAGAACTCGTTAAATTTTTCTACTAGTTATACTTTAATTTTGGATTCCATACAAATTGTCACATCCCGTGCCCCGGTAGAGTCTAGATGTAAAACCCCTATGCAATAGATCCACTAGCAAACACTTTGCACAGTTTCTCTCTTTACAAAATGGTTACAAACTAAGTTACTAGATGAGTACATTGTTCCCACTTACTACTCTTGATATTCCCACATAACCAACATATGATATCAAAATCACCCCTAGTCAACACACAAATTCCTCGTTTCATTGCTTTGCAATCTAGAACCACCTTGGTATGGTACCTCGAGCTCGGAACATGCTCATTGCTTCGTCTTCGCCTTCGCTGCGAAAATGAGACCCTCAAAGATAACGGGTCTCACTATCAACTACTTTGCATTCATCCTCATAGTGCGTAAACTATTGACCCATGTTTTTAGAGGAGTCCATTATACCCACTTATAAACCACTCTGATACTCACACATAACCAACATTGGGTATCACAATCACCCTCGTTGAACATGTATCGTGACGTTTCCCACTTATTCACGAACAAGAATTGCTCTCGATACACAACTTGTCGGACCTCCCGCACCGATAGTACCCTTAAGGCCGACTCGATACCAACTCACTTCCCAGGCGTATTGTCAACTCATGCTTAAGTCCAAAATATGCTAACAATTTGTATTCCACTTTAATATAAATATTGAATAGTTGGATACAATTAGACTAGTTTATAAGTTGTCATAATGTTCTTAGATGGGAACCTGGGTTGAACTATTGAATGTATGACGAATACTACTTGCTAGAGTATAATCATCTCAATTAGATTTATGTTATATTTTATTTTGTGATTCTCTTTTATTTGGATCTTATACGATTTTTAATTAAAGAGTCCACTTCCTATATATTTGATTATACTTATGAGATATGTTTCTCATGTTTGGTCATCTCTTGATATTCCTAGTAATCAATGAGATTTTGGATGCTCATGGTCCTGAGCGAGTATACATACTATAGAAGGTTGTTTAGTTCTTCCGTGTTTCGATCTCTCTCATCGACGCTTTTGCTGCATCAACTATTTTTGTAGACAAGAAATATGAAGTAGTTTTGTCCGCAAAGAACTTATTACGCAAAGTATTTTGGTCTCATCCCTATGTATCCGTCGACGGACCATGCTTTAATCCACATGATCAAGAATCTTCCCCAATTCTAAAGTCACACTGAAAGAAAATTGTACTATAATCTTGCATTCTAAAATGCTTGAGCTTATCGAAAAATAAAGAAAACCAACATATTAGTTTTATGTATACGAGAGAGAAACTGTGTAACAATCAATATCCAAGAATTAACTTCGATGATACATTGTAATTGAATAAGCAAATTCCTTAAATTCTCATTTCTCCTCAAAACAACAAATAAATATATTGAAAATGTTCAAAGGAACAAAACATGAATCTACTATTTGCGGTTCACAAAGCAGGTAAACCTAAATGCACAAGGGTCAAATCGTTTTAGTATGCAACGAAGACTTCAACTTTTCCTTTTATTCCTAAATTCTCTTCTCGTTTTTTTTTTTTTTTTTTTTGTTTCTATCTTTTCTCTACATTAAAACACACACAATTCCACCGACCACAACATAAATTCACACACCATAAGTATTCGCAACACGCCGCTTTTTAAGCCTTATTTCATCACCCATAACTTACTCATCTTCCCTCAACTTTATATGGTCAAACCTCATTTGCTATTTTCTCTTCACTATTTCTCACATTTATTTACACACAACTTCGATCAACATGGTGAGAAAATAATATATAATATGAGCAATTTCATGGATAAAATGTTGATTTCTTTGATAAATAAGTATATATCAATTGACGGTTTTGAAGTTGGGAAGGGCCAAGCACTTTGCCACTAACCTCTTGGGTTTTGAATCTTCTAACTGTTATGCACTCGCCACAATGACATGATGGAGAAATTACAAATTAATGAGCTAAATGGTATGGTAAAAAAGTCCCTTTAGAATTTAATCGCAAAAAAATTACCCAATAACTATTAAAAATTTACTAAATGGGTTTAAATTTGAACCTTATTTTAAAAATTAATAAATATAAATACCATATTGAAATAATAATGGTAGTGGAGGGTTTAAACTCGGATCATAGTGAACCCATCTCGTATGGTGTAGATCTAAACCCGGTTAATGCGTTAACATGACAGGTAATGAGTTTAATACTTTTAAACCCTATCGAACCCATATCATTAACACATATTACATGTATTAAATTATTTTAATTATATATCTTAGAGGAGTCTTGACTCTTCCAATTGGATTTTACTAAAATGTGTACTCCTAGCCAAAGAAGTACTTCAAAAGCAAATTGAAGGTTTTTTTTAGGGAAAAGCAAATTGAAGTTAATAGCAAAAGAAAACCTAAAATAAAGAAATACGACCCTCTCTGCAAGTGCCGGACTCACATGTAACCCATGATCCACCCCTTGATACCATTAGATAATCATCATCCTTGTATTTGTTTAATTTAGAATTTTTGGTGGTTGCCTCAACCTCCCCCTTGTTTGAAAGGTGAAAGTTTACTTGGGCTTTTTCATTTGGCGTCGGGATATGTATCTTGTTTGTTTCATATTAATTAATAAAAATACAATTTTATTATTGTCAAAAAAATTGTTTCATGCGAATCTTCAAATCTTCAAATTTCTAGTCCACTTTTTACAACAAAAACGATAAATATACATAACAACATGAATGCATACCTGAAAAATAGGTTGCTTGATATGCAATTTGTTTTCAAATGTGAAAACATGTTGCACAATAAAATGCAAAGTTTATTTTATATTGGATCGGTGCATAGTAGAGTTCCACCGCAAGTTGTTGAATCTTGTTGTTCGAAAAATTTTAGGTTGTAATTGGATCAAGGATTAGATTTGAGAGAAAAATTTGGGGGAAAGAATTTCAAATAACTCTAAACAATATGGATTTAAAATTCATCACCAGTAACACAAATTTGTATTGTATGCGAATAAACAAAAAGAAAATCATACAAATTAAATATTATTCGAATCAAATGGCAAATATATGTTACAATCTCTATTTCTCCTTTGATTCTTTTCTTCAATAATATAGTATTCTAACTCGATATTTTGGAGATGTATTCTTTAGCTTGATCTTCTCCAAACTTGATTTTGACTTTGAATAACATTAAATCGAGGGCTTGTAAGTTTAATCTCGAATCAAACGATATATATTTGATGATATTTGACTTGAATGTGAACTTCTTGGTGGAGCTCTTTCCTTGATCTTCCTCCAAGATGAACTTGAAATTGGATAATGTTAACGAGGGTTTGACAACTTATTATGGGATCAAACGCTAAATTTGAGCAGATCACGATGGACGGCTTGAATTCGCCTTGAATACCATGGATTTCCTTGAATTTGATCTTCTTGACTTGAGGGAATTTCCTCCACCACCTTTCTTGTTTGGATTTCTTCTGCTTGAATTGTGTGTATAAATTATGAAGAGAACCTCTATTTATAGGTGTATGATGGGGATTATTGCCATAATTGTTCAATGAAATGGGGCGATTTAATTGGCCGATCATGATTTGTCTTGCATATTTTACCACAATCAAAAGATTGTGATTTGATTTGATTTGACTTGATTTATTCACCTAAACATTGGTAAATCACTTCCGTATTTGCATGATCTTGTCTTGAGGAAGATTTCGATACTTGACAATATTTGGTAATAAATTTTGGTGTCTACAAATGCCCCCTTGCAATTTGTTCATGGATCACAGAATGAATCGCGAAATCATTTCACTTGGGATCAATTTGAAGCACATAGATAGTTTTTACTCATATCAAGGAGCTCTTGAATTTGTAAATAGTTTATACTCATATCAACAAGTTCTTGAATTTGAATTTGCAAACAGTTTATACTGTGTCAAGGAGTCTTCATTTAAACTTGACATATATTGATAATTTATACTCGTATCAAGGATTATTGATTTTTATTTGACATATATTGATAGTTTATACTAGTATCAAGGAGTCCTCATTTAAATTTGAGACGTAATAATAGTTTATACTTGTATCAAGGAGTAGTCATATAGATTTGAGATATATTGATAGTTTATACTCATATCAAGGAGTAAGCATTTAAATTTGAGACATATTTGATAGTTTATACTCGTATCAAGGAGCAAGCATTTGAGTTTGAGATATATTGATGGTTTACACTCGTATCAAGGAGTAATTATTTGAACTTGGGATATAGACCTTTTATACTCATGTCAAGGAGTGTGATTGATAGTTTATGCTCGTATCAAGGAGTATTTTTTTCTAACTTCATGACATATTAGCAAATGCGTTATCTTCCTCGAGCGAGATCTTTTTTAACGAGCTAATCGCATGACTTTATCTTTGAATATGAAATAATTTTGAATCGGGTGTCCCACCAAACGATGATATTTATAGTAGTTTGGATCATTAACTCGCCCGATTCTTCAAGATGATTCATTTCGTAATTCAAAGAGTTTTGATTCGAGCAAGTCATCAAATATTCCGGAGACATAAGATCATAAAATGTATATTGTTTTGCTTGCATCCCTTTTAGAGTCAACTTCTTTGTCTCATTTCTAGAGTGATATCCTTTTTGATACTTTTATCATTTGCATTTCTTTTGGCTTTTATAGGTGTTGCGTTGAAGGCCATGGATTCTTCATTTGAAGCCCTCGAACAAAATTGCCCTCCTTGTTGGTTTCATATCTTTCACTTGATCTTTTTGGCTCTTGGATGAGTGGCCCATTGACTCCACTTGCGCCATACTCAACTCGTATTGTTAGCTCGAGTACCTAACTCTTCAAACGCCCTCGGTTGGATTCCTTGAAGGATGTATTGAAGGCCCCAATGCATCCCTTGAATGCACATCTCGATAGCGTGTTTCAAGCAATTGATATTTGCGCTAAGACTAAAATTCCTCTAACGATTGATATAGTCAATGGCGGGTTCCTCTTTCCACTACCGTGAATTAATGAGTTCAAGCATGCTAACTATTATTCGACTACTATAAAATCAATTAAGAAATTCTTGCTCTAGTTGCTCCACACTATCAATGGAGTTCGCCTCCAAGTCAGTGTACCAGTTAAATGCATTTCCTTTCAATGATTGGATGAATTGTTTGACGAGAAAGTCTCCGTATGTTTCCTCATTATTGCATGTATCGATGAAATGGGCTATGTGATGCTTCGGGTTCCCTTTTCTATCAAATTGTTGAAACTTTGGAGTTTGGTAGCCGACCGCATCCTCAAGTTGTCAATCCTTGGTGTGTATGGCTTAGCATAACTCGGTGAAGATTTTGAGCTTCCATTGAATCTGTCCTGATTGTTCCCATGATAAAATCCTTTAGCTAATCAACAGAATCAAGCCATCACCGAAACTTGCAATTCTTTGGTCGATGACTTTTCTTTTTCAAGATACTCCTTCATAGATGTCTCTCGCTTCATCACGACCTTCATTTGCTTTCCCATCACTTGACTTGTTTCAAAGATTGTCTATCTTGTTCATTAGCTTCGTGATTTGAGAGTCTTGTTCCTTCGATATCCTTGCCAAGCTTACAATTTGCTCCTCTAATGTCGTGGCATTTGTCACCATAGAAGACGCCACGTTCGAGGTGAATGAGTAACTTGACGCTAAGCGGCGAGTTGATGAAGCGGACTCATCATTCGGATCTCGGTCACCTTCATTTGTGTTTTGCGAGAAGTGGCGAATCCTTCTCAACTATTTCATGTAGGGGTTCATATCACATGATGCATTTAACTTCTTGGATATGCTCCTCGTGTTGAAACCAATGCTTTCTCTAGTGGAATTTGAGGAGTTTGAGGTAGCGACTTTGAATATTGTCACCTTGCAATTGGCCATGATACTTCGAGAGCTTGGTGAAGAGAAGAGATGAGAGGTAGAAAAACTCCACACATCAAGGCGTGCCAAAATTTATAACATAATTTTTTATTGTCTCGTGAATAAACAAATAAGAAAATCATACAAATTAAATATTATTCCAATCAAATGGAAAATATGGGTTACAATCTCTATTTCTCCTCCGATTCTTTTCTTCAAGAATATAGTATTCGAACTCGAGATTTTGGAGATGAATTCTTCGGCATGATCTTCTCCAAACTTTATTTTGACTTTGAATAACATTAATTTGAGGGCTTGTAAGCTTAATCTCGAATCAAACGCTATATATTTGACGATATTTGACTTGAATGTGAACTTTTAGTGGAGATATTTCATTGATCTTCCTCCAAGATGAACTTGAAATTTGATAACGTTAACTCGAGTGTTTGACAACTTATTCCCGAATCAAATACTAAATTTGAGCAGACTCCACGATGGACGGCTTGAATTTTACCTTGAACATGTGGATTTTCTTGAATTTGATCTTCTTGACTTGAGAGAATTTCTCCACCATCTTTCCTTTTCGGATTTCTTCTCTTTGAATTGTGTGTATGAATTATGTAAAGAACCTCTATTTATAGGTGTATGATGGGGATTCTTGCCATAATTGTTGGATGAAACGGGACGATTTAATCGGGTGATCATGATTTATCTTGCATATCTTGCCATAATCAAAAGATTGTGATTTGATTTGATTTGATTGATTTATTTACCAAAATATTGGTAAATCGGTTTTAGATTTGCATGATCTTGTCTTGAGGGCTAAGATTGAAGATTTCGATAATTGACAATATTTGGTAATAAATTTTGGTGTCTACAACAACAATGACTTCCAAAATAACATAAAATCTTAGGGTGGTGGGTCCAATGAGTTTGGACCCACCGGATTTGGGGGCCAATGGTGGCGTGGGCTGATCCAGGGTCTTATTTTTTTTTTTTTTTTTGATGCGACAAGGCCTTAGTTTCGCTAAACTCGTCCAAGACCCAACGACCTTTAGACCCACCGAATATGATGGCCATGGTGAAGTGTAGTGGGGCAAATATTGAAGTAGGGTTGGAAGGTCTTGAGTCTTATTTTTTATTAGCAGGGGGATTCCAAGTTTCATTGAACTGTCTAAAACCCGATCTATTGTCATCCTTAAGCGCAACACATATATATTTATCGCACCCAATTTAACCTATGTGAAAGTGACCAATGTCTAGCATATATGACGCCTATGGGGGTGAGGGACAATATGACATGAACTTTAAAAGATATTGATTACACAATACATCAACTAATTTTTGATAAAAATATACAACTAAGCCATTTTAGCCTTTTCTTTTATATCCTAAAAAGTTTAATTGTAGGTTAATTTTTAATTTTTAATGTATAACTTTTATTAATACTTAAATTCACTATTTAACTTGTAATTGATCAAATATTTATTCATAATAAAAATTAAATTATCATCATTTATTTTAGAACGGAAGAAGAAACTTAAATTTACTTACACTAAAAAGTTCAATTTTTCTTAATTTTTTTATATTTAATAACTTTGTTTAATATTATAAATCATAAAACAAGTTCAATTCATAGAAACAAAAGTTTCCGAATTTTGGAAAGTAACTCGAATAAAATATGATATTTGCATATGACCTCACGTTCATAAATAATGTGATAAAATCTCTCAAACTTTTAATTAATAAAAGAATTTATTCTCGAATTATTTTCTATTCTAATAACATAAGACTATATTAACTGTTTTACCATATTTTCAATGCAATAATATAACTATATTAGATAATAAGTATTTTATGGACAAAATTCATTGAGAATCTTCCACAAAAGTATATTAATTTTATAGAATAATTAAATATTTGTATCGAAAAAAGGAAAAAAAAAAAAAGTATGTTAGAATTTGTGTTCGTGTGCCACATTGCCAATTTCCTGAGCTTTTATTATGTATAAATGTGAGTTAGACACCCTCTCCCCGAGCTAGCTTTTGGGGATGAGTTCTACCCAAGGCCATTTATCATGGTATCGAGCACCCAAGTTTGGTTTGAAGGCGGTGTTGGGAATTAGACCCGCCCATTTGGATTGGCATGCATGCTCGGCGTGAGGATGGGTGTTAGAGTTTGCATTTGTGTCCAATATCGCCAATTTGTTGGATCATTATTATGTATAAATGTGAGTTGGACACCCTCTCCCCCTCGATCTAGCTTTTGGGGATGTGTTCTACCCAAACCCATTATCAAACTAACAAAAAAGAAAAAGAAAAAAAAAAAACATAATGCTATCTCTCCTCTCTCCTTTTCCATTCACCGTCGACTTCTCGTCTTGAGAGCTTTTCCGATCATCTCCTCCGGCAACTCCATGGTTGAGTTTCCCTTTCAAGATTCTTCCACAAGTTTGGGTATTCTTTCATTCGATAACGACCTCACGCACCTCCTCTTCCGATGTCGCTCACATTGTGCCTTCCCACGTCCGCATATCGGAGTTCGCGTTAATCCAGCGGGTTTGTTGTCTTCGATTCCGCCCCTACCATGTTGATGTGTTATTTGAGTTCCGCTTCAAAACCCTCCTTCAGCTATGGCGTTTTAGGGTTTCCGATAGGGTTTTGGGTTCTTCAAATTCTGGTTCGTCATTAAGTGCACGCAAATTTTCCGACCATGGTGGGTGGGATGCGTCAAGCTCATTGTGTTCCCTCACGTGATATACAACCCCCATGTTTTGATCTTCCGTCAAATTCCATCCCATATGTGAAGCCAAGTTCCAATGCTAGTAGCGGATCATGGTCTTCCTCGCTTGGTTGTTGTTGGGGTGGGTTCCAAGGCCTACTATCTGCCACTTGTCTGCCTAGGATCTTGGATGTGGTCACAACCACAGATTTGTTTGATGCCACTATCTCAACTATCATGCATGGTAGTGGTCCCCCCAAGTTGGGTCGTCCTCCTACTCCTTATGGCATGTGTTTGTTTGTTGCATGTTCTCATGAGGACATCACCCCTATTGTCAACCACCCTTCAGATGGTTAGTGATTCTTCTACTCCACGAGGTACGTTTATTGCCCCACTGCCTATTATTGGTAATTCTATCCCTCGTAAGGCAATACGTGAATGCGGTTAATGGTATCAATATTATTGCTCCTGAACCTGTTAAAAAGGGTGACTATGTTTCTGTTACTTGATGAAATTTTGTATCAACAACATATTACGGAGTTTTCATTTTTTCTTATTGGACGTGTGATGCTCGGAAGGTCCATAAACCCTAGTACACGATGCCTTTTAAAAACATCTTTCACAATTATGGAACACCCAACATGATTGGAAATTAATACCATTGGAGAAGGGGTATTTGTGCATTAAATTTTCATCGCGTTCGATCGAACTCGAGTTGCTTCATGTTCTTGGTGGCAACTTAATCCAGGATCTATTTTTTTGTCACCCTGGGTTTTGTATTTCAATCCCTATAAAGTTAATACTTCAACTGCTAGTGTTTGGGTTCGTATATTTGAATTAAGTATTGAATACTCGCATCCGAAAGTATCATTATGGGCATTGCCAAGCGCAAAGGGCAATCCTATTCGTGATTGATGATAAATCCCTTAGTGGGTCTCTTGGACATTTGTGAGGGTTCTTGTCGAAGTTGATCTTGATAAACCACTTCAAGATTTTGGTATGGTTGAATGAATAGGTCATTGCTCGTTTGTTTCCTTGAGTTATGAAAAGCTTCCTTAATTTTGCTCGCATTACAACATCATGGGCCATTCCCTCGACTCTTGTCAAAGGAATCGACTCAGTTATGCCTACAACTACTTTGAAAGAAGAGCCTCGTCGTGATACTTCTTCCAAATGAGGTAGGTCATGGGTTCGCAAGGTTTATCAACCTATCAATAAATCCACGGATAAAAAATAAGTGATTGACCACTACAACATAAATGACATTAGGTAACACAAATTTTGTATCACTTTTTATATAAGGTACATATGTAACACATGTTTGTAACACTTTTTACATTACAATATTTATGTAACACTTTTGTAGCACTTTATCAATATGTAACACTTATATGTAACACTTTTATATAAGTAACACTTTTTTAAGTATCACTTTTTTTGTTATTTCTTTTGTAACACAAATAGGTAACACTTTTATCAATATGTAACGCTTATATGTAACACTTTTATATAAGTAACACTTTTTAAGTATCACTTTGTTTTTGTTATTTCTTTTGTACCGCAAATAGGTATCACTTTATTTAAGAAGCACTATTGACAACAATATATTTTTTTGATTGTAACACTTTTTAAGCTATATTTTAGTAACACAAATTATATAACTATCATTAAATCATGTCAAGGATTTATTTAATTAATTGATGTCACCAAACCTAAAATTTGTAGACATCATGTACTGCTTTTTTTAATCAATTTTTGTTTACTTTTTACAAAGTATTTTAGTTTTGCTTTTATTATTTTATTTTTTACAAAGACAATTAATTCCGTCTTAATACCGAAAATGCGCATGTATATATTTTATTATTATTTTTTTAATTTTTTTAACGGAGACCAATTTCATCGTTAACCTTTTTTGTTTTATTTTTTTACTTTTTTAAAAATATTACCAATGAAAATTGATGTTGTCGGTAATTACTTAGGAATTTTTTCGTCGGTGAATTATTATTTTGTTATTTTCTTTTATTATTTAATTTTTTTACTATTAGAACTTTTTTATCTGTTTAAATTAATTTTATATTTTTATATATTTTTTATTTTTACTGATTGAATATTTATTAGTCGATAAATTTATTTTATATATTTTTATATTTTTAATTTGTTGTGTCCTTTAATATATAATATAATATAATTTTCAAACTATATACTATACAATATAAAACTTGATATATACAAAAGGTATAATATAATGTAATACATATATTATAAAATATAATCTTTATTATATAAAATATATTGTATATACATATAATATATATATATATATATATATATATGTGTGTGTGTGTGTGTTTTTGTGTGTATGTGTATATATAAAACAAAACAAAAGTTGTAATAAGAATCAACTTAGCTTAGTGGCAAATTGTCACTTCCATACATAACAGTCATGAGTTCGAATCTACTTGATGGCAAAAATAGTATTTCTACGAAGTGCTACAAAAAAAAGTGTTACATAAGATTTATATGTAACACTTTAGAAGTATTTTTTTAAAGTGTTACAAAAAGTGTTACATAAGATTCATAGGTAACACTTTAGAAATATTGCTTCAAAGTGTTACCAATAGAAAACTTAATGTAACACTTAGAAAAAGTGTTACTAAAAGCTAATAAAAGTGATACCTTTGACTATAGGTAGCACGGCAAAATCGCAGCGCCATAAAAAGTGCTACCTATTGTCTATTGTAACATTTTATGACCATTAGGTAACATTTTTTGAGTGTTACCTAATGTTATTTATGTTGTAGTACACCTCTCGTGGAAGGAACGAACTTTGTTCAAAGCAAGTTGGTTCTCCCTCTCGTATGATTGTTCCTCATTCGTTGGAGAATTCTTTTGTGGCTCTTATTGATGTTGGTGATTCTGAAAACACTAACATTCTTGCCATTGAGCCTTGATTCTGGTCCCCCACCTGTGTTTGGTACTTCTACCTTGTCCATATTTTTAGATATCCGAAATAGCCTCGGATGTTCATTATCAATCGGATAAACCGATTCGACATCTTTATCATGAATATGCTACCAAACATCGTCTTCTCACGAGGGTTGCAAAAGGTTTGTCACCTCCTCTTCATAAGATCATGATTTCTCGATGGTTCGGAGGTCTATGGTTCTTATTGTTGCGGCAAACAAAGGGTGGAGCAACTATGCGATGAGGATTTGCGGGGCTTTGATGATTTGGGGACAGGGCCTCGGAGATCTTGTTCTTTGGTCGTTAATGTGACATCTCATGCTACCACATTCGTGCCTACGCAACGGCTTATTTCCCGACTTATCGCAATGAATTGTCTCTTCTCGGAATATCTGGGGATTGGGAACATTGCCTCCCGTAACGCTTCTTAAGGAATTATGTCATCGTCATAAACCATCTTTGGTCGCTATCTCTCAACCCAAAGTTGAGCTCCAAGTTATTTCTTATTCGTGATGGACTAGCATGGGTTTACATTTTGTTAAACATAATTTGTGGTCTAATGACAAAGCAGATATTTGGGTCTTTCGATGTCATGATGTCGAGATTTTGCGCGAGGTTTTTCAGTCATATCTATGTTATTCTATAGGTTGAAGTGGCGACTCTTATTTTTTATGTGGGGTTTGTACATGTGCTTGTGATTATGTATCTCGTAGACAATTGTGGCAGGATATTGTGGGTCTAGGCTTGGATAATTTTATGGTCTTTGGGTGATTTCGGTTTCATCCTTGGTAATCACAAATGACAAGGTCGGAGTATTACTTCTCGTGCATCCTGTTAGGACTTTCAATTTTATTGGTAATGGGAGTTTCTTCGCCAATTCTCAAGTTATTGGTAAATTCCTTACTTGGTGTACTACTCGTTCCCAAAGAATAGCTTGTTCAAGCTCGTTTGGATCGATCTATGGCCACCTTGGGATTTTTCTCACTTTGACAGTTGGTTGAATGTGATGTTCTTCATCGAATTTGTTCGGATCGTCCTCCGCCGCTGGTTACATCCTATATTCAATCGGTTATAGGCTCGTCTCCATTTCATTTTCAACGTATGTGGGTCGAACATCCGTGTTTCTTGGCCTTGGTCACTTCTTCGTGGGTGGCCTCCTATGGTGTTTCCAATCCCGTTATAATTATGATGAAAAAGCTTAAAAGGTTTCGATTGACTCTCAAGGCATGTAATTATGATGTCTTTGGGGATGTCAATCACACAATTGACTTGCATTGGAGAAAGTGCATCAAATTCAATCGATAAGAATATGGTTTATAATGATGTTCGTAGACAATAAGAATTTGAGGCTCAAAATTCGCAAACACGACTCTTTTGAGTAGGGAAGGGTTTGGGGCGGGTTTGGCCAAACCCGAGACCCACCCCGCCAAGGAAAAGTAACATCCGGACCCACCGCCTCAAGACCTGCCCCACCCCGCTTCAAAATCCACCGGGGCGGATCTAGACCCGCCAAATATATTTTTTAAATTACAATAATTTATATTTTTCTATTTGTGGCCAAATTTTCAAAGTAAACCAATGTCAATAGGTTAAAAAATAAATAAATATAATTATGCAACTTATAAATTAGCTACTATTAAGATTTATTTTTTAAAAAAATACTATTAGTATAATTTTGCAATAGTACTCAACTAATACTTAAAATAATATTTAAAGTAGAATATTACAAGATATTATATTAGTAAATTAAACTTTAAAAGTAAATAATGCAAAAATATTTCAATATATATTAAAAATATAATAAAAATTAATATATGGGGCGGGTCCGGTTGGACCCAGGACCACCCCTTTAACCTGACGGGGGTTTTGTAATCTTGGACCCGAGACCCCCGGACCCATTTATCTGGGTCTGGCCCCATTTTCATCATCGTTGCCAATTGAGGACTCTCTGAAGGGTATTCATGGCATAATGATTGATGGGCATCTTTCACATGATCCTGGCCGTTATTTTGACTCACATTGTTTCTTTTTACGAGGATTTATTTTCCGCATCTTCCGCTCGGTAATATTGATTTCTCTTTGATTGATCGGGTCATCTCCCCCTGCGGTTTTGGAAGTGGATAATCAATTTCTTACTAATTTGCCTATTGACTTGGAGATTCGAGAAGCAATTTTCGAGCTTGGTTCGATAGTGCTCTGGTCCTGGATGGATTTAATGGGGTCTTCTATCAGCAGTGTTGGGATATTATTGCTCGAGGATGTCACGACGGTGGTCTGTCATTTTTTTACGCATGGTATTTTGCCAACAGGGTTTAATGGGAGCTTCATGGTCCTTATTCAGAAAAACAAGGATGCTAATACTGTGGATAATTTCAGGCCTATTGTTATGAGCAATTTTATTTTCAAAGTCATTACAAAGATCATAGAAACACGGTTTGGTACCTTAATCAGAAAATTTATTTCTCCCATGCAGTTTGGATTTATCTCGGGTCATCGATTCACGATTGTATTGCTTTGATTTTGGGGTTTTAAGATTTTGCAAAAGTGGATGGATACGAGTATGATTTTAAAAATTGATATTCAAAAGGATTTGGCACTTTGAGTTGGGACTTTTTGTTACTTGTGTTATGCCGTTTTAATTTCGATATCTTTATCTTGTAGATTTCGATTATTTCAGCTAGATTTCTATTCTACTCCATGGGATGCCCGTTAGGTTTTTTCCTTGTACCCGAGGGGTCCGACAAGGCTACCCGTTTTCTCCATTGCTCTTTTGCATTGCCGAAGAGATCCTTGGGCATTCCATTGCTTTCCTGGTTTCCACTCACCGATCACTTCATTTGTTGCTCCACGTGGTATCCGTTTCCATCTAGTATTCTATATCTTTGATGACATTGTCATTCTTTGTGGGGCCACCACGATCAATGCTTGTCGATTTTTCAAATTCTTGGGCAATATGCCTCTGCTGGGTCAAGTTTTAATCCGGTCAAGTACAATATATTTTTGGGTCTCGGTATCTCCATATATTCGGGCCTTATTCGAACAAAGATGGGGTTTATGATGGATGGCTTGCCCACAATTTATTTGGGCATTCCTATCTTCAAATGGGCCCATAAGTCGACACACTTACAACCTATTTTGATAAGATCCTTATGAAATTCAAGCATTGGAAATGATATACTCTCTCTGTTGTTGGTTGGATTTTCCTCGTGAACTCGGTGATCACCAGTTCTTTTATTCATTCTATGATTTACAAGTGGCCGATTTCCATGTTTAAGAAAATGGAGCAAGCCATGCATAATTTCATTTAGACGAGGGATATTCTTACGAAGGGTTCGTGAATGTCAACTGTCTCATTGTTATACTCCCTAAGAGAAAGGTGGTCTTGGGGTTCAATCCATCATAATAACAAAAAATGGTTTTCTTGATGAAGATGGGCTGGAAAGTTCTGACTTCGGATTCTTTGGTGTTTGTTACCCTTCGCAGATGTTTTTTCTTGGACAATGGCACTCTTAGGCGGTGATTTTTACCTTCTTCTACATGGGTTGGCCTTCGTCCGGTTATTGGGGAGTGTCACGAATGACTCCCACTAGTTCCGGAGATAATTCTACAATTTTGTTTTCGCTCGATAATTGGCCAGGTTACACTATTGTTGATAGAATCGATATTCCGATAGAGTAGTGGCACCATTTTCGCCATTGTATTTCAGATTTCTTTTTTGAGGATTCTTGGCATTTCATGGTTTCTTTTGTGTAGATGTATATGGATTTAGTTCAGGATATTATTCATTTCCCAATTGCTCTGATGTCTTCGGACAAGAGGATTTGGACACACCCTATGGATGGAGATGTTACATCTAAATCTGCATACTTATATTTACGATCCACTTTAATATCTATTAAATGGCACTCTTGGATTTGATCTTCACATATTCAGAAAATGAGGAATATCGTTGTCTGGAGAGCCATTTTCGATCGTCTCATGGTGTTGGATATTCTACGACATAGAGGCTTCATTGGGCCTTTGATATGTTGTTTATGTCATCTCATTCTGAATCTATTTATCACATATTTTTTCTTGTACTTTTGCAGGAGCGTTTTGGAAGTGGATTTTTTATGCCTATGTGATTAATCTTCGATTAGCTCCTAGTTTTAATGAATTCTTGATTCTGGCGATGACCTTCCAGTTTGGCGATCAGATTTATTTTCTGTGACGTGTGGCTTTTATCTCATGTATCTGGCTCGTTTGGCACATCCACAATTAGTTCATTTTTAATGGTAAGCTTTGGCGAGTTAATGTTGCTATTGTGCAACTTCGGTTCTTATTGTGGAGTCATCCAAGATGGAGCGAGAGTGCGTGAATACTGATCAAGATGACCTTCTTTGTCTTCGAGACTTCATGTGGTGGGATGCCCCGAAAGCCCCTAAAATCATTCGGGTTGACTAGTCTTTACCTCTTCCCGGTAGATCAAGGTTAATACAGGATGGCGCGCATGATGCGCCCTAGACTCAAAGAAGGCTTCGGGATTTTTTTGTATAACAGAGATATTGTTGTATTATTCTAAAATTTCTAATAACTAGATGAGGCCTCCGTACAATGCACGGACTATTCTAGTAATCGTATTTGTGTTCATATCAACCCGTACTCAATAATCTCTAATGATGATGATCATTCCTTACAAAATATTGCATCATCAAGAATGGATAAGTTGTGTAATCAATGGGTATGAGATTATTTCTGTGTATATAGAATTGAATATGACATATACAAAAGACACATTAAGTTGTATCGACGGTGGATTGGAGATCATTCAAGATTTATAGATATGTACATAACATAAACAATAGCCACATTATACTATGTCGATGTGGGCAGGAAATAATTCCCGATATATAGATTTGAATATAAAGTTTTATATTTTTCTCTAAAAAAGTATTATTGAAAACTTTATTGAAGTATATTGTATTGTTTGGACAATCTAATGTTTTTAATATTAAATATCTATCTTATCAAATTTTTTATATATGCATATATGATATATAAAATATTTTGTGTCATTAGAAATACATTTAGGACTTTACTAAACATTTTTCTGAATCACTAATAATTTTACAGGATGTATACAATTTTTAAAATATATATCATATTGCGTTACATTATATAATATATTTTATATATATTGAGGATGTACATTTATATATAAACTCGTATAAGATCTCGCTTCATGAATTATTATGGTCTTGTGTTCATAAATACTTATTTTATATGAGTAAGATTATATCTTATCAAACTTTATATATGCATATGATGTATTGTTAGAAAACTCTCAAATTGTTCTTTCATATGAGTATGTTTTTTCAAAAAACTTTAAAGTATTTGAAAATTTAAAATAGAAAGAAGACATAATATTTTTTTCCAAAAAAATGAGTTACTATTATTTAAATAAGAAAGTATAAGAGAAACAAGATCCAATTTTCAGAAAATAAGAAGCATTTTGGAAAGTATTTGTAATTTCAGAAAAAAAAAATTATTTAAATTAAGAAAGTACAAAATCGGATAACATCCCATTTTCAATAAATAAAATTTTAAAATTATTTATTTAAATTAAGGAAGTGTAATAAATCAACTCACAATATAAACTTTTAAAATTGAATATTAAAATACATAGATAAATATAAAAATAATTTCTATTGATATGAAAAGTACATTAAGATATATAAAAAATATTTTTTTATATATAAACAAAATTAGAAATATTATTTTATATTGTAAAATTTTAATTTATTCTTACATAAATATATATAATGTTATGTATAGATACATGTGATGTATATATATAATATTCGGATACATATTTTGAGATATTTTCTTCAATTAAAATAAGTATTTTTAATCAACTTAAATACAATTCTATATAATTATGAGCAGATAGGTTAAGCCAAAATAACAACTATATATTCCTCACAAATAGCCAAAATACATGAATATACAAATTAATGTTCAATAGCTCGAATACATAATTTTTAAGTTCATTACAAAATATACATTTGAGTGAAATATCTTTTATTTTTTATTTTTTAAGTTTATATTTTATTTTATATATGCAATAGAGGTGTCAAAGTGAAGATCGTAAATGTTGATTAGTTTGATATATTATACGTTGAAAATGGATCAAAAATAGAAAAGAAATAAAAAATAAAAGAAAAATAAATATAATAATTAATGCGAAGACGCATACAAATTTAGAAAACTAATTTTTATAATTCTAATTTTAATATAGTCATACAAAAAATTACCATGTGTAATATAATAAAACTAACCTAAAATACATTTTTTACCATAATATTGTACTACTATATGTAGAATGTAGTTTAGGCGGAAAATATTTTTAGAAATAGGTTTGTCATTATATATACTAGATGATTCTCCTAAGACGATGCATGGACTATTTTAATAATCAATAGAGTTGTTAAATGGGTAGGCTCGGGCGACCACGGTCGACCCCACGATGCATAGATGATTTTAATAACACTTTCGTGGATTTGATCTCCCGTAAAATAAATTATATCAACACAATGTAGAAATATTAAAAATCAACAATTAAAAAATCTAAACTATACTTGATATCATGAAATATGCATTCAAGGCTTTGTATTTGATTTTTTTCATTGTACGCAGTTTTTTCATATATTCTCACAAGTCGAAGTTTTACAACCCATTTGGTCTTGCTCATATTTAGATCACATATTAGTGTAATGATATGTGTCAATGATCTTTGAATTTTCTGTATAATGGAGTAGTCTTTATTTTTGTATTTTCGCTTTGAACTAATCGTACATATACATAGGCAATCCGGAAGATAATTATGATAATATGTCAAAATTATATTTTTTATGAGTAGGTTTCATTAAATTTTTGATGAATTCGAAATATTTATTCAACTCGTACCATTTAATATGAGTATACAAATGTTAATAAAATAAGATATGTTTTTAATTACTTGGGTCGTAGTTATTTTTATTGTATTGCAATAAATATGATATTTTTCGATTGTAAATTTGACCATCAATTTTGAATACACGAATATTTATAATATTATTGAATCGAATTAAATTGATGTCTTATTTTCTCGATATATCATAATAAATTGATTTTCTTTTTTGATTGTTTGTAAAATTAATGTCAACTATATATAAATATATATACACACATATTACTTGGCCAACAATTAAAGTCGATTTACTTTTTATAGATTATCCGAATAAGGTAGACAATTAATATTTATTAAATTTAAAATGGAAAGTCAATCGTGTTTTCAAATCTTCATGAAATTTGTTACTAATCGTATGATTCTTATTGATATAATATTTATTATGAAAAAGAATTTTCTAAACTCGATTGATATATTACCGAAGTTGATGAAATTAAAAGCTAAAATATAATTATAGTTATTACAACTTTTTGAAAGTCACAAACAAATTTTATTTTTATATAAATACATCAAAAATTATTTTTAGAATGTGTTGTTAAAGGAAAACATATATGAAAACATGTTGATATATATATATATATATATATATAGGATTTGTTCAAATGAGACCACCCTCCCTAGGTGAGACAAATGTGGACTCATCTTACCCATTGATCTTAAAAAATGAAGGGATGTGATTAATTCAGTTTTTTTTTAATTATATCCTAATTTTCGCTGATTTTGAGGGTAAGGTTGTAATTTTGTAATTCAAATTTTATGGGTTGAGATTGAAACTACGGATTTGGTGGCGGAATTTAAGGAAGCGATTTTTTCCAAATATTTTTATTTTACAAAGATAATTAGGGTTCTTCTCTTTGCATAATTAGACATCAAATAATGCATATTTAGTTGTTTTGTTGGCACTGTTTTACTTAAAACAATACATAATTGAATATAACGTCTTTGCATATTTCGTTATTCTACACTGCATAAATAGGTTCAATGTAATGTATATTTAGTTATGAAAATGAGATGTTGTTGTTGGAAATTATAAAAATGGGATGTTACATAATGTACTGCATATTTAGTTATTCCACAATCGCATAGATAGTTTCTAGAGAATGCATCGTTAGTTGTATTGCATAGTTTATGACGTCTTGCATAGTTGGATATAGTGTACTACATATTAGTTTTTTTTACGCTGCATAGATAGTTTGCATATAATGCATATTTAGATGATTTTTGTTGCATATTTTCAAATATGTAATATCCTACAGATCTATGCATCGTTTCATAAGCATCTATACATCATTTCATAAGTATCTATGCATCATTTCATAAGATCTGTGTATCGCCTTATTCGTGAAAATTACGCTTTTTAAGAGTTTATGTTAATGGTCAGCTTTGAGTTCTCCATCGATGACTACACCATTGACGTTGTTGATGAGTTTTTCCACGATGATGATTCATCATCATGTTTCAACTCACTTTCGTTATTTCTCCGTAATATTGCACCGATTTTTCTTGCATTTTCTCGTGTAATTTTCATGGACCGTAATTTTCGAGTTCTTCGCAGTTTTTCTTATTTGCATTAATGGAGGAATTAGAGAGAGAGAGAGAGAGAGAGAGAGAGAGAGAGAGAGAGATGTGAGAATGGGGTGGGGGAAAGACAACACGTGAGATTGGGGGAAGATGTATGAGAGGAAAGAGATTTGATTCCATGTTTGCAACTACCTTGTTATGTTATTTTACCCTACTACCCTTATGTTGATTAAATTAATGTTTTAATATATTTTTTATCCCTTAAATCATACCCATTGATTAATAGTGGGGATGGTTGAGATTAGTCCATTGTGTCTCACCTAGAGACATGGTCTCACTTGATCCTCCCCTAAATATATATATATATATATATATATATATGTATGTATTTGCTTGAGAGGAGCATATTTACTACTCACACGTACATTATCTTGAGGCATAATAACCCTTCACTCCTCACTTTTTCACTTTTTTTCTGTAATAAATCTTTTTTTTAATACATATCCCTAGAGGGGAAAGACTCGTGGGAATCGAACCCTTAACTTCCTGCATGGGCATGAGAGTCTTAAATATTGGACTACTATTTGATTCTCTTTTCTATAATCAAGTTGTATTTGATTCTCTTTTCTATAATAAACTTGATTATATGCATTTGTCGGTAAATTGTGCGCTTCATTTCATATCTTAATTTAACTTAGATTTTGCACACATCGAGTTTTTAATGGATTATCCAGGTATATGTTTTTTGTGATATCAAGGTTAATTGTCTAGTTGTAATTTGACCATTTTAGTTACCTTACTTTGATTTTATTTCTTTAACTCATTTTTCTTGTTTTAGTTTAAAGCAATGGAATTTGAACAAAAATATCATAAGACAATTATAAAAGAATATATCTATCAATATAAATATTATTGTTTACATATTTTTTCCTTGCATATATTATAGGTTAAATCTTAGAAATTAATGCCTAAAAAACAATTTGCATCAATTATGAAACTGATAAATTAGTTGGTCTCAAGTCTCAACCTCTGTTTGCACAAAGACTGACCTACACACTCAACCGCTTTGCACGAGTAATCGATGGTTAGACCGGCTTGATTACCCCTAAGAGACATTTATGTTGATAAACAGATCGAACCACCAAAAATCGCCTGAATCGCCCAATAGTTGACAAAATTAATTGAATTGGTCAAAACTCGATTTGATTAATTTATTTATTTAATAAAATTTTATTATAAATAAAATAAATTAAATTTGATATTTTGTTACATTATTGTGATAATTTGAATTTTGAGTTATGTTACACATTATTTTAGTTAGTTATTTGTATAATTTCTATTTAAAAAATATCCTCATAATAACAAATCTGTTATTATTATTTTTTATAGTATAATAAAAATATAATTAATATTCGTTGACCGGTGGGATCGGTGATTAAACTGATCCGACCAGTTGAATCGTGGACCAGTAGCAAGGATGGTTTGCTCACCAGTCAGATTTATAAAACATTGGTCTCAACCATAATAATTGACCGATGAATCTTTTGGTTGGACTCTTCTCTATCCATTGGATTCTTCAATATCCAAAAGTAGGCGTGTGTCTTTGATGTGACATAAATCAATTACACTTTAGACGCCACCTAAAAGGAGTTTGTACTATTGTTATATTTATATACATATTTATAATGCTATATTTATTGTACACACATATTTGTATGTGTTTAACCATAATTAAATAATAATTATGCCTGATGTGGCATGTGATGGCTCGCGTCCACCCAAGAGGTATTTGTGTCGTTTGGACTTGGCCTTACGAGTTTGTCTTGGAAAAGACGCCTCTTGGGTGAAAGGGACTTAGCCCTCGCTTTTAAGTCACAAGCTTAATCGGTTTGGGATATATTCATCCAATCATGAACCCCCAACGTGTGGGTAGATCAGTAGCGGGAGCACCCTAGGGATTCCCACATATGGCATGAATTATATGGCATAGGATGGCTCTCATCCGCCCAATAGGTATTGTTTATTTTACATGTGTTTGTACGCATTTTTGAATGCTTTTCGTATGCTTGTTTGCATGTTTGTGTGTATTTTCGCGTCTTAATGACTTGTTTTTAGTGTTTTGTGTTACGTAGGGTGTTTTTGTTCTTTTGATAGGTTATGGGGAAAAAGTGACTTAAAATAGGCAAAAATGGGCAATACCTACGTACATACAATGATCGAGCACACAAGGATGGGACACGAAACATGGGTGCACAGTCGCTCACGAAAGCAGACGAGGATGGCAAGCGCGCGGTTGCGCTCATCAAACCTCAAAAGAATGTGCACGGGCAGGGAGTAATGCGCGGTTGCGCAAGTCTAGGCTACGGAATAGCGCGTGATGTAGCTTTTTAGCAAGTCTCTGAACTTTTCTTTCCTTTTTGATTCTCCTACTTTGTATATGATTCTAGGCTTTTAAATAAGAATTGGGGGTCCATATTTTCGTGCACTTTTATTTCTTAGCATATCTAAACCCTAATTTTCATTGTTCTCTTTCACATTAAATATTGGGATTGCTTGATTTTCCACCAGAGCTATTTTTCACTTAATCAAAGTGTAATATTTCTTCATTTTTCTTATGTGATTTCAATTGCATCGGGTTGCAAAGCGCATAAGGAATGCAATTGATGATTATTCCAAAATAATGATAGTGATGCAAAATATCAAGACCAATTCCCAAAAAAAGAATCCCAAGATCATGAATTAAGAATTACTAAAAACAAAATAGAAACACCAAAGAGGCGCGCCACCTTCAATGCAGGAGTTTGCACGTTCGTGTCATTGGAAGGACGACCTCTTGCATTACTTTGGGACATGCAACAAGGAACTATGAGTTAAAAACTATACACTTTAATCACAGCAATCTTTCTATGGGATGCCGAATGAAGATCCTATTAATTTGATCCTAGAACTCTATGCCGTCATTCAATCGTGATTATATGTTTGTGAAAAGGGGTCATTATTTGGCCGTTGTTGCAATCCTTAAATAGCATTGGCTTGTGTATGTCCATCGACCGACTATTCAGAATGATATTATAAATATTGGCACCATGCCCATAACTACCACAAATCCCACAAGACTCATTGGATAAGGCGTTTGTAGATCCACGAATCAAAGTAATCGAGCCTGTTTAGTGAGTTCCACTAAGTGCTTGGTGATCTAATAGGATAGAGTCACCTTATTCATTGTAGCTTGTCTACCCTCTCGTGCTCTTTTTGTTGTGAGTTACTACCCCATCTCAAGAGGTCATAAATGTTTTGCGTTGTATGTGCATACATATCACATTCGGTTGGATTGTGAATCATTACCGATAATTATGGGTCAATCCATCATAGAAAAATAGATTCAATAACTCCAAGGGATAATGACGGTGTGTGCATCAATCAATAAGCCCTTAAAGCGATTCAAGCCTCGTGAAAGGGTTCACCATATGATTAGTTAAAAGTAGCAATTTTAGCCCGTATATCTACAGTCTTCGACCGAGAATAATATTTCCCCATGAATTTGTTGTAGATCGCGCCCCAATTAGTCGGAGAATTAGAAGGCAAAGACATAAGCTATGACTTGACTCGATCTTTCGGTGTAGAAGGCAACCGATCTTTATTTAACTCTTATAGAGGAAAGATTTGAATGAATGCATAAAACTCACGGATGAAATTGAGGGGATCTTTCTTTGGCATCCAATAAAAAGATGGCATGTGATTGAAGTAGATTGTTTTAAGCTCGTAATTCCGGATGCTTTCCTAACCGGATACACGAAGTTTCGCCCAATTACATGTCTAAAAATCCCTCATAGATCGTTGTGGTTAATCTTGATCGTTAGCCATTTCTCGTGCTTGTTATTCATTTCTTCCTTTGGAACTTGTTCTTGAAACTTCTCGGCTTTTGCTACTTTTGGAAGAATTGTCAACTTTATTTGGGCTTTTCTAAACCCGATGAATACTATCTATGTAAAGCACAAGTTTCCCTCTGAGATTCATGTGTCCTTGCATAAAAGTACTAGAAAAACAAATCAAAGGCACCCGGCGAAAAAAACTAAACTAAAAACAAACAAAAATAATCTAATCTAGAACCATGGAAAATAACACAATAATTATTACATCTAAACGCTTCCCCGATAACAACGCCAAAATTTTGTTCAACCACTAAACCTTAAATTAATCTAGCAATGCTCATAAGAGGACGACATCAATTGTATGGTGGAAAATTAACCTCAATTCCTCTCAATGAAGACTTAGCTAGCAAATAATTATCATGTATCACAAAAGACAGAAAATAAATCTAAACACTCTAACCATATTTGTAAGATTTTAACTATCTAAAGAAAAAAAAAAAGACCAACTAAGATTTAAGACAAATAAACTCGGAGAAAAAGATGTAGAAAAAGCAAATGTCTAGACTTCTAATCATCTCATCAAACTCACAAGTAGAAAACCAATCAATTGATCATGCGATTAAATAATTAAGAAACTAGATATAAACTAGACCTAGATCCGATAACTTAATATTCACGATTAAGTCTAGAAATATCTAATTTACACAATTACTAACCTTAGATAATATGTTGTTGATTCATATCTAACTCTTAACCAATTTAGTCGTATAATAACACATCTCTCAATCTTAATTATTTTATTAAGATAATTAAAAGTTGATCGATCATTAATTATAAGATAAAATAATTCAATCGACAAGGCATAATCAAGCAATCAATATCCATGCTTGTTCGTCAATCAATTCATCTTAATCCTCGAACATGAAGGTCAGTTCATGTTTGTAGATGGATTCATCAATTTAATTGTAGGGAATAAAGCAATCACAAGCATAATCGCAACAATAACAATCATCAAATAATTAAATATCAGATAAAAAAGATGAAGAAATATTACACTATGATTAAGCCACAAAATAACTTCGGTGGATAACATGCAATCCCCAATGTTGAAAGAAAGAGAAAATAACAAAAAATATGGTTTAGATATGCTTAAGTATGATAATTTACAAAAAAATATGGATCCCCATGTCTTATTTCTAAGCCTAAAATTCTATATAAGGTGGCGAATCTAAAACGCAAAGAAAAATCGCGAAACTTGCTGAAAAAGTCACGGTGCGCGATGTGAAGTCAAAACATCAGATTTTGCTCTTGAATTGTAGATCTATCTTTTAACTATCCTTAGTTACTTAAATGACCTTAATATCAATTTCTAGAGAGAGTTATGGCCAAAATACTAAAATGTTTCATTACTAAAATTTCATCACATTGTTTTCGCTTGCACATGATTGTAACCCTCAACACGCCCGAATTGGCATTTAGTTGCAAAATAAACATTGTATATATAATTCTCTCTTATCCTTTTAATAAAATATGAATCGGGTCAATTGGACTTCAGATGGAAAGTTATGTCCAAAATACAAAGATTGTCACATATGCATGAAATGACTTGTTGACGTTTCTTACTCAAAAACTTGTTTAATCCACCAATACATAGAAAGTCAACAAAATAACATGACATGACACTAAAACATGCAACATGAAAATAAAATTCACCAAAAATATGCACAAATAATCACACAAAACACACACAAATATATGCAAAACACATTCTTAAGCAAACGATTGATGGATAGACACAATTCAATGTTATTCAAGGGTTCCTACAACGGCCACCAAATGACCCATTTTCACAAACATACAATCTTGGTTGGCGTAATCACCCCAATTTTGGTTGAACAAATTCTACTCCGCAAGTTCAACATTCCCAATAACCACCACGATCCACATTAGAAGAGAGCTTGAATTATTGTATTCAAGTTAGTCAACAAACACAAGATAGTAATAACATATAATTTCATTCCTTGAGGACACCGTTAAGCAAATTGAGACTCAAGTCGGCCAATTGGCTACTCGAGTTGGTGAGATAGCTCGACATGTCTTCAAAAAGGACACATTGTCTAGCTAACTAAATAAAACACAAGCCATCACCTGTTTTGAAATTGGTGAAATTTGTGACAATAAAATTGAGCTTCCATATTCTAGTGTCTTGTCTAACCCACAAGTATTGGCAAAACGAAAAATAAGGTCAAGTAAATGAGAAAAGCGCAGATAAGGAGGCAAGTAAGGAATCGCTCTTACACAAAACCGATAATCCCTATAAACCTCATATTCCATCCTCAAGTCCACTACCAAAACAACAAGATCCAAGTAGTTTCATCATTAATATTTCTTTTGGGAATGGTAAAAAATCAAAGGTATACTTAATTTCGGAGTTGGCATTAACCTTACGCCTTTACTCCATAGTTAAACAATTAGATTTAAGGAATTGAAGTCCACTAGGTTATGTTTGCAACTTGTCGATAGGTCTCGTGTACCCTTAAAGTATTGTTGAAGATGTTTTGGTCGAAGTCGATGGTCTTATAATTCCCGCAAATTTTATTGTCTTTAGATACGAGAGAGATTAAATGTAATATTAAGGATCATGTCATTTTGTTGGGTAGACCATTCATGGCCACCACTAACACTACGATTGATGTCAAAAATAAAAACTTAGTATGAATGTCTTGGGCAAAACCGATTTTTTAATTTTTGTTATAACTCATGGTCCTGCTTGTGTTTTGCCTAATAAATCTATTGTTAATTACGCCAATGTTGTTAAAAATGTCATATGGCATGAACATGATGTGGTTCAAAACTTGATTCAACCGGATTATAATTTCAAGGTGGTACTACAACAAAAATGCTAATATACATCGGTTTTTAACCGATGTCTAATGGATAAAAACCAAAATTGAAACGCATGTTGTTAAAGGGGGTTTTCAACATCCGCTTTCCACCAATGTCAATAAACGAAACATCGGTGAATAACCGATGTTGATTCGAAAAACTAAGTGATGTTAGAGCCCCTGTTGTTAAAGTGCGTACTATTTAAGAATGGTTTTTCAGGATGGCGTTTCATATAACATCGTTTTGGAACATCGTGTTTACCCGTTGTTGATTCTTGAAACTACAACGGCTTATGAGTGTTGTTTTGGTTTAGTTAGTTATGAAATGACATCGGTTTTGAAAGCGATGTCAATATTAGAATAACCGTTGTCATTACATTTTAACACATCACTTTATAACCGATGTTTCCATTTTAAAACTGATTTCATTTTTTTAAATAATATTGTATTTTTACCCCTCTAATTAACGACAATAGAGTGATGTGTTAGCTATACAAGCTCGCCTCCCGCTTCATGAAATAAAACTACCGCATGTAGAGAGGTGTATGCAACTTAGATCATAACAAAGACATTACATTCTCGCATCCTATCTAAGAGCATTTATCACTTTTCAAAGAAGAAGCTACGACCATGCCCAAGATGAGCAAAGAAGCACACGTTGCAAAAAAAATTGATTCCTTCTTATTCTCAGTATGGCAATTTGATTACCAACGACACAAATAATGTATATATTCTTAAGGTACTGATTCTATTAATCGATTGTGCAAGAAATCAATCATTCATGCACCATCAATCACCAATTTGAAGTAAATGTTCCTCCTTTTTTCTTCCAAAGAGAAGTTATTCTTCAAGAAAAAACCACATAAAACATATTAGATCCAGAATAAAGTTAATTTCAATGTAAAAAAATCTCTTTTCAATTATTTATTTCATCATATTTACCACTAGAAGCTTTTTAAGGAGATAGACCGCTTTTCCTTTCGAATTCACCCACCACAAAGAGAGAATACTTTTGCTAATGCATCAATGAATGACATGATCTAACGACAACAAAAATCAGAAAATAACTTTCTAACCTTTGGATTAGACAAACCAAACTCCAGAATCATAATCGACTCCAAAGAAATAGCCGAGATCGCTTGTACGCTAAAAAAGCTAAGCCACAAGATAAAAAGATTATTTATTGAAACAACATACTTCATATAAACAACCAATTGTTATACTTCATACCACGTTATCCAAGCTCGGACACTTTATGAAGGTTGCCAATACTAACAATAAATAGAACTGTCTCTGTGAGGATCACAAATAAATGTTGATACAATGATTAGCAATTATGCATGCAATAATCTACCAAATAAAGTGTTTTATTATGCTACAAGTATGGAAAACTAAACACAAAAAAATTTATAAATAACTTACGTTAAGTTATTAGGATAGAAGCAATAAAGTCGTTCCTCCATATCCACATTTGTGTCGGGGTTTTAAGTAGGTATGGGTTTTCAAATAGGAGAATGTGCCATAAAGGTGATAGTCCAATCAATTGGTGAAAATAATAAATTAGGCGAGGATACTCTTAGCCCCAAAAATTCCAGAAATGTGGCATTAAATATCAAGACACCCAAATCAAATCTATCCCGAAATAAAGAATGATTTCCTAAATGTAAACCTTCAATAAGTCAAACCTTCAATAAGTCATTACCATTGACAACATGTAACTCGTCATTAAATCCATGTGCTATCTCGGAATCCAAACCAAGATAAGAACTCGAAACCCTTGTGAGCAAAACATAACTAGCTCGGATATATCCAATTTAATATCCAAATGTATAATTAACTAAATTTAACAATTTAATCGATATACCCTTCCACATAACAAAACCATCAAAGTTTCAAGACATTCAGTTTCACCAAAATCACAACAATTAAGAAAATCGTATAGGGGAATGAAACTTTGGGAACTAGGGTTTTACTAGTGGAGGCGTTGTGAACTCCGGATGAGCGGTGCGGCACCGGTGTCCTGGTCGAGAAATCCGTTTGTTGCTATGAGAAAGAGCGAGAGAGGAACGTGTTTTAGAGGAACTCGTTGTGTTATTAAGAATGAGTAGGAAAAAGCGATCGGAAAAAAAAAGAATGAGTAGGAAAGGAGAACCGATTAATTCTTTGTTAATTAATCCATTTGTTATATAATCCATGATTTATTTTTAATTTGTATAATTAAATCCATGAGAAAACGTTTTAGATTTTTTTTTTTTTGACTCAAAAATGGGTGTAAGTAGGGATGGCAACGGCGGGCGGATGCTGGGACGGGTTTGGCCAAACCCGGACTCGCCCCAAGAAAATCAAGGATCCGGGACTCGTCCCGCCCGTATTGGACCCGCGACCTAGTGGGTTGGGCCACGCGCCGGACCCGCTGAAATTTTATAAGTCTCCTTGCGCCGTTTTAATTTTGAAATGGAATTATAATCATCTCAGAACCGCTTTTAAATTTCATTCTTAATCGGTTTGACTCTTTGTTGTAATTAAAATTATAATTATTAAATTTTTTATAATTATTTTCTCAATTCATTATGATGTGAATAAATTGATGGCGTCCATTAGTTGTTTGATTGAATTCAATTTTTTCAATTCTACTTGAAAATCAAAAAACACTTGACACAATGTGACCTGGCAAAGAAAATTAAGTAAATTTAGAATTGTATGACTGATTACTAGATAAAAAATATCAATATTATGACTATTTAATTGTATGCGGGTGTCCGGCAGTTCATAAGGACCTCATTACACCCGCCCTGCAGTGGGTTTCTTAAAACAGTCCAAGACCCACCCCGAGATCCATTTGACTAGGTTTGAATCTCTTCCAAACGGGGCGGGTTTAATGTGGAGTCGGGTTTTGACCCGCCCATTGCCATCTCTCGGGTATAGGTCGTGTTTGGGAACCGCAAAAAGCCAAATCGAATTTTCAATTTATTTTTTCCAAAAACAAAGAATTTTCCAGGACAATCAACATCGGTTACAAGAAACGTTGTCTATTATTTGACGTTAAAGGATAAATAGACATCGTCAACAAGAACCGTCGCGAACACGATGCATTCTGATAATAGACATCGGTGTAAATAACTGATGTCTATTAGCGGAAAAATCAGATCATGCACATCGGTTTACTAAAGAACCGATGTTAAAACATATTAGACAACAGAATTATCAGGAAAATGATGTCTTTTTGGTGATATCTATTCGTATTTTTCTTGTAGTGAATTTATAAGAGATGTCTTACTCAATGACCCTCCATGATTTTATCAGTTGGTATTATCAAGCTAATGACGTTAAAAGAGCGGCTCTTGGGAGGCAACCCAAGCATTTCATGGCTTTTCTGAAGGAAAAAAATGAATAAAGTTTGTTTTTCTTTTGTGTGGGTTGCATGTGTGTTTGTATGTGGTGTGTTATGTGCATGATAGTTCTTTTTATTTTTACTTTATGTTTTGTGTTTTATTTTTTCCTTCATTTGGCTTTCGCAGGATTAAAGTTTCACATGATTATGTTTGTCATTAGCCGATTATATCCGTTTCTAGGGACATTTCTCTTTCCATCTCTTTTACTCTCTTCACGCACTGAGGTCATTGCTTGTTTTAAGTGTAGGGGAGAGATTTCTTATTGTATATGGGTTATGATTGCATGCTGTTGAGTATCACTAGCCTTATAATTGTTACAGGCTTTATAATTGTGTTGGCATGCTGACTAAAAATATGTGTCAGAATTTGAATTTTGATTGTGTAAACTTGATATATAGGATTTTGGCTAGAATTGTGAATCAACATTTGTGGTAGACAAATTAGACAATGGTTAAATAATAGACTACATTGTGGGGTTTAAATTACGAGGTTTCATTGATTGAATTGAGTTGAGACCTTGTTTTGATTATTGTGTGTATACGAGATTTCTAACATACGAAATAGGAAAAAAAAAAAAAAAAAAAAAGAAAGAGAAAGAAAAAAACGGAAAAGAGAGAGAGAGAGAGAGAGAGAGAGAAAAGAAAAAAAAACAAGTTGAACAATTAATATTATACTTCTCACAGTTATTGTTGTTGAGTAACTAAGAGTATTCATGAGCCCCATGTTTGTCTTTTTGTATAAAACGGCAAAGACTAACATGAGTATGTGAAACCACCCTAAGAACATTTGAAGAAAACTCAAAGTTTAGACTTAGTGGAAAACATCTCGAAAGTTCTAGTAAAAGAATAAAAAGAAAAGAAAATGATATAATTTTGTGGCTAGCGATTAAGTGGTTGTTGCATGTAATGTGTTGAAACTTGTGAAACGGATATGAAACTTAGAAAGGATAGTCGAACACCTTTGTTAATGTTTAATCTTATCCGATTGATTCCACTTTGTGGAGGTTGGGGATCAATTCGGGTTGGATCCGAGGTAGATAGAACATAGTGTTATTGATATATTGATTTTCAATTCGGACATTATATTTCTTGTTGGGTTTGAAGGCACAATTATTTTCTTGAGGACAAGGAAAAGGTTAAGTGGGGGGAGTTGTTTTGCATGTGTTTGTACGTATTTTTGTATGTTATTTTTGTATGTGTGTGTTTGCTTATTTGTGCGTATTTTTAAGCGTCGTAATAGACATAGGGTGTTTTTGTTGTTTTATAGGTTATGGTGAAAAAGTGACCCAAAATGGGCAAAAATGGGCTCTCTACAAATGGGCGACGATCAAGCGACACTAGGACATGGCACGAGCAAATCACGTGCGGAAGGGATATGAGGTTGTCACTCGCGCTGGCGGTTGCGTTAGTCAAACTTCAGCATGAATGTGCACATGCACGGGGTTGAGCGGTGGGCTATAGAATAGTGTGCGGTGAGATGTGCGGTCGCACGACGTACCTTTTTCATCAAGTCTCCTATTTTTCTTTCCTTTATGGATTCTCCCACTTTGTATAGGATTCTGTGCTTGCAATCAAGACTTGAGGGATCCATATTTTCGCACACTTTTACTTCTCGTTACATCTAAACCCTAGTTTTCATTGTTCTCTTTTGCATTCAACATTGGGATTGCTTAGTTTTCCATCGGAGTTATTTTGCGGCTTACTCAAAGCATAATATTTCTTCATTTTTCTTATATGATTTCAATTACTTGATTGTTATTGCATGATGATGTCTATGATTGTTTTCTACCTTTTAATTGAATTGATGATTCAATCTCCAAGCATGGACTCTTTGTTCTAGGATTATGATGAGTTGAATCGAACGAACAAACATGAATATTATTTGATTGATTATGTATTGTCTGATTAAATTGTTTTGATTTATAATTGATTGTTTGTCCAATTATTAATTATCCTTAGATAATAATTGAGATCGGGAGAATATATTATTACCTGATTAATTAAAATCACAAATTTGGATAGGGTGTTAAGATTTAAATTATGTCTTTTGTTATACAAAATAATTATTTGACGGCTAAATCTTCCTCGAGAGACGACTTGTGGTTAACTTGCCGCTCTACGATGGATCTCGTACTCTTGCGAGCATCACTATATTAATTTAGGGGTTCGATGGCCGAACATTGTCCACTTTGGACTAGGCCTCATGGTTTGCCTTGGAATATACGCTTCTTAGGGAGAGGGGCTTAACCTCGTTTATAAGTCACAATCCACTTGCATGCTCAACCGATTTCGGATATATATCTCCCTATTAATGCCAATTATTCATTATGCATATATTTTTATTTTAAGAAAAATACATGTGATTAGAGATACATGTGATAGTTTTGGCCCGAAATGAACATGACATGTCATAAGCAAGTTAGGGGTGAGGCTTGGAGGGTTAGTGTTTGTAAGTCCAAAGTGGCTACGATAATCTGAGGGGGTGAATAGATTATCTCCATCTTTTCGATTTCGCCCTCTTTTTCGAATCAATTACGCCAAGACAATAATAAAGGTGCGGAATGTAAACAACACGCGTCGATTTATAGAGGTTCAACCCACCTAGGGCCTAATCCTCTACCACCCCAAGATCTCCTGGGATGGATTTTACAAAGAATGTTTTTTTATTAATTTCCAAAATTAATACAACACCTTACAACATCACCTTGAAGAGCACCACACTCTTCTACAACACCACCTTTGAGATTACCACAATCTCTCTTGAAGATTACCACAATCTCCAATGGTACCTTGTGAAGATTACCACAATCTTCAACCTTGAAGAACACCAAATTCTTCAATACCTCAAGAGCACCACACTCTTGAAACACCTATCACCTAGATCACCCAAGTGTATTCTTTCCACAAGAATACTCACAAGGATGTCTTGTGTTGAATGATGACAAAAATCAAGATTACAACTCAATAATGAATACTACAATTTGAGTGCAAGTGTAATCAAGAAATAAAGCCTAGACCTCAAGATGTGAAAGTGAAAATATTTAGGCTATAAATACAACAAGAGTATTGAATATGAAAGCTTAGAAATTTGATTTCTTGTTGTGTATTTGCTTGTGTTGTTCTTTCTTGTGTCTTCAATTCATCCTCTATTTATAGGAGAGTCTTCACCAACATAGGATCCCAACATAGGCTCATTCTTCTTCACTTTTGTCTACAAAAAGAGGATCACAAGATGTAGAAATATTGTATAAAAATGAAAAGTAAATCTTGGCTTGATAAGGATTGCAACGGTTGGAATTTTCGTGTCAAAAATAACATAGGGTGACCGGTTGCCCTGTAATAAGATTTCGAACGTTTTGAAAAAATAGTGCGATCCAGGTACAGGTCGAAGGGGGTCGGCCGGCCGACAGGGGTGCGACAGTCGCCCTGGGTGCGGCCGGTCGGCCCCTCTTGACCGTCCCCCTCTTTCATTTTTTTGACCTAGTGAGTTCTTTTTCAATTTTGAGTTCTTCGGTGCAGGTCGGCGTTATGGGCGATCGGTGACCTCTAATATTAAATGTTGTCCGATTTTTATCAAAAATAAACTTCAAGAAATACTCCAATAAATTAGTAAAAATATTTTAAATCACTTGGGAGTATTTGGACAACATTTATAAACATTGTTTTGGTGTAAAAACCAATTTAAACAAAACCATCAAAAGTGTTGTCCATTTTTATCGAAAAATAAATTCTAAGAAATACTCCAAAAATTAGCAAAAACATTTTAAATCATTTAGGAGTATTTGGACAACATTTATTAACATTGTTTTGGTATAAAAACTCATTTAAACATAATCATCAAAATCTTGATAAAAACATTTATCTAACAAACTCCCCTTTTTTATGATTACAAACCAAAACAATTTTAAGAAGTCGATTTTAAAACAAAACCAATTTTCGGTCTAAAACAACAAACCATTACAAGCAAGATTTATCATAAGTACAAACACACAAGGATAGGAGCAAAGATTTTTCAAAATCATTTTTGCACAAGCTCCCCTATCAACAAGCATAGCAAGAGTAAGTATAGAAGCAACAACTAAAAGCTTAAAGCTTTAGCTTTTACAACTTAAGCTTGAATATCATGAGCTTATAAGCTCCCCTGTCATAAGACATCATTAGTCAAGCATAAAATCCACAATACATCAAATGGACTAAGTAATTTGGCTTTTAAGAGCCATAGCTTGTAGCTTTTCTTGCAAGCTTATTTGCAAGCCTATTTCCGCTTGTTTGAGCGTTTATGCGTTTTCCTGTTTCTCCCCTTTCGAATCATCAAAAATAATGTTAGCACGATAAAAACATCATATAATTATATCAAAGTGCGTAATTTAATCGATTTATCGAGCATATTGAGCATTTAAGCTTAAATTCGAATAAAAGGGAAAAAATTGATCATTTGACTTGAAAAAGCTCATTTGATTGATAAAACATGATTTCTATAAACTTAGAAGACTTTTCAAATCGAGAGAATCATGTAGGTGATGAATTTTTCATTGAAACATTTTGTCGAACACTTGGCGTGCGTCGAATAGAACAAGAGAAATATAACGCCTTTGTAATTCGTTTAAGCCAAAAAAAATTCATCACCATTTGCAATACAACAATATTCATCCAACAACAATCATCATAAACAATCATACGAATACAATAATTGCATCAAAATAGCAAGGTATAAGCACATTCTCAAGGGTTCAACCCAATTGAGATTAAAAAGAAAAATTCTTACCATTTAATCGGTAAAGATGAACAATGATGATGATAATCGAGACTCATGAAGTCCAAAATATAAAATGTATGCAATAAAACAAATCTGAAGTGAAATTTGTGTGCAAAATTCGAAGGGGCGAGAAATTGACAAAATGAGTCAAAATGACAATGGCGAGAACAAAACGTATTTAACCAAAAATTTTGTTGTGGTCGACCGGTTGGGCGTGGGCGGCCGTCGACATCATGGGCGGCCGTCGGCCTTCCCCAATTAGCCCATGGTTCTTTTCTGTTTTGTGAAAATTCGAGTTTTGAACCAAAAATCCGATTTTTCGCCCCTAAGTTTTAGAAATGTGCAAAATGCAAACGTAGACATCATTCAATATACATTATGTCATAATCACGCTCGAAATGGATTAAAATACTCGGCGGTGTACGATTAAAAAGTCCGCGAGTTATCCTTGAGACGGAATTAAACACATCTCAAGTTTTTGTTAAAGCATGCAATCCCAAAAAAATATCGAATCTCAATATGTTTAGTTCGATTATGACGAACCATATTTTGAAAGAAAATTATTATCACCGGACTTGTTATCCCGAAAATAAGAACATTTTAAGATATTGGATACAACAAGTCATACGAAGAAGTGCCTTACAAATATTTGAAAATTTCTTTTAACGGCACTTTAATGAGATTCGTTGGGATAGTTTTTGAAGTCGAGCATATAGACATAAGGCACATAGAATATCGAGTCTAAGGAGTAATAAACGAATGAACATACCGGAATTCGTTTGTCAATGCCTACTTCAACCATTTTGTCAATTTTCGCATTTGTGGTCATATAGGTTAAAATGGTTCTTTCTTCTTGAATGTCTCACTTCTTCTTTTGAGTGTGGAATATAATAACCTTCTTGGCATTGTTGAACTTGAATTCCAATGATCAAATTTGAACTCCTCTCATCATCTTAAGTTCACCTTGCATCAACTTAGAAAATAACTTGCACAATAATTCATTAGTAGTACCATAAATGATATCATAAATTTGTACAAGTAAACAATCTTGCCCTTTTTCAAAAACAAAGAGAGTAGTATAAACTTTACCTTTTGTAAAACCATTTAGCAAAAATAGCTAAGTCTATCATACCATACACGGGGTACTTGTTTTAAATCATACAAGGCCTTTTATAAAAATTATTTGGCCAAAAAAAAATTTTAAACCCCGGAGGTTGTTTTATATAGACTTCTTCTTGAATAAAACCATTTAGAAAATTGGATTTAACATCCATTTGGTAAGGCTTGAAATTATCTTAAAACAAGAATGGGCAAGTAAAATGCAAATAGCTTTTAAATGTGCTACGGTGCAAATGTTACATCAAAATCAATACCTTGACGATACTTTCGAGCTACTAACCTTGCCTTGGTCAACAAGCTTGTTCCAAAATTCAAAAATTTTCTTCAAAATCTTAATCAAGATATCTTGTACAAGAGCATAGTAATATCGAAAAATAGAGACATAATAACAAGTAACGCATACTATGCTTTCAAACAAATCATCAAGAGTTTCATAAAACATGTAAGTTCAAATAAGCTTAAGAAGCTATATAAAGGTCTCTTTTGAAATTTGAAATTCAAGAGCATATAGTTGAGACCTCATTTACAAGAAGCATATGAACAAGAGCTTTGACAAAGCAACCAAGAATAATTTTATATGTGCAATAAAATGCATAACTTAAAAATCAAATGTTTAATCAAAAACAAAATATAATCCTTTACAAATCTTGGATAAAACAAGCTATGTCAAATAATGCCTTTTAAAAATCAAAAAATCCTCTTAATAGCACTTGTATAAAATATTTTGAAAAACAAGCACGAATGACAAAGATATATCGAGTCTATAGGATGAATACCAATGATGAGTGTACCTCGATGGTTTATGGTCCTCTCTTGAGAAAATAACCATTGATGAAAATATATATGTCCTACACAATTCTTAAACACGATTTGCACAAACATAATAATACAAGTGTAGGCTAAGCAATAAGAGATAATAAAATCACCTTAGTCATGTAAATGCACAAGAGTTGAGAACAAAATATACAAGATCTCCTTTCAAAATATTTAAAAACACAAATATATATATATTGAAGACCTTAATATTAAGAAATATTTGAAAACTCATTTCACAATTAAGGCAAAAATAAAAACATGCATATTTAAATGAGGAGATACGGTTTACCAATTACGCCATTTCCATGGGTTGTGTCGTTCCCATTGTTGATGATATCTTCCCCTTTGAAAATCATCTTGTTGATGATAGCTTCTCCAATTGCTCCATTTCCAAGGATTATGTCCTTCCCATTGTTGATAATGCCTTTCTCTTGGAAATTCATTGTGGTGATGTCTTCTACTTTGATCAAATGAAATGGTCATTTGACGCGTCTTCTAGGCGGCATAAATTTTCTTTGTTATTATTCCGCGGTACCTAATATGACATTATATTATGGTACCCTCAAGTGTTTAGGTCCTTTGGAATTAGATTTGAGACTTTTCGGTCTCCAATAATAATTAGAGCTATTTCATGTCCGACAAGTATTAACCGTGTGTGACCCGTTTTACCACAATAAAAACAAGTAATAATTTTGGGAGCATAATGACCAACATGCATAGGGACTTGATTTATTTTCACATAATTAACAACACTAGCTTATGATCAAGTCCTTGTTTCAATTTATCCCAACTATGAACATCAATAATATCGGTCATTTTATCGGTACTCAAATTGGATTTTGATAAATCATTTTTCATGCAATTAATATCCTCAACAAGAGTACTATTTTCTTTTTTAAGGTTTCTAACCTTGTCAAGTGTGGTGGTGTGATCACATGAAAGTGATTCATAAGAGGAAAATATCCTTATCAATTTTCAAAATATTGAATTCCTTTTTCAAATTTTTGTATTTAACAAGTAAGCTTTGGAATTCATTTTGAAGTTCATCAAAATCATTTTGCGAATCACTATAATCATTTTGTAATTCATTATCATAAGAAGTGGAGGGTTTTGAACTTACCACGTTTTCTTCTTGAATCCCATAAGACATCGTTCGTTTTCATCGACGTCGGAAGTTGTAGGAAGCTCATCCCATGTTGAGTTTGTATCCATTTGAGAAGTAGATGCTTTTGAGTGGCTCCTTTCATTTGCATATACTTCTTCTAATTTTCTCCATACTTTATGTGTCGATTTAATTCCTACAATAGGATTGTATTCCAAAATGGTAAGTCAACAATACAAAATGTTAAGAGCTTTACCATTTAAGGAGATGATTTTATTTTCTTCATCATTGAGCTCTTTGAGACCTTTGTGTGGTGTGTCCATCATTCGAATGGATTCTTCATTTACGATCGTGTTCCAAATATCGAACCCGCAACCTTGTAGATAACATTCTAGTCTTTCTTTCCAAAATGTAAAATTTTTGGAATCGAATAGTGGTGGCTTGGTGGTGGAGGCGCCGTTAAGGTAGACTTTATTCGTAGCCGATGATCGTTCCTCTTTACTCACGATGTGGAACGAGCTTGCCAAAGAGTTTGGCTTTGATATCACTTGTAAGTCCAAGTGGCTACGATAATCTAGAGGGGTGAATAGATTATCTCCATCTTTTCGATTTCGCCCTCTTTTTCGAATCAATTACGCCAAGACAATAATAAAGGTGCGGAATGTAAACAACACGTCGATTTATAGAGGTTCAACCCACCTAGGGCCTAATCCTCTACCACCCCAAGATCTCCTGGATGGATTTTACAAAGAATATTTTTTTATTAATTTCCAAAATTAATACAACACCTTACAACATCACCTTGAAGAGCACCACACTCTTCTACAACACCACCTTTGAGATTACCACAATCTCTCTTGAAGATTACCACAATCTCCAATGGTACCTTGTGAAGATTACCACAATCTTCAACCTTGAAGAACACCAAATTCTTCAATACCTCAAGAGCACCACACTCTTGAAACACCTATCACCTAGATCACCCAAGTGTATTCTTTCCACAAGAATACTCACAAGGATGTCTTGTGTTGAATGATGACAAAAATCAAGATCACAACTCAATAATGAATATTACAATTTGAGTGCAAGTGTAATCAAGAAATAAAGCCTAGACCTCAAAGATGTGAAAGTGAAATACTTAGGCTATAAATACAACAAGAGTGTTGAATATGAAAGCTTGGAAATTTGCATTTCTTGTTGTGTATTTGCTTGTGTTGTTCTTTCTTGTGTCTTCAATTCATCCTCTATTTATAGGAGAGTCTTCATCAACATAGGCTCCCAACATAGGCTCCTTATTCTTCACTTTTGTCTACAAAAAGAGGATCACAAGATGTAGAAATATTGTACAAAAATGAAAAGTAAATCTTGGCGATAAGGATTGCAATGGTTAGAATTTTTGTCTTTGTCAAAAATAACATAGAGGCGACCGGTTGCCCTTACTGTAATAAGATTTCGAACGTTTTGAAAAAATAGTGCGATCCAGGTACAGGTCGAAGGGGGGTCGACCGGTCGACAGGGGGGTGCGACCGGTCGCCCTGGGGTGCGACCGGTCGGCCCCCTGCTGGACCGGTCCCCCTCTTCATTTTTTTTGACCCAGTGAGTTCTGTTTCAATTTTGAGTTCTTCGTAATGCACGGCCGACGTTATGGGCGATGGTCGACCTCTAATATTAAATGTTGTCCGATTTTTATCAAAAATAAACTTCAAGAAATACTCCAATAAATTAGTAAAAATATTTTAAATCACTTGGGAGTATTTGGACAACATTTATAAACATTGTTTTGGTGTAAAAACCAATTTAAACAAAACCATCAAAAGTGTTGTCCATTTTTATCGAAAAATAAATTCTAAGAAATACTCCAAAAATTAGCAAAAATATTTTAAATCATTTAGGAGTATTTGGACAACATTTATTAACATTGTTTTGGTATAAAAACTCATTTAAACATAATCATCAAAATCTTGATAAAAACATTTATCTAACAAAGTTAGAATCGGGACTATCCCAAATAACACGAATAATAAACAGTGATAGGTCGGGTTAGAGTTAACTCGGAATGATGTGATTAAACGGTTTGACCCAATTGTACTGTTATTATGTTGTTGTTTGCAATATTTTTGATTGATTGAATATGTTGTTAATATAATGGCTTAATTTTGAAAAAAATATCTAATGTATATAAATAAAAAAAATTATTGAAATTAACTCACACAACCAATTAACACATATAAATAGAGGAGGAGTTTAGATTTAAATTATACGAGGTCTTTTCGGGCGACTCGAAAAAAATAGATAATAAATAGATCGGGTTAGAGTTGAAAATTCTTACACGAATAATTAAACGAGTAGGGTTAGGGTTGCATGAATAACACATGAATCCGAACATGATCCAAATTGTCACCCTTAATTAGAGTCGGCATAAATAAGTAGGGATAATTACAAAAAAAAAAAAAACTCCAGTTTAATTAAAAAAATTCAACTATCTTTCAAATTTATTAATACCCTGAGGTATATATTTCAAAAAATCCAACTATATTTAATTTGTAAAATAAAATTAACATGGGAATATTCGTAATTTTGCAAAATAACTGGATTTATTTATAATTGGACTAAATTTTAAAGGTCAGTTTTGTAATTTACACTAAATAATTATAATAAATAATTTTTTATCCCAATTCAAATGTACTTAGAATACATCAACCAAATGAATTTTTTTATTCCGACTTTAGCCAACAAAGTTAAATACGACGAGTTGAATCCAATTCCATGTGATTCATGAGTTATTATACCAAACATGTCAACTAAGCTAATATAATTTATTATCATCAGGTCTCTTATGAGACGGTGAGATAAATGAAATCAGATACTTTTAGTGAACAAATGATACTTTTAATGTAAAAAGTGATACTTTGTTTAAACACACTAATTTAAGTGTATATAAACAAGTATCACTTTTTACATAAAAAAGTATCATTTTTTACGCTAAAACTATTACCGTCTCACGGACTTTCACTATCTCAAATAAGTTTTTGCTATTATTATAGGTAAAAAAACTCATATAAGACCGTCTCACGGATCTAAATCCGTGAGACATACAGTCTATGCCCAAACCTCAATGGCACTTTTGTAATATTTTGGGGTGACAATATTTTTGTAATATTAGCGGTGACATAATATTACACGTTTAACTAAAAAATATTACATATTAAACTAAAAAGTATTATACATTTAATTTAAGTGATGTATCACACATTGAATTGAAAAATATTATAGTTTTATTAAAAAGTATTATATGTTAAACTGAAAAAATTACACTTTTAAGTGAAAATTATTACATGTTGAATCGAAAAGTATTACACGTTTAAGTGAAATTATTACATATTGAACTGAAAAGTATTAAATGTTAACCTAAAAAATATTACGGTTTTAGTTCAACATTTGATACTTTTTTAACTGAAAATTATTCCTGCTTGGAGTACTTCTTTTCATAAATATAATCTGCAGTTAAACTATAGGCCTGAAAACAAAAACCATTAAGTTCAATCAATGAACTAATAATTTTCCAGAATAAAAATTGAGATATCCGTCAACGATTTGAAAAGAGAGATTGAATAATGGCCTCTTTCGCAAAAATAAAAAGTCTCCTAATTTTGGGTTCTAATTGACCATAATAATCTTGCAAGAACTCATGTGTCTCATCCAATTCAAGTATCATTCCTCATTATTTTCAATGTTATTGAAGTTGTTGGAATGCAAGATTGAATTTGCAACAAACAAATTCATTCCCATGGTCCTTTATTGGCAGGATCTTAAGTAGAAACTAAAGAAAAAAATGTAGAAATTCGAGAGAGAGTGAGAGAGAGCATAGAGAGAGCGCATGGAGAACAGTCTGGTTGTATGTATATGTTTGTGTGTTATGCCTATGGTTCTCTTTATGTTGGGTGGGCTCACTGATTGTGGTTGAATAATTAGGGAAGGGAGAAACGGAATGAAGGAGGAGGGTGAGAGAATTTTTAATTGGGTTGTGTATGGATCAGGATTTGGATAATGGGGATCTGTCTCACTAAAACTCCATCGGATGTTACTAACGGTAAAAACCAGTTAGATGGATCCAAAATCCGATAATAATTTATTTTATTAGCGAGACCGATATTAGCGATTCCTCTAAAAAGTATTAATTCCCCCCCTAAAAAGCATTAGTACATAGTTCACTTTAAAGTATTAGTTTTTGTAATATTAGACATGTGATATAATATCACGAGATCGTTGAAAAGTATTATGTTTTCATCCAAAAATATTAGTAGTCCCTCCGAAAAATATTGTTACTGTGATTCACTTGAATATATTTAACATCCCTCTAAAAAATATTATTTTTTCTCATGAAAAGTATTAGTAGCCCCCCTAAAACATATTAGAAGTTTCCCTGAAATAATATTAGTTTTCTCTTGAAAGGTTTTCAGTAATTCCCCTGAAAAATATTAGTTTTTCTAATAAAAAATATTAATAGTTCCACTGAACAGTATTAGTAGCCTAGTAGGTCCTCTAAATGGTATTAAGCAGAAATTACAAAAAATACCCTCTTTCTGGTAACGATACCACAAAATACGCTCCTATCACTTTTGTACCCATTTTTTCTCTTTTTTATGCTCTTGCATATTTTTTGATTATTTTTCGTTTTTTTTTGTTCTGTATTGCTTTATATATTATATATATTGTTTCAATGTTGTTTAAATTTGTTTCTTTGTTATTTTTCTTTATTGTTTCGATGTTTCAAAACAACTTTTACCTATTTTATATCTTTGTTTTTTTTTGTTCATGTATTGTTTATTTGTTTTGTACATTGTTTATTGTTTTTACGTGTTGTTCTATAATATTTTCAATATTGTTCTAATAATATTTTTGTTGTTTCCATGTAATTTTCATTGTGTAAATACGGTTTTTACCTATTTTTAAGCTCTTTTTTATCATGTGGTGTTTTTAATATTTTTATGTTATTTTTGGGTTGTTTCCATACCGTTTTTAATGTTATTCGATGTTTTTTTTTATTGTTTCCATGTAGTGTTCGATGTTTATATACAATTTTTACCTATTTTTAACCACTTTTTGCTCATATGGTGCTTTTATATTGTTTATGGTTTGTTTCTATATTTTTCTTGGTTGTTTCCATTTTTTATGTCTTCATGTATTGGATCAAAAATTGAATTGTGTTTTTTTATTCATATTGTTTCTATAATATTTTTAATTTGTTTGATTTTAATATGTGTTGTTCTATGTGTATAATTCTTTATTTTTTATAAGATTTCGAGTATAAAATGAATTATTTAACGGGGCAAAATTTATGTTTTCACCGAAATTTTATTAGAAGAAACATGTTTGAAACAACAATGTAAAAAGTCCGGAAAATTTGGTTAGAGCATATATTATGTCCATAAAAGGGGCGGGAGAGTCAATTTGTTCAAAAAATACCGAAGTTGTCTTCAAAAAGTGGGGCAATTGTGTACATTTCCTAAGTATTAATGGGTCACTGGAAAATAGATTTTTGAATAAGTTTGGAATTTTAATAACTTTTTTAATAAATTGCAAACAATTTTAAAATTTTCTTTTGTGAATTTTGGCATGTCAAGAAAACCTATAGAAAGACCCGCTCAATTTTATATTTAATATATTGGCCCGAATGGGCTTCCAAAAAGCAAAGTGCTATCATTAGTTTAAATTTAGGGGTGAAATGGTGTTATGTTAATTCGAGGGGCAAAGTGCTATCATTAGTTTAAATTTAGGGGTGAAGTAATGTTATGTTAATTCTAGGGGTTATGTGCCAAAAACTATAAAATTAGGGGGTGACATGCCATTTACCCTTATTTTAAAGAAATTTCTATTAATTCAGTTAACCTACGAATTAGCCGAATATAATTTGATTCGATTAATTCGATAACTATAATTTTAGTTCGGTTAATGATTTTATCAATTAAAACATTCGGTCAATTCGGTTTTCGATGTTTCGATTAAGTAACCGAATAAACACCCCAAGCAATTAATAGAACCTAAAAACAAGTGGTGGTGTGGGCCGGGGGTGGCGGGGGACAGGATAAGGGGTGGTTGTTTGAGGATGGGCCGGGCGGTGATTGGTATTTGGAAAAAAGAAAAAGAAGAGGTGAGATAAGAAAGAAACAACTGATAATAGAGAAAAGTCATGTCAGCTCTAGATTTCTCGTAGGACAAGAATTTGATACGCCGCCGTCTCTCTCTGTCTGTCGTTCTCTGTTTCTCTTCATCTTTCACAGCTATGTACAATTAAACGAGCACAGAGTATAGTCTTGCTGAGGTGATGAGCGTGTGAAAAACAATGGGTGTTTCCTGCGGCGGCAACCTCCGGGACACATGGGATCGTGCCACCGACCGTTGCTCTCGCTTTTTCCCATGTATTTCTGATCCAGGTTATTCTTATTAAATTTCTTTAATTTTCTTAATTGATTCATGTGAGCATCTGAAGATTATGGTTTTGATTAATTTTTTGGTTTTAAATCTGTTTTTAGCTCAAAGATCCGCTTTATCCTTGAAAGTAGCGTTGGTGACGCTGCATCTAGTTTTTTCCGGGGTTTTATTTTTGTTCGACCATGATCTGATTGAGAAGACCAAACAGGAACCTTGGTAATGTATATACACTTTTATTGTTCGTAACTTCTATTCTGCATAATTAATTGCACGGAACTTTGTAGGTAAATGTCGAGGAAGTATATAGTCTTTGGGTCAATTGTGTGTGTGATTGATAGTTGCTTGTAATCATGGTTGGGGTATTCAAGTAATGGAAATGATTGTTTCTTGAGTGTTAGAAATGGAAATGATTGTTTCTTGAGTGTTAGAAATGGAAATGATTGTTTCTTGAGTGTTAGAAATGGAAATGATTGTTTCTTGAGTGTTAGAAATGAGGTGTTCAAGTAATAATTATCAATTTATGGTGGTTGTAGACTTCCTTATGGGACTCAGCTTGTAGATTGCATTAGCAGTTTGATGAATTGCATAAGTTTGTTGGATCAAAAGCTATGGGACAGTTCCAGATAGGACAAGGATATTAAGAACTAAAAGCCTTTTGTGCTTGCACCGGCTTTATGTTGTAGCACAAATAACCTTCACCGGTTCGTAATGTGACTAACTTGCTTAGCCATCCTGTTAGAGGTTGAGCAGAAACATTTGTGAAGGTAACTTACTTGAAATAACATTTTCAAACATTATTATGTTCATTTAATGGAATTGTCCCAAGGGATGGCCTTACTTCCTAAGCATCTTTCATTATGATGGATCTGAAAAATGGTGGTCCTTGTGGCTTCCTTGAGTTAGTGAAATTGGACCAAGCCTCGCATTCAACAAAGCAGGAACTAGGATAAGTTATGGGAAATAGCACTATGGTGTATTTGGGACGAAAAGACATATTCTTTGTAATTCTTACTTGTGTAGGAGACTTTGTGGAGATCTGCACGACAATTTTTTTAGATGATCTTTGTAAAAAGGTATGATAACTTAGGATTTGATTTCTCGCTATGAAATTTGGATCTTTATGTTTCAAGAAAATTATTTGAGAAAGAAATCTCAAGCTATTGCGATAAGAGTGGCAAATTGGGAATAGAAGTTTGATTGCCTGACCTCATTTCCCCTTGTTCTTGAATCATTTTTCATTTCCATTCTTGTATTTTTATGATAGATATAACATCCTTGGTTTTCCTTCCCAACACAGGTATACTGCCATATATGTATTATTGTTTGTTGCTACACTGATTCAATATTTTGTCACCTCTGGAACATCTCCCGGGTAATTATATTCACTAACTACCCTTGCTGCCAAATAATTCTATTTAGAACTAGTGATGCGAAGTAGATCTTTTATTCCATTTCTGTCTGGTAAAGCTTTTGTTTGTTCTAAATGTAGCTACGTACTCGACGCACAGAAGGATGTTGATGAAAGAGATGCTTCAGCTAGAAGAACATTACTTGCCTCAAAGTAAGCAGGTTCTTTTCTGATTCTTTTCGCAAAGTGGCCAAATGGAGCCAATTTATAAGTTCATAAGTCAGAAAATGAGCCGATTGTATTAGTGTTTGCTAAGCATCGAGTTGACTTATTGTGATATCTCTGGGTATGTCTTGTTATAATGTTCAAGCAAAGACAACCGGCTTCAAGCAAAAATGGTAGTGTTGTAATCACCGTGGATGGGAGGAACTATCACAGAGGGAATGCAACTGCTTGGACAAAGCTAGTGATGGATTTGTACCCTCCAGGACAATCTACTAGGTAAGCGTATATTATTATTAATTTACACTATTGGAGTAAGAGAAAACTCTTTTCACTGAGATGCAGAGGCAACATTGATGATAGCTCAATACAATTCCCAGTTCATTGGATAGCTTAAGCTTGTTAACATCACCTGAATGGTTCCATGTCTAGAATTTGCAAATACTTATTGAGGTTATACCCCTTTTAGAATTAGGACACCACAAAGTGAAGTTGGCTTAACTTTTCAATGATCTTGAAATATAAATCTTTGACCAGAATCTGTCTAGAATTTTTTGAACATTTTTAATCATGTTCATTCCTTTTTGCTGGACTTCCTTCTTCATTTTTATGTAATTGGAGATCATTTCATCATTTGGTTCCCAATGCTTTGAAAGTGTTATCATTCATTGGAGAACAACATCTATTGTAAGATACGCTAAAAATTTCCCCTACGTGGTGCAAAAAGTCATCCAAAAACTGTTGTATGTCAATTATTGTTTAAAAAGAGACATGGCACATATATCCATAATCGAAAAGTATTTTGTATTTGTGTTCTTAGAGCTGCTTTCTTTGTCAACCAGAACTGATGCTTGGTTAAAAACATAGTTATTAATTGTACATGAAACAACTGATATGTGGGGACACTCAATTTATCACTGAGGCATCCTTGAGGCTACGGAGAGAATATTTTATCTATAAGTCCGTTTTAAACTTACACTGAAACAGTGGATGACAAGCATCTAAAGCTGTTCTAGACAGTGTGTAAACCCTTGTCTCATCATAACTTCATGTGCATTGCATCCATTTTGAGAGCAGTTCAATGCAGAATTTGTTTATTAAAATCCACAACCTTTGGCTGACTGAATCTTTCCTCTGTTGGTTGTTTCCAGAAATTTGACCTGCCCTTACTGCCATGTCCTTCAGGTAGAATCTTTTATCATCCCTATTTTATGGTTGAATTTTATGTACAATTGAGCAATTTCAAGATCTTTTGACAGCTGAATATGATTAAATACCACTTTTCTTTTTATCATACCTGTCTCCATCCTGGTTGGACTAAAAATTATGCGTTCATTCTGCCTATGTGTCGTTCGAGTTTATAACAGAATTTTGTGTTGAATTAGGCCCAATAGGGGACCCTTAATGTTTCACTTCTAAGGGCATGGATGTGGTCATATTGCGAAACTGATTCTAGGTTCATTTAAACGAGGTTTTCAGTTAGAAACTATGTCTAACTAAATAAGATGGTTAGGCAGGACTAATTGCAGTGAATGCTGACAACTTGCAAGTGGAATATCAAATTACATAGTGCAGTTGATTTTGCATGCAAGTCGATTACACAAGGCAGTTAATTGACAACAGCTCAACACAAAAGCAGCTCCTACTGATTCTCATTTTTATCGTCCTTTATTACTGCTCATCCTAATTGCCAGTTTCAATTCAGAGTCAGTTTCTTCCAAGAACTCAACCTTTAGACTTGTCAAAGCAGAAAAAAACTCAAGATCCTTTGAAAAGCACAAAGGCGATGGTCAGAAAATTCAGAAATCTGGGGTAATCCAACAGAATTTTTCAGCACAAAAGTTCCAGTTGACCGGAAATACTGTTTTCACAGAGCGATGATGGCTGTAGTACCATAAAGAATTCCTTATGGGGTCATTGAACATATTTTAGTTGTGTAAAAGCACAAGCAATAAACATTTCTAATTTAGGTAATTTACAAAGAGGAGATAAGAAACCTATCGTTAAAGCTATACAAGAATATGTATTAGAAGATTCCTAGGAATGATAACGGAATAAAATAATTTACAGCGATCACCATTCACCAGGACCTACAGCTTCTAGAATCTTGGTTTTCTCCAACAACTTCCAGGATTTCCAACAGTCTGCCTTCAGCCATGTATAACTTTTCTGCTTGTTGCAAACGATGAATTCTTCGTCTTATCATTATTTCGATGTAACTTTCTCCTAGTTAAATTGGGACTACATGAATTTTCTCCTCAGTGGTAACCTGATAATTTATTGAAGCTCTTTTTGGAAATCTGGCAAAATGTGTAAGAGTTACGTAAACTACATGCAAAGGAATGTGTTGCTGAATGTTGACAGGAGCTACTTTGGATGATTGAGGATTAGGCTCAATAGGAAAAATTCTGGGCATTCAACTGAATTCAACAGGAGCTACTTTGGATGGTTGAGGATTAGGCTCAATAGGAAAAATTCTGGGCATTCAACTGCTGATGCAGTACATGCTCTACTTCAACTGCTGATGCAGTACATGCTCTACTTCAACCATCAATTTAACTGTATAGATTGATTTTTAAACAGAGTAGCATCTCACCATTGAAATGCATCTTCTATCTTCCTAATGTGTTTTCAAGGATAGCATGGTATGCATTACAACTTTGAGGAAAGAAGTATCCTAATCTGTGCATTCTAAATCATTACGTAATATTTTCCTTTTCCGTGGTTTCGTCCTATCTTTTCACTCCCAGCGTATGGATTGTTCTTCTTTGTACATTATGAGCCATGAGACCGAGTTCACTAGTCACTACGCATAAAACCATAATCATGCTTGATTTTCAAATTTACTTCGTTTGTATGGAACCTTCTGTGTGCACAACTCCAGCATCATGATGAAGCTTTTGGAGTATTTTGTTTATCGCTTGTCTGTGTTACTGCTGTCCTTCTGTTGTGATTTATCTCATTAAGACTAGTTAAAATTGCCATGCCAGGTTGTTAACCAGTTTCTTGGTGTCAATGGTAGCTTTTTGTTAACTGCCACTTGGAATGCCTAATGCATCCTGTTGCTACCATTCCTCAATCCAATGTAGATCTGCAAAGTGTTTTCTGAGGATTCTTACAGTCTCTCCTTGTCGTTTACTCATTATAATCTGCATATACGCCCATATCAACATGCTGGTTGCTTTAGATGATTAGATCTACATGCTCTCCTCACAAATTTTCCTCGGACAACGAAAACATAGTTCTTTTTTAAGTGGGGTTTTCACTTCCCAATTGTTGATTCTGGTTGCCATCCCCATCTTTACCTTCAACACTCACCTCATCTTTGCTGCGCTAACAAGGCTTCACAAACTCACTCTTATCGTAAGATATCATACAGATTGCATTCTTCAATTGCAGCAGGCAAATTTTAAACAAGGATTCAACTTTTCCTAAAAACTGGTACTTCTATCTTGACTTTCTTGGTGATATTCGTAGATCTGTCATGGAGCTCATTAGGTGTCCATTAATTGATGTTTCTGACTCTTTTACGATGTCGTGCCCATGTTTGATTTGCTGCTTTAAGGCTTGATTCCTTGGCCAATTATCATGCTGATTCTCCAAATTACAAATCTTCCCTACTTTATTCGTGGTTCCACATACAAAATGGGGAAAATTAAGAAAACCACTGTGGGTAGTGGAGTAAATGAAATTAGTAAAAGTTACACTGAAGATAATCATAAGTACCAGAAAAGGAAAAAAATCTCAAGGAATCACTTCTGATGCTCCTTTGGCATCACAGCTGGATTTGAATTTTATCACGCAATATATGGAAATTACTCTGAGTGGAGTCATTATCATTTTGGTCATATATACTCTAAAGTTTTGAAAAGGTTCTCTCGAGGAATGTGGAAATGAAAATATATGAATGAGTGAGTTGCTGTTCGCCAATTGAGTTGAAAGGTTGGTTTGACATTTCCTTTATACAGAATGTTGGTTTACTTGTTTCCAAATGTAAATAAAGAGTACTTTTGCAAAATGGGGTGTAGGCTCTTAAAAGATAGGGTGTAGGCTTTGAAAATAGAATGGAAAACTTGGCTGCAGGGTTTAAAAAGTGTTTTTTTGTTTTAAGATGTTTCCAAGAAACATCTGAAATATGGAAAGCTCACACGTCATATTGGGGAAAGGAAAATGTTTTGGCAACATGAATCCAAATATAGTGGGGAGTCCTGAATAATTTATAGCATTGAGAATTTTACAAAAGTTTATGAAGCCTCCATAATTCGAAACTGTGTAAGGTTTTCCAATAAGAAAACAAAATTAGGTCATTTTAGATTTGTTATCGGAGCTACTAAAGTTGATCATATTAAAATTGAACTCCAAGGACTTTTTCTTTGAGAATCTGGGAAGGGTGGCGCTATTCACACCCCCTTTCCCTCTAATTACGCCCTCACCCTCTTTTTTAAAACAACCTATTTACTTAATACACCCTCCAACATTTCCCAATTTACCCTTCTCTCAAGTAATTTTTGTGGCACGATCGTGTGGCACGACTTTGTAGAACTATCATCATGTGGCACGATCATGTGACAAACTTTAGGTAGTAAGGCATAGTCTTTTAAATTCATGGCAGCTATGTAATTATAGAGAGGGGTGTATTTAGAGGAAAAGGGGGTGTGAATAGTGCCGCCCATCTGGGAAATGTAGGAATTCTGGGAACTTAAGAAACTGCCACCCTGCCTTAGAATTACAAATGGAGCTAGTTAATGTCTAGTCCCAGTGCCCCAGTTTAATCCATCTAGGTCTATGTAAATTTTTTTGTAGGCTTGAGACTTGGAAGTATTTTCTTAGTCATCTTTCATGATCAAAATTAGGGAATCTGAACAAATTTGGATTGTCCTTGATTTAAAATTACAGAAAGAAGCCAAAACAAAAAAGTGAATAAATAATATGCTGTAATATCATGCTAACTTCATATTCTTAAGTATTTCCAAGTTAACTGTTGATAATTCTAATTAACTTTTGATCCATAAATGTTTCCGTTCCTGTGTTTTGTGAGCTTTAAATGTTTCTTTTGCCATATTCTATCAAATATACTTGACCGCGTCAAGACGGTTTTATTTGATATTGTTTCAAGTTTCAATAAGCAAAATTTGATCACCTCTCACTGAATATCTTAACAAATTGTTCCAGAATTAAATGTGTAAAAGACGGCCTTCCAAGTAACCCAGCAGTTGGAGTATCGTTTAAAATAGCAATTATTTTATTTAAATTAGATTGAAGATGGCAAACTCGTACCATTCATATGATATTACGAGATAAAGTACAGGCTTTTGTTGCATCTGCTTCCACGAAAGCCTCTATGTGTCCTCGCAAGTACTCCAGAACAATAAATTCATGGAAGTGAAGGAAATGTTGCTATGATTTATCATACTAACTATAGCTGTATTAAGTTGTTTGGGAGTATCCTTCCTTTACAATGATGAATGGGAAAACACCAATGTGCTGGTTGTAAATGAGAAATCTTGATGTTTTCTTTGTTGCTTATGCTGATTGAGTAAAATGCTTTCTTATATGCTAAGCTACAGAAATCTCATGCCTGTTTTTAAAACACGATCTTTATAGTTTTTCCCACTTATGGTCCAAAAGTTCTTTGTTTCTGATCTTGTTGTATTTGCATTTCTTTTGTAGCCACCACGAGCAAAGCATTGTCATGATTGTGATAAGTGTGTTCTTCAATTTGATCATCATTGCGTTTGGCTTGGGACTTGCATAGGCCAGGGAAACCACTGTCGTTTTTGGTGAGTGTCAATTCTGTTTATTTTCGCAGTTAATTATTTCTGATTTTTTGTTTCTGACCGTTGCCTCTTATATATTTTATATTTCCTAGTGATTGGATTGCAAATATTAAATATAGGCTTTAGTTCATTGAATGAACCCATAGTCTTAAAATCATACTAAAACATGAGTATTAGTTGTAACATTCTTAACTTTCTTCTTCATCATAAATTTAGAGAAATAAAGTAAGCAATGTTCCTTTGTTGCTTCTTCCAACTACTTTTTGCTTGTACTTTAGGAGCAATTATATCTGTACTCCTTAAGTTCCAAGTTGTTATCGTGTCAGTCCTAGAAATTGAGAAGATAGGTGCACCAAAACTTGTCCCTTTTCCTTCCTTAATAGGCTAAGCTTTGCCATGCTTGAACTTGATATTTCAATAATGTAACTTACACATGCTTGGTTCATTTTATTTTAATTTTGATGTTATTTGAATAAGTGACCTCTTTCATTAAATTTATGTTTATGGTGCATCAGGTGGTACATATGTGAGGAAACAGCCTTGTGTCTTTGGACGAGCATATTGTACATTGGATACCTTAAGTCTAATATATCGGAGGCATGGTATGTAACTATGCTGACATATTGTGTGAGAAAGCATCTCCATTTTCTGTTTCTCTATAAAGAAGACAAATACACATTGACCCTTGGATATACACCCATAATTTAATTATGTAAATCGAATTTTCTCGTGGACATAGTTATTTTCTTTTTTTATAGCCTGACATGATTGAGATTCCAGCATTGATTGGAATTGATGCCAACGAAAAACTAAATTGGATTTCCTTCAGGTGGGTGGATGTAATAATGATCGTGCTCTTGGCTGCTTTGTCTATCTCTCTAATCTTCCTTCTGTTGCTGCTCCTTTTCCATAGGTATGTTTAGTACCAGTCCAAGTGCATGCGCTTGTTTCTTTCTATCTTCTAAATTCAAGTACTTAATTGGTGCAATGGTGCCTGTATATTTTTGAAAACATGCTCCTTTCCCTCTATAATTTGAAATTTCTTATGATACAGCTACCTTGTTATGACTAATCAAACCACTTACGAGCTTGTAAGGCGGCGACGAATTGTGTATTTGAGGTTTGTTCTTAAATGTGCTTCCTGATTTCTTGTATTGGTTACCAGTTTTTCCTCTCTTTTTCGTAGTTTTGTTTATTGCTTTAACATATACGAGGGTCATTATCTAGGGATAATTACAAAAACTACCCATGAGGTTTAGCCTAATTATAAGAAACTCCAATTATCTTTCTAAATCATATTTACCGCCTTAAAGTGTTACAATCACCCCCTTGAGGTTCATAGTTATCTAACAAATACTCCCCCCTTGATGGTGCAATTTGTAAAAGAGAAACAAATGTCAAGGGGCCAAGAGGGTATCTGTAGTTTCGGAAGATAACTGAGTTTCTTTGTAATTAGGCTAAACCTCGAGGGTAGTTTTTGTAATTAACCTATAATTTATGCACCTTGGATTGTATATTGCTTTAACATCTGAGATAGGTATTACGTGAATTTTGTAAAGTTGTGTTTTTTGGTTTGTGGAATATATGCATACATGTACACCTGTATAATATCTCATGTTTCTTATAAAAAATACATGCGTCCGACTAAGGTGTTGTGTTGATAAGTTAAATCATGTTGTAAATCTTAGTAACATGAGAACACAAAGTTGACATTTGAGAAACACTGTTTGGATTCAAGAAACAAATTTGATTTAACAGAGTAGAGAGTGAAGTTGGTCAAATTACTATAAAATGTCGCTTGTTTGAATCTGACACGCATAACACAATATATCATGAACATCGCAGTGCAAACGTTAAAAGTTGATTTGAAGAAGCAATTTTTGCTAAAATCAATATACAAGAATGCATTGTTGGGGAATCTAAGTGTTTGCAATCATTAAAAAAAGTGTTTCTCAGCTTTTGGTTGTCAAATGCCAACTTCTACGTCTGCTCATTTTATCAGAATCTAAAAGTTGGGAGATGGGTGCCTTAGATTTCTGATTCTACTTCTGGTTTGACTTTTACAGACAAATAAGCACTTTTTACAGGTTTTTCACCAAACACTCTCAATTTCTGATTCTCAACTTCTGACTCTATTTGCAAACACTGTCAACATTTTACATTTGATTGTCACTACTTTACTTCTGCTACAATAAATTACCTCTTCTAAAAGCAAAAGTTTTTGCAAAAACACCCTTTGTGAAACATGTTGGCAAACGAGCACTAACATTGGAAGGCATAGTGGTGTTGTGGCTTTTCCCAGTTTTGAATTGACATTTGAGTGTATTTTACAGGGGATTCCAGAGAGAGTGTATCCATTCAATAAAGGAGTTTGCAGGAATTTGTACTTGTTCTGTTTTGCCAAAAGCAGCATGTATAGGATGGAACCACTACCAACACGGGAAGAGCTCGACGAGAAAGCCAAACCTTACACATGCTTTGATGTTCTATCGTGTCGATGCTGCTAGTGTTACGTGTCTCTGTAATTTTGATCAAACGTTTTTCTTCAACTGTGATTGGATAGATTGTTACAAGGAATGTATTAATTGTTCATCCATTTCGATGTTGCACAGTGCTGTAAAAATCAGGTTTCGAATTGCAGATTTTTTTCTCACCTATGGGGTAGACATAAATGTATTTCTACTTTTTCTCTTTTTCCTTTCTCCTTTTTTTTTTTGGGTTACGTCCAGTCTTACAGAAATGAGGTATTTGAGGAAGTTTTATTCATTAAACACTACACTTGGATCAAGTATCTAACAAAAAAATGATGAAATCAGTGATAAAGTAGATGCCCTTGCATGCTCTTCTGTGGGCGAATAAATGCTAAAGTCTTAAGAAAATTTTGAGGTTGCATTTATATGGAAGGATTGGATTTGGGAGGAGGATTTAAGGAAGGAATTCAAATGACGCCAAATAGGAAGGATTTGAAATTCTTTAAAATGACTCTAATCAAAAATAGCTTTCAAGGATTTGAAATCCATTATAGAAATATTTTATCTAAACAATCTCAATGTATTTGTTATTATGGATTTGAAATCCATAGCTCAAATCCTTCTATTTGGAGCCTGAATGTTTTAAGGAATAAAGAAACGAAATATGTGAGGAAAGTAATACTTCTTTGGTTCAACGAGTGTTTGTGATTGAATTGGCTCATGATTTTAAGAGTCAAAATTTGAGCAATCAAATTGTGTGGTGACATTTTCAAATTGTATCGTAGGGTGAGTTAGCGAGAAGTTGAAGTCAAAATTGGGAAAAGAGCTTTTCTGATGGGACTCGTAGAAGTTTTTTTTTTTCCTCGAATGATATATTTTCATTAATCAAACAAACTCAAAATAGCAACTATTACAACTAAAAACGTTTCCAACGGGTAAAGAAAGCGTCTTTGTATTAAACTAGCCAAACGGGGAATTGATCAAGCCAATTCAAATTTGAGTCACCTTCAAAAGCTAACCTAGCAAGTCTTCTACACTTAGATAAGCAAGTAGAGTCTTGAATTTTGAATTCAACATGATCAAAAAGGAAACATAACAAGAAGATGTCTTCGACTATCTTGGCACTATCATCATCGAACCCATTCTTGCACCCAAGTCGCCAAGCGATATCCTTATCAGCTACATATATGTCCACCGTTTGAACATTGAATTTTCCAGCCACACACAATGCATTTCTAATCCCAGTTAAAGCCGCTTCCACTGGATGCTTAATTAGCTCCCTAGAACTAGCCCAAGCTCGAATCAAAATGCCTTTTTCATCAACAATCCAACCCCCAAAAGCCGTTCCCTAATCCTCCCCATGCACAACACTGACTACCACTTTAAGGTATCCTACTATGTTTGAGTTGAAGTTCGTTGGACAATTCACTTGATGAGATGAATTGGTAGCAGGGAAACCACCTGATCTTCCGGCCACCAAAATATATCCCTGCCATTCAAAAACAGTCGCCTGAACAATATCCTTCTCCAGCCATTTCTCTTTATTAAACACCCACAAGTTTCTGATTTTCCAAAGCCACCAAAGAATGTAGACTGATAATTGCATTCTCTCTTGAGGATAATCAATCTTTTAATATCACAACATTGATTCCACCATTTTTTAATATTGAAATCTGCGGATGAAGTAGAAAACCATTGAACCGGAGCAAGTTTCCGGACTAAAATGGCTCTCTTACACTTTGAAAGAAGAGGTGTACTACGCTTTCAAAATCTTCACCACACACCGAGCATCTTGGATCAATCTCTATAACATTGATGAATACCCTTAAGTCGATTCGGTTTCTTGAATTTTGAAAAATCAAAGAAGTTGTTGTGCTAGTTAATCCCGTATGCCAACCACATCTTAATTATTCAACCATATCTTGGCCCATGGTTGTTGTAATTTAATGAAATCAGTTGGAAATTCAAGCTAACACATGTGAAAATTGATTTATGGAAGAAAATTGAGCAAAGATGACTGAAATCATGGACAAAATGGCCAGTCAAAGAAGGTGGCAAAGTTGGTGTTGATTTTCATATTTTCTTACTTGTAATAAAATAAAGAATAAAATAATTATAAATTGATTTTGTGTTGGCTATAAATAGAGGTCATTAGTATTAGCCAAGAGCAAGTTTTATGTAGAGAAAGTTAGAGTTAGATGTTCAAAAGAATTTTTCTTTGTTGTTTTTCTTAAACTATAGTAAGATTTCTAGTATTTTATAAAATATTTTCTTTAATTTTTCTTCAATCTTTTGTTTTATCTACTTTCTTCATGTTTTTCTAAGTTTATTTTGTTGCGAAAATAGGGTGCAAGTCTTGATGAAGGAAAATGAATGATTATAGATTCATATTAAGTTTCATTGTTTGTATTATCAATTTGTTTTTAGCTTATACCTTTTTGTTTGGTGGTGTTTCTTGATTTATGTATATCTATTGGCACAACAAATACTTGGTTCCATTTAGTTAAATGTCTGGTTTTATTTCAACCGACTACTAATGTGGATATCTTGAGTTGTTGTAGACAAAATAATACATAAATACTTGATCCCAAAAACAAGTATTGGTGTTATAAGATAAATTCTAATTGATGATACAACATGATCACCTCATTGTATGATTTATATTTATAATATCTCCCCATTGGAACCTTTGTTGTGTTATGGATTCCAATAGTGGCAATCTAAGAGGTAAGAAAATATAATCATTCCTTTATCCAAAATCAAGAGTGAATCCCTAATCCTCAACATTTCTATTAATTAAATTTCTTGTAACAAAAAACAAATATTCTTACTAGTTAAAAATCCATTTACTTATCACTTAAATAAGATATATCTTGTAAACTCCCATCAACTTCTCTGTGGATCGACCTCGGACTCCCGAGAAATTTATTACTTGAGACAACCTGCACTTGGGTTTGTAACCTTAAAGTTGTAGCAAGTTTTTAGCGCCGTTGCCCGGAAAGGCAAGGTAAGTTTAAAGATTGTGTATTTGTATGGTTACATGGTGTCGTAGCCCAAATTTTCGTCGTTTAGTTAGAAATAATTCGAAAAACTTGATTGAAAATTGCGATTCACCTCAACGCACACCAATTATGGCTGAAAATGAAGTTGTTCATGATGAGATTCAACGAGCGGAAAATCATGAAGTACGTAATATGCGTTATTACTTGCAACCCTCTTGAAATTCTACTCCTTCGTGTTTTATTTTTCCACTAAATGCAAACAACTTTCAATTCAAGCCAGGGACGATTCATTTACTTCCTAATTTCCATGGTATGGATTCTGAAAGCCCATATTTACATTTAAAGGAGTTCGAAGAAGTATGTGCCACATTTGATGATCAAAATTGTACAAATGAAATTGTTAAGCTTAAATTATTTCTTTTTCTTTAAAAGATAAGAAAAAAACTTGGCTTAGCTCTTTGAAATCTAGATTAATTGGCACTTGGGAAGAAATGCAAACTGAATTATTGAAAAAATTCTTTCCAACTCACAAAACTAATGCTTTGAAAAGACAAATTCAGAATTTTTCTCAAAATCCTAAAGAAGTTTTCTTTGAATGTTGGGAAAAGTTTAAAGAATTGTTGAATTCCTGCCCACATCATGGTTTTGAAAATTGGCGCATCATCAGTTTCTTTTATGAAGGATTAACTCCTGAAACAAAATAATTTATTGAATCAATGTGTAATGGTCAATTTCTTGATAAAGAACCCGATGAAGCGCTAGAATATCTTGACTATTTGGCAGAAAACTCTCAATCTTGGCATAGTATTGATGAAAATAAAGGAAAATTTCACTTTAATCAAGAGGATAGTTTAAGTGCCAGTCTTGCACTTTTGGCTAAATGAATCGTGACATGGAAGTTAAGAAAGTAAAGGAAGTAAAATATGTGCAAGATAAAAAAGTTTGTGACATTTGTCGAATTAATGAAGTCTCCAACAATGATTGTCCTCATATTCCAGCGGAAGCAAATGTCATGAATGGATTCAGAAAACCTTTTCAATCTCCATATTCTGAAACTTACAATCCACAATGGAGTAATCATCCCAATTTCGGTTGGCGTGATAACAATCAAGCTCAACCAATGAATTCGCAAAAGCCACCGTAGTTTCCTTCATATCCAGCCCCACAAGTTAAATCACTTGAGAAAACTTTGCAAGCATTTATGCATAAGTAAACAAGCATCAATAATAAAACTTCTCAGGCCATCAATGAGATCAAGAATTCACTTTCAACACTCACATCTTCTTTGTGAACTCAAGAAAAGGGTAAGTTTCCTGCTCAACCTCAACTTAATCCTTCCACGCAGTGTTGTGTTTCTACATCAGGTGAAAATCCAGTCAACGAGGCTAATTCAGTCACAATGCTTCGAAGTGGGAAAGTTGTTGATAAAACAATTCATCCCAAGAGAGTTATTAGTTCATCTTCAGAAATGAAAAATGAAAATAACGATGATGAAGAAGGTAAGTTGAATGGAGGTAAGTTTGAAAACGATGAAACATATTCACCTCCTGCCCTTTTCCTCAAAGATTGCAAATAACTCAAGAAATCGAACTCAAATTCTGAGATTTTTGAACTGTTTAAACAAGTCAAAATTAATATTCCTTTATTGGATGCAATCAAACAAGTCCCACCTTATGCAAAGTTTTTGAAAGATTTGTGCACAATCAAAAGAAAGCATCATGTGAAGAAAAGAGCATTTTTAATCGAAGCGAGAGTTCAATTATCCAACAATTTGCTCCACCTAAGTACAAAGATCCAGGTTGTCCAACAATTTCATGCATCATATGAGACACTAGAATAGAACGTGCTTTGCTTGATCTAGGTGCTAGTGTAAATCTTCTACCATTTTCGGTATATGAACATCTAGGTTTGGGCGAACTTAATGAAACTCCAATTGTACTCCAACTAGCGATCGGTCGACTAAAGTTCTAAAAGGAATAGTAAAAGATGTGTTGGTACAAATTGATAAATTTTACTTTCCTGTTGATTTCATTATTTTGGATACTCACCCTAGGTTGTAAATACAAAGACACAAATTCCAGTCATTTTAGGTCGTCCAATTCTTGCAACTTCAAATGCTTTGATAAATTGTAGGAATGGTATTTTGAAGTTATCTTTTGGAAATATGACTTTGGAACTAAATGTGTTTAATGTTTGCAAACAACCTACTGATGATGCTTAATTACATGAAATAGATTCAATTGAAGAACTTGTTCATGAAAATTTCACTGATTCTTTTGAATTAGCTAAAACATGTTTTGAATGTGAGGATATTTGTGAAAAGAAGTGTTCTGATGTTCCATTGAATTTTTACAAGCACTGGAAAATCATTTTTGGAAACAAAAATTTGAAGAGTTGTCTTCATCAAAAGTGCAACTTGTTCCTTCAAGCATGAAAGTTCCAAAAATCGATTTGAAACCCTTACCATCTGATTTGAAATACTCTTTTCTGGGTGAGAATGAGACTTTTCCTGTAATAATTTCTTCCAAGCTTGATGCATCTCAGGAAGGTAAGTTGATCGGGACCTTGAAAATGCATAAAAATGCTTTAGGATGGACCACTGCTGACATAAAAGGTATTAGTCCTCTGATTTGCACACATAATATTTATTTAGAGGAAAATGTGGAACCCTCTAGAGAAATGCAGCGGAGGTTAAATGCTAATATGAAAGAAGAGAAATGAAATCATTAAACTCTTAGATAATGAGATCATTTATCATATTTCTGATACCAAATGGGTAAGTCCTATTCATGTTGTGCCAAATAAGTTTAGTGTTATTGTAGTCAAAAATGAAAATAATGAGTTAATTCCAACTTGAACTGTTACTGGTTGGCGTGTGTGCATTGACTACAGGAAACTTATCTCAGTTACCCAAAAGGATCATTTTTCATTACCTTTTATGGATCAAATCTTAGAAAGAGTTGCAGGTCATAAATTCTATTGTTTCTTAGATGGATATTCTGGGTATAATCAAATTGAAATTGCACTTGAAGATCAAGAGAAAACAACTTTTACATGTTCTTTTGGTACATTTGCATATAGAATGATGCCTTTTGGATTATGTAATGCACCTACATTCCAAAGATGCATGCTCGGCATTTTCGATGACATGGTAGAACGTTTTCTCGAAGTCTTTATGGACAATTTTTCAGTTTTTGGTGAATCATTTGAAGATTGTTTGTTAAACTTAGAAAAAGTTTTGATCGTGTGTCGAAAACGAACCTTGTGCTTAATTGGGAAAAATGTCATTTTATGGTAACAAGCGATATTGTTCTTGGACACATTACTTGAGTAAGAGGTATTGAGGTAGATAAATCCAAAGTGGAATTAATTGCCAATCTACGAGTACCAAAATCTGTGAAGGAGGTAAGATCATTTTTAGGGCATGCTGGCTTTTATAGATGATTTATAAAAGACTTTAGGATAATCTCTAAACCTTTGTGTAATCTTCTAACAAAAGATATTGGTTTTGAATGGACCGAAAATTGTGAAAATGCCTTTGTCAAACTTAAAAGCATGCTTACATCTGCCCCAATAATCCAACCTCCTGATTGGACTTTGCCGTTTGAAATAATGTGTGATGCTAGTGAGTATGCCGTTGGAGCTGTGTTAGGTCAAAGAAAGGAAAAGAAACCATATGTCATTTACTACGCAAGTAAAACTTTGAATAGTAATCAAATCAATTATTCAACCACTGAAAAAGAATTACTTGTTATGGTATTTGCATAAAAATTTTGATCCTATCTTGTTGGTTCACCAATTGTCATTTTCAATGATCATGCGGCTTTGGAATATCTTTTGTCAAAAAAGGATTCCAAACCAAGATTGATTAGGTGGATTATCTTACTCCAAGAGTTTAATATTACCATTCGTGATAAGAAAGGAGTAAAGAATGGTATAGCTGATCATTTACCAAGACTTATTTGTGATGAATCGTTACAAACTCCACCTATCAATGATACTATTCCTGATGAACAATTGTTTAATGTTACTGTGGTGCCTTGGTTTGCAGATATTGTTAATTTTCTTGTGACATGAATGATGCCATCAAATTGGAATTCACAAGACAAAAATAAGTTTTTGACTGAGGTAAAAAGGTTTTACTGGGATGATTCCTATCTTTTCAAATATTGTCCAGATCAAATCTTTCGTAGATGTGTACCTGACAATGAGGTAGGTAGCATTATCAAATTTTGTCATTCTGAAGCATGTGGCGGTCACTTTTCAAAAAGAAAACCAAAGGTCAAAGATCTTGCGGTGTGGATTTTATTGGCCAAATCTTTTCAAAGATAATTACACTTTTTGCAAAAGTTGTGAAAATTGTCAAAAGTTATGATCAATTTCAAAACGAAACATGATGCTTTTGAATCCTATTTTGGTGATTAAAATCTTTGACTGTTGGGGTATTGATTTTATGGGGCCATTTCGAGTATCATTTGGTTTTGTTTACATTTTAGTTGCAATAAATTACGTTTTAAAATGGATCGAGGTAATTCCTTGTCGAAACAATGATCATAAAATTGTGATAAAATTTTTGAAAGAAAATATTTTGAGTAGATTTGGAATTCCTCGAGTAATTATTAGTGATGAGAGAAAACATTTTTGTAACAAAGTTTTTGCAACTTTAATGAAAAAAATATGGAATCACACATAAAGTTGCAACCCCTTATCACCCACAGACAAATGGACAGGTTGAACTTGCTTTATAATTCTCGATTGCATTTATTTCCTGGAAAGTTGAGATCAAGGTGGAGTGGTCCTTTCATTGTGAAAAATGTATATCCTTATGGGGTTTGACATTGAGAATCCTAGAAATGGTAATGTATTCAAAGTTAATGGACAAAGACTTAAACTGTTTCTAGAGAATCAATTTCATTCGGAGGGAGTTCTTTTTCTTTCTAATCCTTGTTATAATTAGTGTACATATTTGTTTTCTGTAAATTTATTTGTTTTGTAGGGTTTCTTTATTTCTTTTCCCGGTTAAATGGCGGATAACGGTACTCCGTGACTATTAAAGTCGGACTCATTAGTTTCCCACAAACACTGATATTTGTACATAAAATATTTTGTTTTATTTTCTCTCAGTAGATTTTTCTCAAAATGGATAAAAGCATTCCCCCTACTCTCAAAAAGCAATTTAATTTTCTTTCTACAAATGAAATTTTGAAAATATACGAAACCAGGATTGAAAGATTAAGAATGCTTATGCACAAAGGCATTCCAGAGGATATACATTGGATAATTGAAGCAAAGATAAGAATAGGAGGTGAGTTTTCAATTTTTCCTACCAAATGCATGTCTGGTATAGGGAAAAGTTCATATTCAAAAAAACGAAGGGGCCAAAAGACTGCAAGTGTGTTACAAATATACTCGATGGACTTGTGACACAAGATGTCGTTCTTTAGGTATGGTTTCCAGAAACCGAGAAGATAAAATTCAATTCATAAAGGATGGGCTGAGTAAGGAGTCTTTAGATAACATTCTATTGACTCTTGATACGCATCCTTATGGATTCATGCACCGTGAAATTCTCCGTTTGTGGAACCAATTTCGAAATAAATGTGAACATCGTCTTGGAAATCTGACGCTAAAAGACCCTGTTTGCCAATTTATAAGAAAATTGGATGGGAAGCATATCCCCAACCCGTAGAGGGCGTTTAAGCCATTTCTGGACGTAAAACCAGAGGAAGATGTGAGCCACAATCACAACTACTTTTCTGTTCATTCACATGTTAGCATTTTATTTTGACTTTTTTGTCTTTATTTTCAAACTTTTTGGCAAAATAAAAGTTCCAATAATTACATTTTTTGTTGAACTCCTTGTTCCTAGCTCAATAAATAGCGTTGCATTCACCCTTTTTCTTTTACACCATTCAAATTATATCGAGAAAAAAAAGAGAAAAAAATGGAGAGTTCTTCTTCCCCGTAGATTTAATCGTGTTCTTTGTATCTGTGGTGAAAATCCTGGGAAAGGGTTGTTTTCTTGAGGCAGCGTGATAATCTCGATAAATTTCTAGCGAAAAAGCACATTAACTTAGTAGTCGGGGGAGGTAGTTTTGGATTAATGGGGCGTGTTCTTTGGTTCCGCTTTTTGGGAGGAGTTGAGTCTTAGGAGTTATCCCAAAACCTTTAGGTGTCCGACAAATCACCGGTCAAACCATTAGAGATGAGTTAAGAGTATCAAACATGCAAGACAGAATGGTGAATATGATGCATAATGGAGATGCCTTTATCACCCTACCTTGTAGTTTTGGTACACTGGAGGAGTTATTCCAAGTGATCTCCTGGCGTAACTCAACATTCACCGAGAAGCCTATAGGTATTCTTAATGTTAATGGTTTCTATGATGGTTTGTTGTCTTTTATAGATTATCTTTGTCGAGAAAGGTTTTATTTCACCGTCGTTAGACGAATCATAATTTGTGCAACAACACCAAGTGAACTAATCGATCAACTCTAAGCATTTGTTCTTTGAACCCGATCCAAAATTGCTCATGTTGTTTGGTCCGAGGATAGAAGTAAAAAAATGCAAATTGGATTTGTCTTTGACGTTGTGAGATTTATCTTTCATGGGTATAACTACTACGTGTTCTTTCAGTTTCATTTTCAATAAGCCATACATCAGGTAATATCTTCTAAACCTTACTTTCCTATTTATTTTTGACATTGAGGACAATGTTTTAGATAAGTTGGGGGGAAGGGATCATTGATATTATTTTTGGTAAATGTATTTTTTTATATCTAGTTTGCAATGTGTGATTTTGAAAAAAAAACACGATGGCGAGAAAAGAATGCCATTTTGATTTTTTTGAGACGCATCCCTATTTTTACTGATATTGTTTTTATAGTAATTCCCTTTTCAAAACATGGCATGTTGTGAATTATATTTTTAAAAAAATATTGTGAATTGTTAAAACATGAAAATTGTCTTATGGTTGAATTCAATGATGCTATCTTGATTAAATTAAAAAAAAACAAAAGATTTGTGAATATTAAAAATAAAACAATTTATCATGATCAAACTTTTAGTTATATGTATGACAACCAATCTTTCCACAAAACTTAGAATGTGCACAAAACACTTTCTTCTCTCTTTTTTTGTATTTTTTTTTAATTAATCAAGATAGCATCATTGAATTCAACAATAAGACAATTTTCATATTTTAACAATTCACAATGTCTTTTTAAAAAAAATAATTCACAACATGCCATGTTTTTAAAAGGGAACTACTATAAAAAAAATATAAATAAAAATAGGGATGCGTCTCATGAATATCAAAATGATATTCTTTACTCTGCCATAAGTTTTTGTTTTCAAAATCACACATTGCAAACTAGATACAAAAAATATAAAACATGTTTACCAAAACTAATATCAATAATCCCTTCCCCCCAACTTATCTAAAACATTGTCCTCAATGTCAAAAATAAATAGGAAAGTAAGGTTTAAAAGATATTACATGATGTATGGTTTATTGAAATGAAACTGAAGAACATAGTAGTAGTTATACCCATGAAGGATAAATCTCACAATGTCAGAGACAAATCCAATTTGCGTTTTGACTTCTATCCTCGGACCAAACAACATGAGCCAATTTTGATCGTGTTCAAGAACAAATGCTTGGAGTTGATCGACTAGTTCACTTGGTGTTATTGCACAAATTATGATTCGTCTGGCGCGGCGGTGAAATAAAATCTTTCTCGGCAATAGAATCTATTAAAGACAACAAACCATCAAAGAAACCATTAACATTAAGAATACCTATAAAGCTTACGGTGAATGTTGAGTTGTGCCTGGGAGATCACTTGGAATAACTCATCCAAAGTGTACCAAAACCACCAGGTAGGGTGATAAAGTCATCTGCATTATGCATCATATTCACCATTCTGTCTTGCATGTTTGATACTCTTAGTTCATCTCCAATGGTTTGATCGGTGATTTGTCGGACACCTAAAGGTTTCGGGATAACTCCTAAGACTCTGACTCCTCCCAAATATGCGAATCAAAGAAGACGACCCAAGAACCCCAAACTACTTCTCGTTTACTAAGTTAATGTGTTTTTCTGCTAGAGATTTACCGAGATTATCGGCTGCCTCAAGAAAATAACCATCTTTCCCAAGATTTGCACCACAGAATACAACAACACAATTGATTTACACCACAGAAGATCCCTCCATTCTCTCTCTCTCTCTCTCTCTCTCTCTCTCTCTCTCTCTCTCTCTCTCTTTTCTCGATATAAATTGAATGGTGTAAAAGAAAGGGTGAATGCAATGCTATTTATTGGGTTATGAACAGGGAATGCAACAATAAATGTAATTATTGGAGCCTTTTTTTTGTCAAAAAGTTTGAAGTAAAGTCAAAATAAAATGCTAATATGTGAATGAACAGAAAAGTAGTTGTGATTGTGGCTCACATCTTCCTCTGATTTTACGTCCAGAAATGGCTTAAACGCCCTCTATGGGTCGGGGATATGCTTCCCATCCAATTTTCTTATAAATTGGCAAATAGGATCTTTTAACGTCAGATTCCCAAGACGATGTTCACATTCATTTTGAAATTGGTTCCATAAAAGGAGAATTTCACGGTGCACGAATCCACAAGGATGCGTATCAAGAGTCAATAGAATGTTATCTAAAGACTCCTTACTCACCATCCTTTATGAATTGAATTTTATCTTCTCAATTTAAAACCATACCTAAAGAATGACATCTTGTGTAACAAGTCCATTGAACACATTTGTAACACACTTGGCACCTTTTGGCCTTTCGTTTTTTTTTTTTAATATGAACTTTTCCCTATACCGACATGCATTTGGTAGGAAAAATTGAAAACTCACCTCCTATTCTTATCTTTGCTTCAATTATCCACGTATATCCTCTGGAATGTCTTTGTGCATAAGCATTCTTAATCTTTCAATCCTGGCTTCGTATATTTTCAAAATTTCATTTGTAGAAAGAAAATTTTTTTGAGAGTAGGGGGAATGTTTTTATCCATTTTGAGAAAAATCTACTCAGAGAAAATAAAATAAAATATTTTATGTACAAATATCAGTGTTTGTGGGAAACGATGAGTCCGACTTTAATAGTCACGAGTACCATTATCCGCCATTTAACCAGAAAAGAAATGAAGAAACCCTATAAAACAAATAAATTTACAGAAAACAAATATGTACACTAATTATAACAAGGATTAGAAAGAAAAAGAACTTCCTCCGAATGAAATTGATTCTCTAGAAACAGTTTAAGTTTTTGTCCATATTTGAATACATTATAATTTCTAGGATTCTCAATGTCAATGACCCCATAAGGATATACATTTAAAGGACCACTCCATTTTGATCTCGACTTTCCAGAAATAAATGCAATCGAGAATTATAAAGCAAAACCTTTTGATCAATCTCAAATATTTTTCTTGCAATTTTTCCATCATGAAATTCTTTGATTCTTGCTTTATGAATTTTTGAATTATCGTATGCATCATTTCTCAATTCTTCAAGCTCATTGATTTGCAATTTTCGCAATTTCGAAGCATCATCGAGGTTAAAGTTAAACATTTTGATTGCCCAATAAGATTTATGTTCGAGTTTCGCAGTAAATGGCAAGGTTTTCCATACACTATTCTATAAGGAGACATTCCCAATGACGCGTTTTAAAAGCGATTCAGTATGCCCAAAGTGTATCGATAAGTCTAAGAGACCAATCTTTATGATTTGGGTTAACTGCTTTTCTCCAAAATTTGTTTTATCTCCTTATTTGCAAGTTTAACTCGTCCATTTATCTCGGTGATAAAGGGTTGCAACTTTATGTGCGATTCCATATTTTTTTCATTAAAGTTGCAAAAACTTTGTTACAAAAATGTGTTCCCCATCACCGATAATGACTCGAGAAATTCCAAATCTACTCGAAATATTTTCTTTCAAAAATTTTATCACAATTTTATGATCGTTATTTCGACAATGAATTGGCTCGATCCATTTTCAAACTTAATCTATTGCAACTACAATGTAAACAAAACCAAATGATACTGGAAATGGCCCCATAAAATCAATACCCCAGCAGTCAAAAATTTCAATCACCAAAATATGATTCAAAGGCATCATGTTTCATTTTGAAATTGATCCTAACTTTTGTCAATTTTCACAACTTTTGCAAAAAGTGTAAGTATCTTTGAAAAGATTTGGCCAATAAAATCCACATTGCAAGATATTTACACCGGGTTTTCTTTATCAAAAATGACCGCCACATGCTTCAGAATGACAAAATTTGATAATGCTACCTACCTCGTTGTCAGGTACACATCTACAAAAGATTTGATCTGGACAATATTTGAGAAGGTAGGATCATCCCAGTAAAACCATTTTACCTCAGTCAAAAACTTCTTTTTGTCTTGTGAATTCCAATTTGATGGCATCATTCTGTCACAAGAAAATTAACAATATTCGCAAACCAAGGCACCACAATAACATTAAACAATTGTTCGGGAAAAGTATCATTGATAGGTGGAGGTCGAACGAATCATCACATATAAATCTTGATAAATGATCGGGTACAACATTCTCTACTCCTTTCTTATCATGAATGGTAATATTAAACTATTGGAGTAAGAGAATCCACCTAATCAATCTTGGTTTGGAATCCTTTTTTGACAAAAGATATTTCAAAGCCGCATGATCACTAAAAATGACAATTGGTGAACCAACAAGATAGGATCGAAAATTTTCCAATGCAAATACCACAACAAGTAATTCTTTTTCAGTGGTTGAAATATTGATTTGAGCACTATTCAAAGTTTTACTTGTGTAGTAAATGACATATGATTTCTTTTCCTTTATTTGACCTAACACAACTCTAACGGCATAGTCACTAGCATCACACATTATTTCAATCGGCAAAGTCCAATCAGGAGGTTGGATTATTGGGGCATGTGTAAGCATGCTTTTAAGTTTAACAAAAACATTTTCAAAATTTTCGGTCCATTTAAAATACTCTTTTCTTCACATGATGCTTTCTTTTGATTGTGCACAAATCTTTCAAAAACTTTGCATAAGGTGGGACTTGTTTGATTGCATCCAACAAAGGAATATTAATTTTGACTTGTTTAAACAGTTCAAAATTCTCAGAATTTGAGTTCGATTTCTGAGTTGGTTGCAATCTTTGAGGAAAATGGGCAGGAGGTGAATATGTTTCGTCATTTTCAAACTTATCTCCATTCAACTTACCTTCTTCATCATCGTTATTTTCATTCTTCATTTCTGAAGATGAACAAATAACTTTCTTGGGATGAATTGTTTTATGAACAATTTTCCCACTTCAAGTGTTGTGATTGAATTAGCCTCATTGATTGGTGGATTTTCATCTAAAGTAGAAACACAACAACTGCGTGGAAAGATTAGGTTGAGGCTCAGCAGGAAACTTACCCTTTTCTTGAGTACACAAAGAAGATGTGAGTGTTGAAAGTGAATTATTGATCTCATTGATTGCTTGAGAAGTTTTATTATTGATGCTTGTTTGCTCATGCATAAATGCTTGCAAAGTCTCCTCAAGTGATTTAACTTGTTGGGCTGGATATGAAGGAAAAATTGATGGCTTTTGCGAATTCATTGGTTGAGCTTGATTATTATCACGCCAATAGAAATTAGGATGATTTCTCCATTTTGGATTGTAAGTTTCAGAATATGGAGATTGAAAAGGTTTTCTAAATCCATTCATGACATTTACTTCAACAGGAATATGAGGACAATCATTGGTGGAGTGTACATTAATTCCACAAATGTCACAAACTTTTTTATCTTGCTCTTATTTTACTTATTTTACTTTTTTAACTTCCATTTCATCGATTCTTTTAGCCAAAAGTGCAAGCCTGGCACTTAAATTGTCCTCTTGATTAAGGTGAAATTTTTCTTTATTTTCACCAACACTATGCCAAGATTGAGAGTTTTCTTCCAAATAGTCAAAATATTCTAGCGCTTCATTGGGCTCTTTATTAAGAAACTGACTAAACACATTAATCCAATAAATTGTTTTGTTTCAGAGTCAATCCTTCATAAAAGAAACGATAATACACCAATTTTGAAAACCATGATGTGGGCAGAATTCAACAATTCTTTAAACTTTTCTCAACATTCAAAGAAAACTTCTTTAGGATTTTGAGAAAAATTCTAATTTGTCTTTCCAAAGCATTAGTTTTGTGAGTTGGAAATCATTTTTTCAAAAATTCATTTTGCATTTCTTGCCAAGTGCCAATTGATCTAGGTTTCAAAGAGCTAAGCCAAGTTTTTGCCTTATCTTTTAAAGAAAAAGAAATAATTTGAGTTTAACAATTTCATTTGTACAATTTAGATCATCAAATGTGGCACATACTTCTTCAAACTCTTTTAAATGCAAATATGGGCTTTTAGAATCCACACCATGAAAATTAGGAAGTAAAGGAATCATCCATGGCTTGAATCGAAAGTTGTTTGCATTTAATGGAAAAATAAAACAGAAGGAAGGAGTAGAATTTGGAGGGGGTTGTAAGTAGTAACACATATTACGTCTTTTGATTTTCCGCTCGTTGAATCTCATCATGAACAACTTCATTTTCAGCCATAATTGGTGTGTGTGGAGGTGAATCAAAATTTCCAATCAAGTTTTCCGAATTATTTCTTACTAAACGACGAGAATTTGGGCTACAACACCATGTAACCATGCAAATACACAATATTTACAGATTAAAATTATTCACAAACCTGAAACTTACCTTGCCTTCCCCGGAAATCGGCGCAAAATCTTGCTACAACTTTAAGGTTGCAAACCCAGTGCGGGTTGTCTCAAGTAACAAATTTCTCTGAGTCCGAGGTTGATCCACGAGGAAGTTGATGGAAGTTTACAGATAGATCTTATTTAAGTGATGAGTAAATAGATTTTAAACTAGGAAGAATAATTTTTTAAATACAATAAATTTAAGTAATAAAAATGTTGAGGATTAGGGATTCAATCTTGATTTCGGATAAAGAAATAATTATATTTTTCGTACCTCGTAGATTGCCACTATTGGAATTCATACACAATGAAGGTTCCAATGGGAAGCTATTATAAATATAAATCATGCAATGAGTTGATCATGTTGTATCGTCAATTAGAATTTATCTTATAACACGAATTCTTGTTTATGGGATCAAGTATTTATGTATTCTTTTGTCTACAACAAATCAAGTATCCACATTAGCGATCGGTTGAAATAAAACAAGACATTTAACTAAATGGAACCAAGTATTTGTTATGCCAATAGATATACACAAATCAAGAAGCACCACCAAACAAAAAGTATAAGCTAAAAACAAATTAATAATACAAACAATGAAATTTAATATGAATCTACAATCATTTTTTTCCTTCATCAAGAGTTTCACCGTATTTCCTCAACAAAATAAACTTAGAATAACATGAAGAAAGTAGAGAAAACAAAAGATTGAAGAAAAACTAAAGAAAACATTTTATAAAATACTATAAATCTTACTATAGTTTAAGAAAAACAACACAGAAAAAATCTTTTGAATTTCTAACTCTAATTTTATAACATTTTCTCGTGTTTGTTTTTCTTAAACTATAGTAAGATTTCTAGTATTTTATAAAATATTTTCTTTAGTTTTTCTTCAATCTTTTGTTTTCTCTACTTTCTTCATGTTTATTTTGTTGAGGAAATAGGGTGAAACTCTTGATGAAGGAAAAAGAATGATTGTAGATTCATATTAAATTTCATTGTTTGTATCATTAATTTGTTTTTAGCTTATACCTTTTGTTTGGTGGTGCTTCTTGAGTTATGTATATCTATTGGCACAACAAATACTTGGTTCTATTTATTTAAATGTCTTGTTTTATTTCAACCGATTGCTAATGTGGATACCTTGATTTGTTGTAGACAAAATAATACATAAATATTTGATCCCATAAACAAGAATTGGTGTTATAAGATAAATTCTAATTGATGATACAACATGATCACCTCATTGCATGATTTATATTTATAATATCTTCCCATTGGATCCTTCGTTGTGTATGAATTCCAATAGTGGCAATCTAAGAGGTAAAAAATATAATCATTCCTTCATCCGTAATCAAGAGTGAATCCCTAATCCTCAACATTTCTATTAATTAAATTTCTTGTAACAAAAAAACAAATTCTACTAGTTAAAAATCTATTTACTCATCACTTAAATAAGATATATTTTGTAAACTTCCATCAACTTCCCCGTGGATCGACCTCGGACTTCCAAAAATTTATTACTTGAGACAACTGCTCGCATTGGGTTTGCAACCTTAAAGTTGTAGCAGCAGTTCTTGGTTCCAGTTAAAACCATTCTCACACATGAAGTCCCTGGCCCAAGTAAGGTTGCATTCATTAAGCTTCAGACTTATAGGTTTAAATAAAGGGGAGGAGGGTAACCATGGGGAATCCCAAATTTTAATAGCCTTACCATCCCTAATCGGTATCTAAGACCCAAGGACATAGATTTTTAGATTTGAGCCAATTCTTCCACACCCATTAGTCACCACTCTTAGAACACAAGCCAAAAGCCCCCCTTAGGAAAATATTTTGCTTTGAGCACCTTACTAATAAGCAAATTAGGTTGTGTTAACAATCGCCATAATTGCTTAGTGATCAAAGCATCATTAAAAAGAGTTAAGTCCAAAATCCTAAACCATCCCTATTTTTATGTTGGGCCATCTTGTCCCAAGCAACCCAAGAATTTTTTTCCCCCATTACTAGGAGCCGGGAGTTTAAAGCAAGACATGACGTAGTTAGGCATAGCACTAATGACAAATTTTTAAGTAGCACTTTCCTCCCAACAGATGATAAGAAGATGTTGCTCCAACAACTAACTCTATTTCAAACACTATCCACCACAAACTAAAAACTTCTTTTTTTAGATTTACCAATGATCATGGACAATCCAAGTTATCTAGACCATGACTGCTCAAAGAATCCCCCAAGAATATCACACATTTTTTTAAAATAGGAGATGCATTTTTACTAAACATCATCAAGATTTTTCCAAATTGATTTGTTGCCCGGAAGCTTTATTGAATCTATCAAGTATGGTTCTAACACTAATAGCTTGAAACAAAGAGGCTTCACAGAAAATAATTGAATCATCCACAAAGAAAAGATGAGTCAATACAGGCCCATTTTTACTGATTTTAATTCCTTGAAAAAGGTCACACAAGTGGCCTCGATTTATGAGGTTAGAGAGAACTTGAATGTAATGAAGAAGAGATATGGAGATAATGGGTCACCTTGTCTAATACCCTTAGAATGAGTACAATAACCAGATATTTGGTCATTCACATTGAAAGAGAAAGAGGATGAACTAATGCATTTAAAAATTCAATTCACAAAGATACAATCAAAACCAAGCTTGGTAAAGCACTCAAGTGAAACCTCCATTCCACTCTATCACACGCCTTAGACATATATAATTTAAGATCCATATATGCTTTTTTACCTTTTCTAATGCTTTTCAAAAAATGGATACATTTATGTGTAAGCACAACATTATCAATAATTTGCCTACCAGGAATAAAAGCAGATTGATTGACACTAATGCAATGAGAAAGAAGAGGTCAATACATAAATTTGTAGAACCTATTGGAGATTGCTTAAAATGAGTTTTTGATCCGGTCAATACATCGGACCAATTTGTAGGATTTCAAATTAAACTTGAACTTAAATTTGCTCCCCCCCCAAAAAAAAAGTGATAAAAATTAACTTGAACTTTAGGCCACGGGCACCCGAGACGGATATGGCTCCTTTGCATTTACATTCCATAAGTTTCTTGTCGAGTAGGAGAGAAAAAGAGAGTTGCATTTCTCTTTTTTTCTCTCTAACTCCACAAGAAATTTACACAAACTAAATGTAGATGATCCATTTTCCACCCTAAGCTTGCTAAGTTCTTGATTTTATCTTTCCATGTCCTAAATTAAATAATTGTGAAAAGCTTTATCTTAATCTGGGAGTGGTTCTCCATTTCGTGGAATATGTTTCTCTCATGCAACGTGAAGTTAATATTTTACATTTGGTGGGTTTGCTATACCGCGGGACATAACGCAGTGGAAATTAAAGATATGCATACAGATTATACATAAAATAAAAGCCCTTGGTTCTCGGCGATTTAACGATCACGCATTTATACAAGCGGTAAAAATCGGGGTTTAATAATTTTTACCTTAATAGCTTCATTTTGAAGAAGATGCAGAAGGAATCCAAATTTCTCTTAGCAGGGTAAATCCCCGAATCATGATCTCGCATAGGTTCAAGTGTCCCTTCTCTAAAATCAGTCTACAAGATGGATAGTAGCACCCGGATTATAAACTTCGCTAGTAATTTATAACACATTTCAATGTTCAATCTCAAATTTGGAGTGAACAACAATCCCTAAGTCAACCAATGAAATTAATAATTGTTGTTGTATAGTTAAACCAAGAAGGGTTCTTGATTTTTCCTACGAAGAAGAAGAAAGAAGAAGAAAAACTTGGAGAGAGAAGAGAGTGAGAGGACGTTCCATACTTAGAGGAGACATCTTCTCTATTTTATCTTTTATGTGTATCAGTTATTCTTCTACTGATTGTTAAAGATAAGTATATGATTCATCCAATGTTCATAAAAGTATTCAGGTTCAAAGCCTAAAATCAGTAGGAGAATATTACATGATAATCTCAATTGATCTTACGATATCTTGCCATACCTGGATAACCCTTATCCGGATATTCATAAGAAAATCTCTCCAACTTTTTCTTTCTTTCAAATTAGCCAGATGAGTCTATCCTTATGGGCTATATTTAATAAATTATGAGCTAGTCTCCTGTCAGATCGATCCGTTAAACGGGTCAACATATCCTACCCATTTCGCTGACCCAGATCCGTGCAAAAAAAATACAGAAAAAAGCCCATTCGGATTGGAGCCCTAATTTCCCAGCTTCCCAGCTTCTTCTTCTTCCTCCTCCAACCACAACCAGTGCACGCGAGCCCACATTCCCCACCCTACCGTCGCCGCCCTGGCCCTCTTCTTTCACGACTGCTTCGTCGATGGCTACGACACCTCCATTCTTGTCTCCTCCAGCCGATTCAGCAAATCCGAGCGTGGTTACCTGGGATTTTCCAATCGAAAGGATTTTCGATTGAATCAAACATGGAAATGGTGGAGAAGAACGAGATTTGCTAAATGTCCATGAATTGGACAAAAAGTAAGAACGAGATTTGTTGAACGAGATTTTCTTTTTTTTTTTTCAAATGTTTAATCAATGGACAACACCAATGTGAAAGAAAAAATGACGATGGTTGGTGATGGCTCGTGGTGATCTTTGATGCTCTGTTTTTTTTTGAGGTGATATGAAGAATGAATATTGCACTAAATGATACAAGTCTTAGTATCGGCTAATACTTTTATGTAGAAATACTAATACATTTTATAAGAAAAAAACTAATACGTTGCAGAGCACTACTAAAAATACTCTCTAGAAATTACTAATACTTTTTCGAAAAACTACTAATACTTTTCCGATGGACAACTAATACATTTCAGGAGTATATTAATGAGAAATACTAAAACTCTTTAGGAACTACTAATACATTTCGGAAGAACTCGCTAATACTTTTTAGAAGGACGACTAATACTTTTCGGAAGATTTGTTAATACATTTCGGGAGAAAATTTTAATTATATTCAGGGGAACTATTAATACATTTCAGAAGAACTGCTAATACTTTTTAGAAGGATGTCTAATACTTTTCAGAAGGACTATTAATACATTTCGGGATAAAAATTTAATTTATTTCAAGGAACTACTAATATTTTTTCGAGGAACTACTAATACTTTTTTGATGGATTGCTAATACATTTTGGGAGTATATTCAGGAGAAATACTAAAAAAAAAACTCTTCAGGAAACTACTAATACATTTCAGAAGAACTGCTAATACTTTTTAGAAGGACGACTAATACGTTTCAGAAGGACTGTTAATATATTTTATAATTAAAAGAGACAACTTTGTAGAAATGTATTACACGTTGCGTTCTAATGTATTAGATGTATTAAAAATATGTATTAGACTTTACAACTTCGTAGTGATTCTCTTTTATAATTAAAAGGACAATTTTGTGATAAAAGATGTTTTTGACTAATACTTTTCTCGTAACAACTAATACAATTGAGAGCAACAAGTAATACAAAATACAAAAACTACCAACATAAAAACAGGGCTAACAACTTAACACTACATAAAAAAATACCCATTTGAAATTGAAAGGCTACGTAACAAATAATAAAATGCCACTTGAAAATTACAAAAATACCATTGGCGGCGGAAATTACCAAAATGACTCTGGGTCGCGGGTCAAATCCGTCTAACAGGCCAGACCCATTAGACGGTCTGACTAGAGTTTTTGTCATAAATTATATTTTCAATACAATCAAGAATAAAGTCATTTCAAATTCTAATATTTTATAGGTCTAGGAAGCTGAACAATTATCAAAATTATTAAAGGAATTAAACAAAAACATGTTTTATATTTTGCAACACAATTTTAAGAAAAAATAAAATATTTTGAAAATTACAAAAATATTTTTTATATACACATATATCACAAAATTATCAATCACACAAATACATATATAACTACAAATATACTACTTGAAACTTGAATTCAAAGTATGCTGATAAATATAAAACGATATATATTAACCTCAAAAGTATGTTAATATATACAATAAATAAATTTTTATATATAAAATACTATTATGAGTATAATTTCATATTAAAATAAATCTTAATTTTCTTCTTCCATAAATATATATATATATATATATATATATATATATAATGATATCATGATATGTATGATATATGTATTTGGAAGCCGTCGGCCAAACGAGTATTATACATATTTTGTGATTTGTTTTCAATTATAATAAGTATTATCTAATTGAATTTAATCAATTTAAATATAATTCTATATAATTATCAAGAAATGATCTAAGACCAAATAATAATTATACATATATGACAAATAGCCAAAATACATTAATATAAAAATTGATGTCCAATAGCCTAGATACATAGTTTTCAAAGCCGATTACAAATTACAAGCTAATGATTTGATATTTCTTATATTTTTATGTTTTTGTTATCTATATATACAATTTCGGTGTCAAACTGAAGATCATGAAAAAAATGATTAATTTGATATATTGTACGTGAAAAATGGATCAAAAACAAAACAAAATAAATTTCTTTTTTGAAAAAAAAAAGATAAAAATAATAATTTATGCAATACACACATAGATTTGGAAAGCTAATTTCACATAATTCTATATTTTATATCATTTTAAAAGGTGATTAAAGAAAGTTAATTAACTACCAAAAATAAAGAAATACCAAATATATATCAATTCTTATTTTTTCACATATATTTATTACTTATTATAGTAACTGTAAAAAGGGGGAAAATTTCAACATACTATTTCCAACGACCTCTCTCTCTCTCTCTCTCTCTCTATATATATATATATATATATATATATATATATATAAATATGTATATATACATATTTATAGATGATTTTAGCTATTGGTCTAATAATCTTACTTTCATAATTACACAGTTTAAGAAAATCAGTAAATATTGTTTAAGTTGTATATGTTTGAAGCTTATAAAAGTTAATTAAATTGTTATGATAAAATATTCATGTGATTATCATTAAAATAAAAATAAATATGAAAATCTAATTAAGAAAATATATGAAAAATCATGACGCAAAGAAAATTCACAAAAACAACTAAGAAAAAAATTCTTCGACCATCAAAATCAAACAAGATATGATCAATGTGATTACAAATTCATATAAACCGATTATTTAATTATATTATCATATAAGTTTTATTCTTAGTGAACTTAATTATTTAAAATGCAGTTAACATTCATATTGATATATTTAATATAAATAAAATATTTTGAAGTAAGTTGAAATATTTTACTTTTTGTTAGTTGAGTACTTTATTAATATTTATTCACTAAGAACTTCAACTATTTTAATAAATTATTAAAGAAAAAAAAAATGAATCGCGCGCAACATGTGTGATTTACTAAAATCACATGACACGCGCAATGCGCGTGTTTTTTTCTAAAGCTATATAAATGATGCGCAATACACATGTGTTATACATTACTTGCAACGCATTGTTTAGCCCATTTGTGATTCAAAAGGTATGAATTTATATTTGAAATGCATCATATATATTGAAAACCATGACAATAATATATTGCCACATGATTAGATCAAATTGGACACTGATCACACATTCCAGGAGAAGTTATTAGAGCTTTTCAAGAATATTTTGCCCGAGACTTAGTATTTATGACAGAAACAACAAATAAAGGCTTTGGAGAAGATAATAAGGTTAATTAGCACAAGGGTTGTGATTTACTAAAATCTGGATTGAAGTTGATTCCTAGAATTTGGCAAATATCCAATTCTATCGGCTCTGTGAGCCACATCTGACAGAATGCAATTGAATAGTCAACATAACTGATCATAGGGACCTCTCAACGGTTGTGGTGAAAATCACTGTGTCACGAATTAGTGTCCTCGCTCGGATACGCCATTCAAATGGCATGGTCACCGTCAACTTCATGCCAGCAACATAGTTAGTCACACCCTCTTGTCTAACCTTCGCATGCATCCTTACCATAGTAGTGATATGATCACCAAGATATCGTGATGGTCAACCTTTAATAGCCAAAAATCTCTCACCCTATTACGGTTTTGAGCGAGAGGGCAGGGAACCGACTTCCTATTAGTTTTACGCATGCGATCTATCTACTAGAAAGAATGATTCTAAAGTATGTGAATACCTTATCTATATTTAAATATATGTGTGTGTGTGTGTGTGTGGCGTGCATCGCATCATCATGAAAGATAATATGTAAATCGCATTGCAATACATCAATGTAAATTTCACCGTTGGAGTTGGCATTGTCTTGTGGAGTGGATGCTCATTTATTATTTAATATTTACTGAAATACATTTTCTTTTTGCAAGGTCTGAGAATCATAGACCGCTTTGATACCCCTATGTAACGACCCAAATTTTGTAGAAAATATTTTTTTTTTTTTTCACATTACAGAAAACATAATAGGACTAATGTTTACAAGGCGAAATTATGAAACATTAAATAAGATAACAAATAGTTACTGAGCTTACCAAACTCGTTAGTAATATCCCTTCAAAGTCCATTTCTAAACTTGAAAATAAAACATTAAATTATAATTTATGAAAAGTTTGGCATCGGCCTCGAAGACAATACCAACTCAACTCACAACCCGCAAAATTATTCAAAGATGGGGTGAGAGATAAACTTCGATGGAGAGCAAGTTAACTAGCAATTACACATGATGTAAAATGATTAAAAAAAAAAGTAGCATATGTCTTGTTTAACGTGGATATCTCCACGCCTGCTTAACGTGGATTTCTCCATAAAATATTATCTATGTTTAATGTGGATTACTCCACGAGAGGCCTGAGCCCGAAGGCTAAATGTCTTGTCATATCATGCCATACTACAACTAATTCACGGTTAATATAACACATATAATTTAAATAAGATAAGTTCATAGGAATGAAATCCTCACCTTAAAGCAGAAATTATGCGCCAAAATGTATGTAGAAATGCAGATGTCATAATTTCCGTGCTCCTCGAGTCCTACAAAATTGAACATGCTTTTATCAATTGTCTACTTATACCCACAAATATATATATATATATATATATATATATATATATATATATATGGAGGGGATCCTGTGAGACCACCCTCCTAGGTAAGACCATAGGACCAAATCTACACCATCAAAAACATAAATCAATGGCCAAGATCTAAATAAATCTGTACAACTTTTCATATGAAAAATACATTGTAGGGGGTAAAATAGGAATCCAACAAATTATATATAGTAACTCCTTCCTAAAAATTAGGGGCGTGATCTTGTATTGATCACGTCCCCATAATCAAGCGATTTACCTTTCCTTTCTCTCTCTTCCCATTCGAACCTTCAAATTATTCAAATATGACAACAGAATCATGCAACAATTAATGAAAAGTATACAATTATACTAAACTAACTATACATTAAAACATTACTAAGTATACATAAACAATTAACTAAGTATACAATTACACTAAACTACCTGTATACTAAAACATTACTAAGTATACAGAAACATTTAACTAAGTATACAATTACATTGAACTAACTATACATTAAAATATTACTAAGTATACAAAAATATTTAACTAAGTATACAATTACACTGAACTAAATACACAATTCCACTGAATTACTTATATAACTAAGTATACAATTTCATTGAACTAAGTATACAAATCCACAGAACTAAGTAGACAAATTCACTAAACTACTTATATAACTACGAATACGATTTTACTGAACCAAGTATACAAATCCACTGAACTAAATATACAACAAAACATGACTAAGTATACAAGCCCACTGAACTAAGTATACAATAAAATGACGGTTCACAAATATGGCGGAAAAAAGTATCAATTTAAAAAAAAAACGCTTGAAGTTGATGATTTTTCTTCACAAAAAATTGGGTAACTGAAAAGGTAGGATTATGTTTCCTTAAAAATAGCTAATAACCGTCCAATTAACAAAACTGATTAAATATAAAAGTACAATTATACCCTTATAAGCCTAAATTAACTAAAATGATCTACACTATCCAAAATTTTAAATCAAGAGTCTATAAGTGTTCTTGTGGACTAACCTAAAGGGGGTTAGTCGATGCTACCCACTTGGTAGCTACCCAACCGAGTTATATACCATTGGATTAACACACACCCATATGGATGTGTGTGTATGTGTTGATCTAACGGTATAAAACCCAATTGGGTAGCTACCCAAGTGGGTAGCATCTACTTACCCCCTAAAGGGATTGGTCTCATTTGAACCAATCCCTAAGACCAATCCCTATATATATATATATATATATATATATATATATATATTGTTGAGTAAAAAGTAATTGGATTTGTATCAAATATATTATATATATACTGTAAAAAGAAATAAAAGCAATCTGAATGTTTTCTAAAGAAAGATATGGATAAATGTGTTGGGAATTGTGATTTGAAACTAAGCATTTAATTTGGTTTGAGAGGAGAAAAGTTTGGTTTCGGCCCACTGGAATGTTTAACATTCAAATCAGACTTCCAAATAATTCTTCTCCTTCGTCTATTTCCAACGCTTTATTCCGTTCGCTGAACACCCCAACTCGTATCCCGTTGTTACTACGCTCGCACACCCAACACACCGGTGACTAGCAGCGGGGCTAAGATTTGGGGATGCGGCGGCGGTCAATAGCACAGCGAGCATGGCAAAGTTGTCTTGCGGATTCTGCCGGCGGCTGTTCATGCTTCTCTCCGGCTGACTGAAAGCTTGAGAGTGTTGGCAATGGTAGTGGGAAAATGAATAATAAAGGAAAGAAGATGATAACAGAAGGTGGCAAATTACTATCAAAATGAATTTTATCTTTTTCCAGATTTTTATCCGAATTTTCCCTCCCAAAATACTAGCCCTATGAATCTGTTTTCATAGATCAACAGATGAAACTGTGAGCAAAAATTGGTCTTAACCTCTCAAGGTTGTGGAAAGTTAGCATAAAACTGTTGATCACGATTGAGAAAAATGGTGTAATGAAAAAAAACTGCTAAATATACGTGGGTTAATGGAATCTGCTGGTGGTTTCGAAGGAGATTGGAATAAAACTGATTTTGTCAAGTTAATTGAACCAAATGGGCATGGGTTATTGGGTTTACCAACTTTAAGGCTTAAATGTTGGGTTAAACCCTAAAAATAAAATAAGATATTGGGCTTAAGAAAATGAATTCCAACTTAAATGTTATAATATGGGTCCAAAATATCATTGATCATTGATAAAATAGAAAAATTAATTAAATAATAGTATTAATAGTGATGGAAATTAACTTAAAAATGGCAACTATGTTATAATATTAATTATAATAATAACATAGAGAAAATTATATGAGAATTCTAAGTGGGTACTACAGATTCTAAGATGAGTCGTGTGGGTAATATTTAATAAGACAAATGTTATTATAAGTATTGTGTAAGACTTAGATCTTATCCCCTATTATGCATTATTTTTGTGCAAAATTTGTACATATTTTCGATTTGCATTACTTTCTACTCTAAAAAAAAAAAAAATTCATAAGATTTTTATTTTATTCATTTAATATCGATTTTCATTACTTTATATATTGATAAACATATTATATATGTAATTTTATTTAATATAATATTTATTAAATTTTTCATTTTCAAAATTAATCAATTCAAAAACAAATGTGAAATTTAATGAAATTAATGCAAATATGTAATTTTATGTAAGATTTACAATTTTGCACTCAAACTTAACCTAACAAAATTAAAATAAAATAAAAAAAAACATTGTGTATGTGTGTTTAAAAAAAAGGCAGAACACCATTTTGATTTGCATGATGCCACGTGTCGATGTTCCTCCTAATAGAATTTGATTAACAAATGTTCAGTTTGTTGTCAAAAGAAAAAATGTTCAATTTTGTTACAAACTCCTAAAAAGCACAAATTTGCTCGTGACTTATGTACATAAATCATCACAGTGATCCTCTAGAAACTGATATGGTTGCGAGAGCCTGTGCTAAGATAATCCCAGAGGTTTTCAATGCCGCATACCTATTTTGAGCAAATCAAGTTGGAAACCAAAACCCTATGTGATTCTGATACTTTTTTTGCCTGCAAAATCTTTTCAAGTGATTATGTGATTCAACATTCCAAATTACAGTAACTAGTTATCCAAAGTTACTACTTTTACAAAAATTCCAGCCTGCATTACCGAGCAAGTCACAACTAAAAATTTTAAGGTGTTTTACCAAAGTATTATAGTCACTCGATAAACAATTAAAAAAAAATAGGTAAAGCATAACTGCATTAGCAACAAGCTGAAACAGGTGGTGATCAAAGTGATGCTAAATTTTTGAAGCCCTAAAATGATGTGATCATAATGTTTTAGTTTTTACATTCAAGAACAGCAAGTGTTGATAACTTTAAGTATAATCACACTGCCATTCTTCGTTCAGCAAGCTGAAAGAGGCTTTTGAGAATATTACCTCTTAGATTTGTAGGATTGATACAATAGCAGTTAGCTATAAACTATAATGCAAAAAGGATCTTCTGATGTTTCAAGAGATTATTTCATTAGATACCAGAAAACCATTGCCATGGCCACAAGAAGCCCTGTTCCATAGTTACTAATTTACTATAACTCGGTCACATATACACACCAGAGACAACCATCAATTAAGGAATTAGTTACAGACAATCTATCACACTGTAATTTTTGCAACTCGGAGCAAATAATGTGAGTTAGCTCTTTGTTGAATAAATGTGTTTTATAAGCCCAGTGGAAGGCCATGCAGCGTAACAAATATATTCCAAATGAATGCATTCGTTGGTGAAGACTGTGGGTGTGCTGCCACCACATGTTTGTCTCTCTCTCTACCTAAACATGCTCACCACTCTCAAGTTTACTATTGACTGAGAATAGCTGACCAACAAAAGAGACCCTTTCTTGAGTTGCACTTAGCTGGTGGTCTTCCAGGACATCCCAACCATTGGATCACAGGGACACACAAAGAGGCCCCACAAATGTGTCATCATGTCCAAGGACCAGCTTACATTTGAGATTCTAATATCCTCAATGGATATTCCCTTAAACGACTTTGGGAGTGTTTGCAATCACTAAGAAAAATTGCTCTTTTGGCTAGAAAAATTTACTTTTAAGTGTTTGCAAATACCAACTTCTACTTCTGCTTGTGATTGATTCATTTAATCAACATCTAAAATCAAGGAAATGGGTCTTTAGATTTCTACTTCTTACGGTTTGACGTTTACAAACAAATAAGCAATTTTACAACTTTTTCACCAAATACTCTTAACTTCTAGTTCTCACCTTCTCATTCTATCCGTAAACACTGCCAACTTTTATTTTCAGCTACTTTTACTTCTGCTACAATAAATCACTTCTTTTGAAAGAATTAAGTTTTTGCAAACACTACCTGTGTATCTTCTCCTCTAATCTTGAGGGGTCTATTGGTTTTCTAGCTGTTAAAACAGTTTGAGGATATAAATATCTGAAGCAAATTCCATATCAATCATGCATTTAGTAATTTCAGCACTTTGTAAAGGCATCAACTATCTTTCATTTTTCTTTTCCTTTTTGTTCATTTTGAAGAGTGATGTGTTTGAACCTCTATCTATTCATAATCCCAGGTTCAAAGTATGATCGACATGCGTTATAACTTTCTTTTTGGGTGACTAAATATGCCAACAACAAAAGCCATGATAACTCGAAGAATACTCATATAACCACATAAATCCTCACCATTCAATCATCTTATTTCATGCAGATCAATAAGAACAATCTCAACTCCATACATTCTCTTAAACCTCAATCAACCATATATATTATGACTAACAAAATCAAAAAGCGAAATCAAGGAGGATAACAGGATCTAAAACGGACTGCAAAACCAAAACAATCATACAGTAGTACATAAAAAGACTCGAAAAATACAACAATACCAATTTTTAACCGCCGTGCCTGGCCTGAAAATCCTTCATGAAAGCTACCAACTTTTCAACTCCAGCCAGAGGCATGGCATTGTAAATCGAAGCCCTCATACCGCCAACAGATCTATGCCCCTTGAGCTGCACCATCTTCTCTTTGGCAGCCTCCTTCACAAACTCCGCCTCCAACTCCGGCTTTGCCAAAGTAAACGGCACGTTCATCAGCGACCTCACGCTAGTCTCAACAGGGCACCTGTAAAACCCTTTGCTCCCATCAATGGCGTCGTACAAAATATCCGCCTTCTTCAAATTCTTCTGCTCCACCGCGCTCAATCCACCCTGCGCGATTAGGTCCTCAAACACGAGCCCGCACATATAAATCCCGTAGCACGGGGGTGTATTTACAACGAATTGTTATCCGCGTGGATCTTGTAATCCAGCATCACGGGAGTGAGTGGCTGAGCATTTCCAATTAGATCAGATCTAATGATCGCAATGGTGACCCCAGATGGACCGACGTTTTTCTGGGCTCCGGCGTAGATCACACCAAATTTACTCACATCAACCGGTTTCGAGCAAAAATTTGAAGACATATCGGCCACGAGTACCTCATTTTCATTCGCGGGCTTAGGGTAGTCCTTGAACTCAACCCCGTGAATTGTTTCATTGGCGCAAATATGCAAATACCTGGAGCCTGGTGTCTGTTCCAGGGCGTCGAAGCTGGGGATCTTGGTGTATTTTTCAGATTTACCGTTCCAGATGGATTTGGGCTTGCAGTATTTGGCAGCCTCTTTGTAAGCCTTGTCCCCCCAAGATCCCGTGATGACGTAATCAACGGTATCGTCAGGTTTGCAGAGATTGAGCGGGATAGCTGCGAATTGGGTGGTGGCGCCTCCTTGAAGGAAGAGGACGGAATATTCGGACGGAATATTGAGGAGGGTTCGGAGATCTGATTCGGCTTTCTGGATGATGGAGAGGAATTCTTTCCCCCGGTGGCTCATCTCCATGACGGACATGCCGCAGCCACGCCAGTTGTAGAGCTCCGATTGGGCCTTGAGGAGGACGTTTTCCGGGAGGGTGGCGGGGCCGGCAGCGAAATTGAAGACGCGAGCTGTGGCGGAGGCGGCGGCGGGTGGTGGGGTTTGGAGTGTGGTGGATGAGCAGGTAATGGAAATGGGTTTCTTGGCGTAGGTGGATGTGCGTGAGAGGGTGGTGGGAAAGGCGGCGATCTGAGTAGTGGCGGTGGCGGATTTGAGGTGGGGAAGTGACGCGGTCGTGGTGGTGCTAGTGGCGGCGGCCGCGGACATTGACATCGTCATTTTGGCAAATATTGTGTAGAGGATGAGATCTAGTGTAGGGTGTCTTTAAAATTATGGGATGGTAATATATATATACTCCAATTAGGTTGGTGGGTTGAATAAATCTCACTGAATGCGTGAACATTTTCCATGTTATATGTGTGGGGTTGGTGGACAGAAAATATCTGTTTTTTAAATAAATGGTAACATTAAAAATAAAGGAAAGGGTCATGATTACAAATCGATTATGTAGTAAAGAAAAACAATGTTAAGTTTCCAAAAAAAAAAAAAAATAGCAAAAATAACTTTAAAAGGTAATTTAAATGAAGAACGTCTATTTCTCAAGGATTTTTGATTGGTATTGCCATTTATTTTTTAGCACGTGCTCGAGTATCGTCTTGATGGTCTGATGTGAATGTCAGCCCATGACCTTCGAGACGCAATTCTCATAGCTTTCATAGTTTCTTAGCAATCACATGAGTGAAAGACAAGTGCAGTAATTGATGAGCCGTCTAACTTGGTCTTTAAAGCTTCCAATTTGCATTGTTCTTCCTCATCCGCCATATCGAACCACCATTGCCGAGCGGCTACGGCCATAGCCTTGAAACCCTCAGAAGATTCATATATTGAATGCGTAAACCAAGAACAAAATGTATAAAAAAAAATTCTAAAGTTTTTATTAAGCTAGACATTAATTAAATGTGGAGCACGGTAAATAATGTGTATAATGTATATTGCAGTCCAGTGGAACTGTAGATGGTATAAGTTATAACTGATAATATACACCAAGATTTATTTAACCTTATAAATACACATAAATACAAGTTAGTGTGTATGTATGTGTAGATGTAAATTATCCAACTAATCGTATAATACCCATTAGGTTGAAACGGGATATTCTTCTTAGGATTTAGGAAAATTGCTAATGCCAGATGGTGATATAATTTTCTGACGGGCCCGGGGGTTGGTGAATGTTACAAAATGCAAGGTCGTCGTATGCATGTTTAAATTAACGCCACGAGAGCCAAATGTGTTCTCCAATTTTAGTTAAATGTAGCAATCTGACACGATGTGATAACCCGACATGATTTCAACCTGAAATTTTAAAAAGAAACCCGAACTCGAATATGAGAAATTTGTCATGCCCCAACATATGAAATATAATAAAATAAAACTATACAAGTCTAAGTTTTTATAGAACATTTAGTTCAAAATTACAACACTTACTACTACAAAAAAAAATACAACAGAAGTCTGAAATACAATAACCTGACGTCAACCATATATATTACAAGTCGTCCTCGGAGGGACATAACAAAATATATTCAAGCCATAACATAGCTCAAAAGAAAAGTTGCTAAGTTCAGTTAATATTATTCGAAAGTCATGTATCCAACTCGATATTTTGATAATTTTCGGCTTCTGAAAGATTTTAAAAAGAAAAAAAAACGTGGGGTGAGCTAAACGAGCTCAATGGATAGGGAGGTGGATTACACAATTGTTAAATGAGAATTTTATTTTATGATGCACAAACAACTAACAAACATTTACACTGCTAACTTAAATAGAACAGGAAAAGAAATTACAAATTATTTAAGTTTTCATATTTAGCAATTCGATTTGGAACATTCAGTTGGTTAATAGTCAATCCCGTGAACAGTAAACGTAGGATCTGCGTTGATTGGACACAAATATTTATGTTAGGAAAATTTATGTTTAGATTTTGATGATACCATGTAAAACTTAGAATAGGAAGTTAGCATCCCAATTTCTCTGTAATTCAGCTTGTAATAGATAGGACTACATGAGCTGAGTTGAAGTCAGTTAAGTTGAAACTTACAAGACTCGACGGAAGAGAAAACCTAGCTGTGAGACAGCTGAGTGAAGAGTGAAGAAGCAACAGTCAAGTCAATCGGAAGCTAAGTCTGTCAACAGACAGACAGTTAAGTCATTCCTAAACGATTGGAGCTGACTCAAGTCAAAAGGGGTAAATCAGCTGTCAAGTCAAGTCGACTGTGATAAATTCGTTGCACTAAAGTCAAGGGCATTACTTATTATAGTAATACGTCCATGCTGCCATGGCTAAAAGTGCTCATCCCAGAAGCGTGCAAATAGAATAAACCAATGGGAAGCATTGAGCGTGTGTCAGAACCTGAAAAGCTGCACACCTCATTAAAACGAGAAAATATCACCATCACAAACTGCAGATCAAGAAAAGACAAGCCAACGACCAAGAAATGCTATTTTGAAAATTGTCTATCTCTTCAACGGGCAAATTTTTGAATAGGCACTATAAAAGGCTGAGGAAGCAAGTGAGAGAAGGTTACCGAGTTTATTACAAGCATACAAGCATTCAAGCAAACCTGAAAATACTCTCAAGCTTTCAAAGACAGTCCTCAAGCCTAAAACCGAAGGAACTTTAATCCAACACACTCAGTGAATGAAAGATTACTTCATCAAGTTGAAGAGGAAACTGTTTGAACAACAAAGGGGGTCTACTCTCCAAGGTTGAAGGAGAAGTAGTAAGGTTCTAGTTTGAACCAGAAGCTTTGGGTTCGTTGGAAGGTTGTGTGATCAATTCCAAGAGTTCGAGTGAGCTGAAGTAGTAAGACAACTGTTTTATGAAGAAGCTGAGTCTCAAGAGCAGCCAGTTGTGTGATCTAGGCTGACTCAGACTGTCCACTGCTTTGTAACCAAGATCTGTTACTTAGTGGATTCTTCCAGGAGTTGGAGAAGAGTGGATTAGAGGAATTACCCCATCCTCGAACCACTATAAAATTGCTTGTTCTTATTTACTCACATCACTTTAATTTCTTGCATGTTATTTATATCTGCTGCTAAGTTATATCTGCTTAACTCAACTGATAATAACCTTTGCTGAAAATAAGTGTTGAAAAACAAGTTTAAAACATTAAGGGTGAAAAGTCTTCCGCTGAACAAAAACCAAATCAACAGTGAATTTAAGTGATCTCAGCTGAGTTATACTATCAACAGCTCAGTCGAGTCTGTTGATTGGGTAACTTTGCTGAAGTAAGCCAACCTATTTGTCCATCAAGGACTAAGCTTATTTGAGTCAACTCTGAAAAAGTATTTAAAAGGACTAAATAAAAAATTTGGTAAGGTTTATTCAACCCCCCTTCTAAACCTTACAACTCACTCCTTGGGACCTACAAGTGGTATCAGAGCGAGGTCGCAGGTTCAAATTCGTCCGAGTGCCACTGAGGGAGATTATTGGGATTATGGGGTCTCAACGATCACCCTTAGGATTTGTTGTACGCTTACTGCTACATCGAGGCTGTGGTGGCCCAATTTGCCGAAGATCCATATGGATTCTTGTGAAGCCCCTCATGTTTGTCCACTGCTTAGTGTGGGCCTCTGCGCTGCCGTTGTGAACTGTAGGGGGTGTTTGATAAATGTTTTTATCATAATTTTGATGATTTTGTTTTAAAGAGTTTTTACACCAAAACAATGTTCAAAAATATTGTCCAAATACTCTCGATTGTTTTAAAATATTTTTACTAATTTTTTGGAGTATTTCTTGAAGTTTATTTTCGACAATAATTGGACAACACTTTTGTCTCGTGTTCTGGTTCCACAAACGGAGAATTTCACGATGCATGAATCCACAAGGATGCGTATCAAGAGTCAATAGAATGTTATCTAAAGAATGTGAACATCGTCTTGGAAATCTGACGTTAAAAGACCCTATTTGCCAATTTATAAGAAAATTGGATGGGAAGCATATCCCGACCCGTAGAGGGCGTTTGAGCCATTTCTGGACGTAAAACCAGAGGAAGATGTGAGCTACAATCACAACTACTTTTCTGTTCATTCACATGTTAGCATTTTATTTTGACTTTTTTGTCTTTATTTTCAAACTTTTTGACAAAATAAAAGTTCCAATAATTACATTTACTGTTGAACTCCTTGTTCCTAGCTCAATAAATAGCGTTGCATTCACCCTTTTTCTTTTACACCATTCAAATTATATCAGAAGAAAAAAGAGAGAAAAAAATGCAGAGTTCTTCTTCCCGTAGATTTAACTGTGTTGTTGTATCCTGTGGTGAAAATCCTGGGAAAGGGTTGTTTTCTTGAGGCAGCCGATAATCTCGGTAAATTTCTAGCAGAAAAGCACATTAACTTAGTAGTCAGGGGAGGTAGTTTTGGATTAATGGGGCGTGTTGCTGGTTCTGCTTATTTGGGAGGAGTTGGAGTCTTAGGAGTTATCCCAAAACCTATAAGTGTCCGACAAATCACCGGTCAAACCATTGGAGATGAGTTAAGAGTATCAAACATGAAAGAAAGAAAAAGAAACCATATGTCATTTACTACGCAAGTAAAACTTTGAATAGTGATCAAATCAATTATTCAACCACTGAAAAAAGAATTACTTGCTATGGTATTTGCATTGGAAAAATTTCGATCCTATCTTGTTGGTTCACCAATTGTCATTTTCAGTGATCATGCGGCTTTGAAATATCTTTTGTCAAAAAAGGATTTCAAACCAAGATTGATTAGGTGGATTATCTTACTCCAAGAGTTTAATATTACCATTCATGATAAGAAAAGAGTAAAGAATGGTGTAACTTATCATTTACCAAGACTTATCTGTGATGAATCGTTACAAACTCCACCTATCAATGATACTATTCCTGATGAACAATTGTTTAATGTTACTAAGGTGCCTTGGTTTGCAAATATTGTTAATTTTCTTGTGACATGAATGATGCCATCAAATTGGAATTCACAAGACAAAAAGAAGTTTTTGATCGAGGTAAAAAAGGTTTCTATGGGATGATTCCTATCTTTTCTAATATTGTCCAAATCAAATCTTTCGTATATGTGTACCGACAATGAGGTAGGTAGCATTATCAAATTTTGTCATTCTGAAGCATGTGGCGGTCACTTTTCAGTAGAGAAAACCAGTGCAAAGATCTTGCAGTGTGGATTTTATTGGCCAAATCTTTTCAAAGATAATTACACTTTTTGCAAAAGTTGTGAAAATTGTCAAAAGTTATGATCAATTTCAAAACGAAACATGATGCCTTTGAATCCTATTTTGGTGATTAAAATCTTTGACATGTTGGGGTATTGATTTTATGGGGCCATTTCAAAGATTCATTTGGTTTTATTTACATTTTAGTTGCAATAAATTACGTTTTAAAATGGATCGAGGCAATTCCTTGTCGAAACAATGATCATAAAATTCTGATAAAATTTTTGAAAGAAAATATTTTGAGTAGATTTGGAATTCATCGAGTAATTATTAGAAATGGGAGAACACATTTTTGTAACAAAGTTTTTGCAACTTTAATAAAAAAAAATATGGAATCACACATAAAGTTGCAACCCCTTATCACCCACGAGACAAATGGACAAAGTTGAACTTGCTTTATAATTCTCGATTGCATTTATTTCTTGGAAAGTTGAGATCAAGGTGGAGTGGTCCTTTCATTGTGAAAAATGTATATCCTTATGGGGCTGTTGACATTGAGAATCCTAGAAATGGTAATGTATTCAAACTTCAAAGTTAATGGACAAAGACTTAAACTTTGTTTCTAGAGAATCAATTTCATTCGGAGGGAGTTCTTTTTCTTTCTAATCCTTGTTATAATTAGTGTACATATTTGTTTTCTGTAAATTTATTTGTTTTGTAGGGTTTCTTTATTTCTTTTCCCGGTTAAATGGCGGATAACGGCACTCGTGACTATTAAAGTTGGACTCATTAGTTTCCCACAAACACGATATTTGTACATGTCACGCCCCAAACGGGGCGCGACGAACGATCCACAACTTAAATACAATAACCAAATAGTCCGGACAAATATCAACGAGAACCCAATGAGACAGTCTAAATAGCGGCGGAATAAATAACAAGTACAAGTACAACTTAAAGTCTACAATCCATCATCCAAGTTACAACCCGAAAATCAACAAAATATAGTAACTTAAAGTCAAAGGGTCCTACGCCCTTTAGTAAGAAAAACCCGAATAGAAAGAAATACAATAGTCCAACGACAACAACATAAGAAAAGAGTCCAATAAACAACAAGAAGTAGTAAATCCAAAGCGAGTACAAGGTCTCAATCCAGAGCTTGGTTCAAAGATCTTCAACGAAATCCTCATCTAAGGTTAGAAAATAGGTGGGGATGAGACGAAAATCTCGGTGGATGGGGTGATCGTGGTGCAAGTGTGGCGCAATATAGTTAATGTGAGAAAACAGTTATATGAAAACGCGTGAGTATGATGCATGGATTCACACATTCGCCTGCAGCGTCGTGATAAAATATTTAAATAATATACTTATACGATTTTTACTTAATTCATGGTCACACAGGCACTATGTGATTGATCAAAAGACAGTAGATTGCGTATGGGGCGTAATGCCAATCCCAATGCAAGGCAAATAATGGTTGCGTCACGGATTTGTAGTGCCAACCAATGCAAAACAGTAAGCGGTTTGCGTTTTAAATGTAACGCCAACCAAAAAAGCGGGTCCGATAACTCGGAATCGTGTGGATCGGACAACGATTCCTTCGTTTCTTCCTTGTAACTCCCGGTCAGATGGTCCAAGACCCGCACCTTATCACTCCGTAGGCAAAGACAAAATCCACAAAGGAGCTTGCAAGGCTCGGATCCGTCATAATCATGATTATAACTCAAAATCTACGACCCGCTTCCCTTGGACAAACTCCGTCCCTCGATTGCGGGATTAGGGCGATGGGGCCGGAAGAGTGGAATAGCGGCCAGCCGGTTCCCATCCCCGACGTATCCATTCTCGATTGTGAGCTCGACACACCAAGTTGACTCGAGCGGAAAGTAATTACATGTACAGCAATAACCAGCAATGAGTATTATTGATTCAGAAGCGATTTTAGAAAGATTTTTGAAAAACGCGAGTGGCAATGATGGCGTTGGTGGAGTTTTTGGATGAAGATGATTATCGGAAGGATAATCAACCTTCGATATCTTGAAAGATTAGGTGGAACATAAGTCCCATTATAGATTCAAAATCGCAAGGCGAGGAAGTCGCTCCGCGATCGGGTATTAATCGGTCAAATTGATCCGATAAGTCAAGGTTTTTGGGGAAGTAAAATACTTTAATTAAATCTCCAAGTCAGAGGGTCCAGGGCTATTTTATTAAAAGAGAAAATAATTTGAGTTAGGTCCTTTATAAAAGAAAAATTGCAATTTAGCCCCGTTTTGTAAAAACCAACACTTTTGTGGTTAAAAATTTAATAAATAAATATCCCGACCTTGAAAAATTAAGAGGTCAGTTCCTAAATTCTTCAAATTGTCCAGAGATTCAGGTTTTTAAGATTTTGAGGTCGAGATTTTGTAAAATTCTCACATTGGCCCCAAATTTGTAAAAATTGCCAATTTGGACCTTAAGTTTTAAAATTCGAACTCACAAACCGGAAGGGCTTTTAATGTGATTCCAGTTGGAAAATGTCACTAAGGTTAGTAGGATATTGGGACAAAAGCAGTTTTTAAAAGAAATATGTGTAGGTCCTTTAACCTTTGAAAATATCATTTTTGTCCCATTTTGAAATAATTGCCTTTAAGGCTTTTAGGGGTCCAATTGTTATGAAATTTGAACCTTGGGTCCAAAATATAATTAAATTATAGTTAAGTTAGTATTTCCAGGTGCATGGGCTGCATAAGTCCTAGAAATTTCATTTGGGTCCTCAAGTTTAGTATTTTACACATTAGTCCTTCAATTTTAGTAAAATTGTTTTCCAAGCCCTAACCACTTGGATTTTTGGAATACTTTTAAAATATGTAATTCCCAGTACCTTAAGAGTAAAGATTTCAAATTTTAAAGTTAACGTCTGGTACAGTTTTAAAAATTGCAAAGTAGCCCTTAAACTTTCAAAATTTTACAATCTAGTACTTGGGCTTTTCAAGGTTGATTTTATTTATCTTAAAACTCTTAAAACTTTATTAAAATGTCCAAAAGTCAGTTTTGAACCTAAGTACAGTCCCAAATTTCGAAATTTGCAGAGGGGTCCTTTAACTTTCATTTTCTTGCAATTTAGTCCACCAACTTTCCTTTTTTATATTTTTAAGTCCAAAATTGAAATTTAATCAATTATGCTCGACTTTTCCAGGTTATAAGGCATCCAAAACATAGATTTTAAAGATCATACACATGCATGTCCAATACATACAAGAATTCATCAATTAAAACATTAAATTGCACATGCATGCACCTAAAATTCAATAAATAGCAAATTTGAGCAACTCTTGAGAATTTTCATGACTTGATACATAAAATTGACATGCAATACATAGATTATATATATCTCAAGGCTCATGATCAAATTTTCTACATGCATTTAATCAAAACACCTAAAAGTTGGAAAATATTTTTCCACCCACCTTAAAATTGGAAATTGTGAAATAAAAGGGATAATTTCAAAATTTTTGGATGAGGCTTCTTAGGTCAGCCCCTAAGTCAAGAAATATCAAAAATTTGAAGTTAGAAAAATGAGAGAAAAATTAAGGATAAAAAGAAGGAAATAAGGAAAGGAGAAGGACTACACTTTACCTTGTGTAGTAGGTGTTTGGAGACTAGTTGAAGCTTAAAAATTGGTAATTTTGGTTCAACTCCAAAATCACCTAAGGTCAGCCCCTATTTCTCAAAAATGAAAAAGGGGTGTTAAAAAGAAGAAAAAATAGAAAGAAGAAGAAAGAAGGGGTCTAGTACTCAATTCTTACCTTGTAGTCCAAATTGCTCTACTAGTTTCCCTTCAAGCTTGAGGTCCTTCTTCAAAAATGTTATCAAGCTCTAATCTTCAAGGTCTTCTAAATGTACCTCCAAACCAAATTCAAACTTAAGTTAAGAAGGTGGAAGAGATGAACAATGTGATATCCAAAAATGGATTGAAGATAAAATTTCTTACCTTGTAGTATAGGTTTGGTTCGAATTTTTGGATGAAGAAAGAAAGAAGTCTTGAAATTTTCTAAGTGTATAAGAAAGAAGAGGAAGAAAGGTAGAAAAGAGTTGGAGGATTGTTAACAAGAGAGAGAGAGAGAGTTGTTCGTGAAAATGAACCAAAATTTTGGTCATTTAGGCCATATGGCCGTCCAACATGGAGAGGGGAAAGAGAAAATTGATCAAGTCTTGAATTTGGTCTCTTGCATGGAGACAAAAGGTGAGTCAAGGTATGGGTCAAATTGGAATGTTGAGAGGAATAAGAAGAATGTTGGGAAGAATAGAATATGTTGGGGAATTTAATGATATAAAATTGATGTATAAGATAATGTGTATAATGTTTGAATTAATGGTATAATTATACACAAGATGACTAATATATGGTGTAGGTGTACAAGAGTTGGATGATATTTTTACTCCAAAATATCCACCATGGCAAATCCACTATAATGGCAATATGGTAATTCCATATATTTTTTTGTCCCAAATTTGATGATAATAGATGAAATATATCAATCTCCAAAATAATTAGTGATTTCCTTGATCACTTGTAAGTCTCATGATCACTTAATCTAAATCAAATTCTTAATTCTATAAGGTAAAAATCTCTAAAATAAATAGTCTCTTAAAATTCTAAGGTGACTAATAAATACAAAAATAGTAATAATGATCAATCAAGTGATCATAAATGAGAATAAATTAATAAAGATCATGATCACAAGTAATTAAATGAAATGAAATAAAATATAAAATGTATATATTATTAATAATTACCCGTCAAAATGACGCGGTAAAATAGTCGATCAAAAGTATAAACAACAATAAGGATCAATTAATAGCTTCGGAAAAATCGGGGCTTCACATCCTCCCCTCCTTAAAAGAATTTGGTCCCCAAATTCTCTTCAGAATAGTTCTGGATATTGATTCCTCATGTCTTCTTCCATCTCCCATGTTGCGTCTTCGTCTCGGTTGTGGTTCTGCCACACCACTTTAACCATCGGAATTTCTCTCTTACGCAACTGTCGTATCTGCTGATCAATGATCCGGATTGGCCTCTCGGTGTAGGATAGATTTTCCATTAGAGGAGGAGTATCTCGAGTGATGATATGCTCGGGATCTGGTTGATACTTCTTCTTGTCTCGACATGTGGAATACATCGTGCATTCCCGCATATGTCTTTAGTAACTCAAGTTTGTAGGCTAACTTCCGATCCTTTGTAAAATCTTGTAAGGTCCAACATATCTCGGACTCAACTTGCCTCCTTTCTTCGGATTGATCAATCCTTTCGGTGGTGAGAGTCCGAGAAATACTTCATCACCGACTTCAAATTCCAAATCCTTTCTTCTCTTGTCCGCGTAACTCTTTTGGCGGCTCGAGTCGTGCGAATCCGCTCCTTGATCGCTTGCCCTTCTCCATGGCCTCCTCCGGTCCTTGGTAGATCCGTCACGAAGTCCATTGTTATGTTTTCCCATTTCCACTGGGAATTCTCAACGGTTGTAGTAAACCGGATGGTCGTTGGTGTTCGCTTTTATTCGTTGACAAGTTAAACATCTCTTAGAACTCGCTACCTGGTTCTTCATGTTTATCCACCAATAATTACATTTCAAATCCTTATACATCTTGTTTCCTCCAGGATGTATAGTGTATTTTGAACGGTGTGCCTCTACTAGGATTCTATTCCTAATGCATCGTCATTCGGTACACACACTCGATTCCGGAACCTAATAACTCCATCTTCGTCCGAGAATTTCGATCTTTCTTCTTTAAGTATCTTCTCCTTCGATTTTGAAGATGTGTATCTTTCTCTTGTGCTTCTTTGATCTCATTCATGGATTGGGTGTAATCAAATGTTAGCACATGAAATCTGAGTATTGTTCTCGTCCGATTCCAATTGCTCACTCTTTTAATGATTCCCACTCTCGAATCATAAATCGCTAAGCTCGCCTTTTCGCTAGAGCATCCGCTACTGACGTTAGCTTTTCCGGGATGGTATTGAATATCAAAGTGATAGTCCTCAATCAACTCCATCCATCTCCGTTTGCCTCAGTTGAGGTCTTTACGGGAAAATAGATACTTCAAGCTCTTATGATCCGTGAAAACCGTGAATGTTGCTCCGTAGAGATAGTGTCTCCATTTTCTTCAACGCGAAAACTATTCTTGCCAATTCCAAGTCATGCGTTGGATAATTAGCCTCATACGGCTTGAGTTTTCGTGATGCATAAGCGATAACCTTTCCTTCCCCGCATGAGCACCGCTCCTAGTCCTTCTTTTGATGCATCACCGTGACGACAAAGTTTTACTTTCCCTTTGGAAGGGCTAAGATTGGAGCCGTAGTAAGTCGTTTCTTGACTCTTGGAAACTTGCCTCGCATTTGTCATTCCACTCAAATTTGATTTGCTTCAGGTTAGTCGAGTGAGTGGTCCTATCTTGGAGAAGTCCTAGATAAATCTTCGATAATATCCAGCTAGTCTAGAAACTCCTGATTTACATTCTGCACTCAGGTTGTTTCCATTCAACCATTGTCTGTACCTTGAAGGATCTACTGCAATCCCAATCTTAGGGGATCTATATGTCCCAAGAACGCGACTTCACTAAGCCAAAATTCGCACTTGCTTTGAATTTGGCATACAACTTATGCTCTCGTAGTGTCTCTAAAACGATTTTGAGATGACATTCATTCTCTTCTCTGACTTAGAGTATACGAGTATGTCATCAATGAATATCACTACGAATTGATCCAAATAAGGTTGAAAGACTCGATGCATCGGTCCATAAATGCTGCTGGTGCATTAAATCAGACCGAAAGGCATTACTACAAACTCGTAGTGTCCATATCGGGTTTGAAATGCGCTTTGGAAATGTCTCCTTCGCGGATCTTGATTGGTAATATCCTTGTTGTAAATCAAACTTGAGTACACCGTTGCTCCTTGAAGTTGATCAAATAGTTCGTCTATCCTCGGGAGGGATATTTGTTCTTGATGGTCACACTATTAAGACCACGATAGTCTATACATAGTCTTAATGTGCCATCCTTCTTTTTGACGAACAACACAGTGCTCCCCACGAGACGTACTCGGTCGGATAAATCCCACATCCATCATTTTGTAATTGCATTTTCAACTCCTGTAACTCAAGAGGAGCCATTCTATACGGTGTTACGGCAATCGGGCGAGTCCCAGCAACACCGATGGTGAACTCGACTTCCCTATCCGGAGGGGACGGTGGTGAGTTCTTGTGGAAATACATCCGTATATCTTTGCGATACTATAGGTACTTGGTTGATTTGTGACTCAACCTCGGGTTTGTTAATTACAAACGCCAAGTACCCCCGAGCCTCTAGTGATCGCCCTCCTCGCTTTCATTCTTTGAAATGATTGGGGCAATCTTAACTCGTGCCCTTCCCGAAATTTCCACTTCGGGTTTTCTCGGGTTCACATAGCTTAATAGACTTGTTATGGCAGTCCATTTGTGCATGGTGTGCGATAACAATTCATTCCCAATATCACGTCGTATTCGGATATAGGTAATAAGATCAAATCGGTAGGAAAGTTTATCTCGGAATCTTAACCCATGCATTATAGATAATATCTCGTTATCGACTTGCACCCATAGGAGTTGACACTTCTAAACATATAGGCATATGTTCCATGCATGCATGCAATTTGTGTACAAAATGCGGTGCAACAAATGAATGCGTTGATCCGAGGGTCGAACAATATTTTAGCGTAGTGGTTAGATACTAGAAGCGTACCTTCTACCACATCCCGCCCTCCGGAGCCTCTGTCCGGCTAGTGCAAATGCTCGGCGGGCAATCCTTGCCGATTACCCTGCCATTTCTCACGCTTCGCGCGTTCGTCTGTTTAGTTCGGTCATCGTATTTGGCAATCTTGCACTGGTCTTCATTACTACCACAATAGCGCAACACCTTCCTTGTTTATGCCAACGATTGTTGGCGGTATATCCCGGTTTTACGGCAATGTGCACACTCTTGGCCCGCTTTTCTTACCGGTCTCTTTTTTTCCTTTGTCTTTTTATTAATCGGTCCCTTCAAAACTTAGCGGCGGTTTAGATGGCTGTCCCATACCTCCTCTTAAGAGCTGCTTCGATGGCCTATTCTCATGAATCTGTCCCAATACAGATTCGATCCCACTAATCGGAGAGCTGCCTTTTCTTACCAAGGTGAGTAGGTTGCCAATTCAACAATCAGCAATTTTCAAGTTTCGCTTCAATCCTCGAGTGAACTTGTAAAGCTTATCCTCTTGATCTTGATTGTCCCAGGCATACTTGGACAATCGGTGAAATCGACTTCGCATCTTGAGCTACGATCGATTCCTTGCCTCAACTGCGAAATTCATCTCGGCGTGCTTCTTTCACAACCTGGTGGAATATCTTGTTCATTGAACTCGGCCCAAGAAATTTCCCCATGTTCTGATTACTCCTGTTCCCATCTCCTTTCAACGCCCTCCACCTCTCGGCGGCCAATTCCCGGCGAAATACGGCAGTGTGACTCTCTGCTCGTCGGAGTATTGAAGAGCATTGAAGATATTCTCCGGCTTCTCTATCCATTCTTCTCGCTTTCACATCGTCCGACTCTCCCAAGAAGGTTGGTGGGTCGAACCGCGAGAATCGCTCCAACGTGCGATCGTTCGCCTCTCAGCGGGTTCGGGAGCACGGGGTTGAGGCTCTGCGCTTGCCTCATAAAACCGTGTTTCTTTGTAAGGCTTGTGCGGTCGATTGTCTCCTACAACAGGTGGAGGAGGTGGTGGTAATTCCTGGAGAGGGTACCCGATCCCCGGGTACATCATCGTCTCCTCGTGGAACACGACGAGGTCTCCCACGTCCTCGATGTTACGCCGTTCTCGTATCTTGAAGCGTTAGTTGCGATTCGCGAGTAAATGAATACAATAATTATTCGCGTAAAGCAAGGAATATCGCGAGGAAAGTAACATCAAACACAAGACATCAATAAATAGCAAAAGGCATATCCATTAATGTAAAATTTGAATACACCCAAAGTACAACAACAAAATACTAAGTCGAGATACATCGGAACCAAAAATACATCCGAATCTAGTACAAAAGAAAGTAAGGTACAACAACGGAATACACGGCTACAACAACAAAAGTACAAATCGACAATCTGCTAACTAATCGGTGAGATCGCCATCATCGCCGCTCGCAGTATGTCCATAATCGGGGTTGGGTCGGTGAGGTGGCGCCTCGAACCTCGGGCCAATCCACGAAGTCCAACCATTTGCTCGAATCCCAGGCCTCATCGAGTGGAGCGACCTCAAGTGCCTCCGGCTCTCAATGTCGACCGGATCCTCCTCGGGATCGGAGTGCGAAGCTCGCGCTCGGGCGGTGGCAATGGCGAGCATTAGGCTGCTAAAGCGGCCTCTAGTGCGGCGTCTCTCTCGAGCTAGGGCCTGTGTAAGGTCTCTATGACTGTCATTTGCTTTATGAGGTCTCCTCCAAGCGCTCAACGGTTCCACGGATAGGCGGGCGTCAATCTCCCATTTACGCGGCCGTCACTTGTCCTCTTGACTTCTCCCGCATGTTATCCAGGCGCTCACAGATACTCGTATTTAGTCCTCCCGCGCTCTTATGGTGTTATCGCGTCCTTGATGACAAAGTGGTCAGCTCGTTCTTCTCATCTTGGCTCATCGCCAAGCGCTGAGTCGAGTCCCTATGCGTTGGCGCTCCTGGCTGGTTACGTGGTCGCGCGTTCACTTTCCTGGTGCCAAATGAATCATCGATGCGGTAATATTCCCGCTCGGCGGGCATGGAATACATCCCACCATGTAGGTGGCGTCGGCTCCATCCCGATCAAACAAAACTAAGGCGGATCGACAAAGGTAGAGGAAAGATAATAAGAGAATAAGGAAGAATGAATAAGGAAAATCATCAAGAATCAACTAAGTCAAAACAAGTATGACTATGAAATCTCAAAGTATGCGTTCTAACTTAGTTCAAATATCAATAAGACGGTTCTATGCCAATTTGAAATCGATTTCACACTTAATTGGTCAAGTCACGGTAATACCCAAAACACGGACCGGGGTCCTATCCTGGGTCGACTTGGTGTAAGTTTCCATCTTACTAGCCGAGCTCGATACCACTCTAATTGTCACGCCCCAAGCGGGACGCGACGAATGATCCACAACTTAAATACAATAACCAAACAGTCCAGGACAAATATCAACGAGAACCCAATGACACAGAGTCAAATAACAGCGGAATAAATAACAAGTACAACTTAAAGTCTACAATCCATCATCCAAATTACAACCCGAAAATCAACAAAATATAGTAACTTAAAGTCAATGGGTCCTACGCCCTTTGGTTACAAACCGAATAGAAAGAAATACAATAGTCCAACGACAACAACATAAGAAAAGAGTCCAATCAACAACAAGAAGTAGTAAATCCGGCAAGCGGAGTACAAGGTCTCAATCCAGAGCCGGTTCAACATCTTCAATGAAATCCTTATCTAAGGTTAGAAAATAGGTGGGGATGAGACAAAAATCTCGATGGATGGGGTGATCGTGTGCAAGTGTGGCGCAATATAGTTAATGTGAGAAAACAGATTATATGAAAACGCGCGTGAGTATGATGCATGGATTCACACACGGTTCGCACGCGTCGTGATAAAATATTTAAATAATATACTTATACGATTTAAACAAAAACAGTTCATGGTCACACATGCACTATGTGATTCATCAAGAAGCAGTAGGATTGCGTGCGGGCGTAACGCCAATCCCAATGCAAGGCAAATAATGGTTGCGTCGGTTTGTAGCGCCAACCAATGCAAAAACAGGTAGTGGTTGCGTGCGGAAATGTAACGTCAACCAAAACAGTCCGATAACTCGGAATCGTGTGGATCGGGCAAATGATTCCTTCGTTCTTCCTTGTAACTCCCGGTCGGTATGGTCCAAGACCCGCACCTTATCGCTCCGTAGGCAAAGACAAAATCCACAGTGGAGCTTGCAAGGCTCGGATCCGTCATAATCATGATTATAACTCAAAATACTACGACCCGCTTCCCGGACAAACTCCGTCCCTCGATTGCGGGATTAGGGCGATGGGGCCGGAAGAATGGAATAGCGGCCGAGCTGCCGGTTCCCATCCCCGCGTATCCATTCTCGATGTGAGCTCGACACACCAAGTTGACTCGCGAAAGTAATTACATGTACAGCAAATAACAACCAGCGATCAGTATTATTGATTCAGACGAAGCGATTTTAGAAAGATTTTGAAAAACGCGAGTGGCAATTATGGCGTTGGTGGAGTTTTGGATGAAGATGATTATCGGAAGGATAATCAACCTTCGATATCTTGAAAGATTAGGTGGAACATAAGTCCCGTTATAAATTCAAAATCGCAAAGCGAGGAAGTCGCTCGCGATCGGGTATTAATCGGTCAAATTGATCCGATAAGTCAAGGGTTTTTGGGAAGTAAAATACTTTAATTAAATCTCCAAGTCAGAGGGTCCAGGGCTATTTTAGTAAAAGAGAAAATAATTTGAGTTAGGTCCTTTATAAAAGAAAAATTGCAATTTAGTCCCATTTTGTAAAAACCAACACTTTTGTGGTTAAAAATAGAATAAATAAATATCCCGACCTTGAAAAATTAAGAGGTCAGTTCCTAAATTCTCCAAATTGTCCATAGATTCAGGTTTTTAAGATTTTGAGGTCGAAATTTTGTAAAATTCTCACATTGGCCCCAAATTTGTAAAAATTGCCAATTCGGACCTTAAGTTTTAAAAATTCGAACTCACAAACCGGAAGGGCTTTTAATGTGATTCCAGTTGGAAAATGTCACTAAGGTTAGTAGGATATTGGGACAAAAGCAGTTTTTAAAAGAAATATGTGTAGGTCCTTTAACCTTTGAAAATATCATTTTTGTCCCATTTTGAAATAATTGCCTTTAAGGCTTTTAGGGTCCAATTGTTATGAAATTTGAACCTTGGGTCTAAAATATAATTAAGTTATAGTTAAGTTAGTATTTACAGGTGCATGGGCTGCATAAGTCCTGGAAATTTCATTTGGGTCCTCAAGTTTAGTATTTTACACATTAGTCCCTCAATTTTAGTAAAATTATTTTCCAAGCCCTAACCACTTGGATTTTTGGAATACTTTTAAAATATGTAATTCCCAGTACCTTAAGAGTAAATATTTCAAATTTTAAAGTTAAGGTCTGGTACAGTTTTAAAAATTGCAAAGTAGCCCTTAAACTTTCAAAATTTTACAATCTAGTCCTTGGGCTTTTCAAGGTTGATTTTATTTATCTTAAAACTCTTAAAACTTTATTAAAATGTCCAAAAGTCATTTTTGAACCTGAGTACAGTCCCAAATTTCGAAATTTGTAGAGGGGTCCTTTAACTTTCATTTTCTTGCAATTTAGTCCACCAACTTTCCATTTTTACATTTTTAAGTCCAAAATTAAAATTTAATCAATTATGCTCGACTTTTCCAGGTTATAAGGCATCCAAAACATAGATTTTAAATATCATACACATGCATGTCCAATACATACAAGAATTCATCAATTAAAACATTAAATTGCACATGCATGCACCTAAAATTTAATAAATAGAAAATTTGAGCAACTCTTGAGAATTTTCATGACTGGATACATAAAATTGACATGCAATACATAGATTATATATATCTCAAGGCTCATGATCAAATTTTCTACATGCATTTAATCAAAACACCTAAAAGTTGGAAAATATTTTTCCACCCACCTTAAAATTGGAAATTGTGAAATAAAAGGATAATTTCACAATTTTTGGATGAGGCTTCTTAGGTCAGCCCCTAAGTCAAGAAATAACAAAAATTTGAAGTTAGAAAAATGAGAGAAAAATTAAGGAGAAAAAGAAGGAAATAAGGAAAGGAGAAGGACTACACTTTACCTTGTGTAGTAGGTGTTTGGAGACTAGTTGAAGCTTAAAAATTGGTAATTTTGGTTCAACTCCAAAATCACCTAAGGTCAGCCCCTATTTCTCAAAAATAAAAAGGGGGTGTTAAAAAGAAGAAAAAAATGGAAAGAAGAAGAAAGAAGGGTCTAGTACTCAATTCTTACCTTGTAGTCCAAATTGCTCTACTAGTTTCCCTTCAAGCTTGAGGTCCTTCTTCAAAAATGTTATCAAGCTCTAATCTTCAAGGTCTTCTAAATGTACCTCCAAACCAAATTCAAACTTAAGTTAAGAAGGTGGAATAGATGAACAATGTGATATCAAAAATGGATTGAAGATAAAATTTCTTACCTTGTAGTATAGGTTTGGTTCAAATTTTTGGATGAAGAAAGAAAGAAGTCTTGAAATTTTCTAAGTGTATAAGAAAGAAGAAGAAGAAAGGTAGAAAATAGTTGGAGGATTGTTAACAAGAGAGGGAGAGAGTTGTTGGTGAAAATGAACCAAATTTTTGGTCATTTAGGCCATATGGCCGTCCAACATGGAGAGGGGAAAGAGAAAATTGATCAAGTCTTGAATTTGGTCTCTTGCATGGAGACAAAAGGTGAGTCAAAGTATGGGTCAAATTGGAATGTTGAGAGGAATAAGAAGAATGTTGGGAAAAATAGAATATGTTGGGGAATTTAATGATATAAAATTGATGTATAAGATAATGTGTATAATGTTTGAATTAATGGTATAATTATACACAAGATGACTAATATATGGTGTAGGTGTACAAGAGTTGGATGATATTTTTACTCCAAAATATCCACCATGGCCGTCACTATTATGGCAACATGGTAATTCCATATATTTTTTTTTGTCCCAAATTTGATGATAATAGATGAAATATATCAATCTCCAAAATAATTAGTGATTTCCTTGATCACTTGTAAGTCTCATGATCACTTAATCTAAATCAAATTCTTAATTCTATAAGGTAAAAGTCTCTAAAATAAATAGTCTCTTAAAATTCTAAGGTGACAAATAAATACAAAAATAGTAATAATGATCAATCAAGTGATCATAAATGAGGAATAGGATTAATAAAGATCATGATCACAAGTAATTAAATAAAATGAAATAAAATATAAAATGTATATATTATTAATAATTACCCGTCAAAAAAATAGTCGATCAAAAGTATAAATAACAATAAGGATCAATTAATAGCTTCGGAAAAAATCGGGGCTTCACGATACATAAAATATTTTGTTTTATTTTCTCTCGAGATTTTTTCTCAAAATGGATAAAAGCATTCCCCTACTCTCAAAAAGCAATTTAATTTTCTTTCTACAAATGAAATTTTGAAAATATACGAAACCATGATTGAAAGATTAAAAATGCTTATGCACAAAGGCATTCCAGAGGATATACATTGGATAATAGAAGCAAAGATAAGAATAGGAGGTGAGTTTTCAATTTTTCCTACCAAATGCATGTCGGTATAGGGAAAAGTTCATATTCAAAAAAAAAAGCGAAGGGCCAAAAGATCGCAAGTGTGTTACAAATATACTCGATGGACTTGTGACACAAGATGTCGTTCTTTAGGTATGGTTTCTAGAAATCGAGAAGATAAAATTCAATTCATAAATAGCAGTTAGAAATTAACCCCATAATTTAAGGAAAAGTTGTCTGTTGTACAACAGTTAGAATTTTCTTGTCAAACATTAGGGCGACTTAATCACGCATAAATAGACATTTGAAAATAAAATAACATTTTTATGCGGGCGGCCCGGTCGACGAGAGTCCGACCAGGTCGACCCTATGCCCAACCGGTCAGAGCCCTCAAAAACCAAGTCTAGGGCGTTTTGTCTCAATCGAACAATCCCAGTGTACAGTCGACCACAGGGCGGCCGACGCCTGGTCGGCCACCGGACCTCTATATTTTTACTACTGTCTCAGTTTTTGTTTCAAAACACATCTTCAGTTTTTTTTGTAGAAATCAGTCCCCAAGAGGAGCCTATCCATGATCAATCATCTCCTATAAATAGAGGAAGATTTGAAGCAACACTATATGAGAGAAAACTACAACACAACAAGATACACTAAAGCAAACATATTTGTTCTTCATTGTTATTATTCTTGTTGTAATTTTCCTAGCTTATCACTTTCACATCTTGAGGTCTAGGCTTTATTTCTTGATTACACTTGCACTCAAATTTGTATTATTCATTATCGAGTTGTAATCTTGAATTTGGGTTATCATTCAACATAAGATATCCTTGTGAGATTTCTTGTGGTAAGAACACACTTGGGATGATCTAGGTGATAGGTGCAAGAAGATTGTGGTGATCTTCTTATTGAAGAGTGTGGTGCTATTCGACGTGTTGAAGAATTTGGTATTCATCAAGGTTGAAGATTGTGGTGATCTTCACAAGGTGCCGTTCAAGGGAGATTGTGGTAATCTCAGTGTTGTTGAAGAAGAGCGTGGTGCTCTTCAAGGTGATGTTGTAAGGTGGTGTTGTATTAATTTTGGTAATTAATAAAATCTTTTTTCTTTTTGAAATTCATCCCGGATATACTGGGGTGATAGAGGATTAGGCCTTAGGTGAGTTGAACCTCTATAAATCGACGCGTGTTGTTTACTTCCCGCACATTTATTCTTGTCTTGGCTTGTTTGATTCTAAAAAGAGGGCATAATCGAGAAAATGGAGATAATCTATTCACCCCCTCTAGATTATCGTAGCCGTTTGGACTTACAAGTGGTATCAGAGCCAAACTCTTTGGCAAGCTCGTTCCACATCGCGAGTAAAGAGGAACGATCATCGGCTACGAATGAAGTCTACCTTACCGGCACCTCTACCACCAAGCCACCACTATTTGATTCCAAAAATTATATATTTTGGAAAGAAATAATGGAATGCTATCTACTAGGCTGCGGGTTCGATATTTGGAACACGATCATTAATGGAGAATCCATTCTGATAAAAGACACACCTCACACTTCCAAAGTCCTCAAGGAGCTCAATGATGAAGAGAAGAAAATCATCTTCTTAAATGGTAAAGCTCTTAATATTATTTATTGTTCACTTACCATTTTGGAATATGATCATATCGTAGGAATTAAATCGGCTCATGAAGTATGGAGAAAATTAGAATAAGTATATGCAAGTGAAAGGAGTCACTCAAAAACATCTACTTCTCAATTGGATACAACATGGGATGAGCATCTTACAAATTCCGATTATGAAAACGAACGATGTCTTATGGGCTTCGAAGAAAACGAGGTAAGTTCTAAACCTTCTACTTCCTATGATAATGAATTACATAATAATTATAGTGATTTGCAAAATGATTTTGATGAGCTTCAAAATGAATTCCAAAGCTTACTTGTTAAATACAAAAATTTGAAAAAGGAATTCAATGTTTTGAAAAATGATAAAGATAGTCTATTTGATTCCTATGAATCACTATCGTGTGCTAACACCACCACTCTTGATAAGGTTAGAAACCTTGTACTCTTGTTGAGGATATTAATTGCATGAAAAAGGATTTATCAAAATTCAACTTGAGTACCAATAAAATGACCAAAATTCTTGATGTTCATAATTGTGATAATTTGAAACTAGAACTTGATCATAAGCCTAATGTTGTCAATCATATGAAAAATGATCAAGTCTCTATGCATGTTGGTCATTATGCTCCTAAATTACTACTTGTTTTATTATGGTAAAAGGGTCACACGGCTAATACTTGTCGGGCTAGAAATAGCTATAAATTATTATTGGAGACCTAAAACTCTGAAAGCTAATCCGAAAGGATCAAACACTTGAGGGTACCACAAAACAATGTCATATTAGGTACGTGGAATAATAATCAAGGAAAATTTATATCGCCAAGAAGACATCAAATGACCGTCTCATTTGATCAAAGGAGAAGACATCACCATAATGAATTTCCAAGAGAAAGACACTATCAACAATGGGAAGGACACAATCTTTGGAAATGGAGCAATTGGAGAAGCTATCATCAACAAGATGATTTTCAAAGGGGAAGATGTCATCAACAATGGGAAAGACACAACGCATGGAAATGGTGTAATTGGTAAACCGTATTTTTCCATTTAAATATGTATTTTATTATTATGCATGTTCTTATTTGTGCCTTAATTGTCAAAATGATTTTTCAAAATATTTTTAAAGAGGTCTTCTACATATTTGTGTTGAAAAGGAGACCTTGAATGATGTTTTTAAAACTCTTGTGTATTTCCTAGAACTTGTATGTGTATTATCTCTTATGGATTTATATAGCATAAGTATACTTATGATACATCTTATTGCTTTAGTCTACACTTGTATCATATTTTTTTGTGCAAGATTTGCTTTAAGAATTGTGTAGGATTTATATATCTTCATTAATGGTTATCCACTCATTATTTGACAAGAGAGACATAAACTATCGAGGTACGCTCACCATTGTTATTCATCTCATAGACTTGATATATTTTTGCCATATGCCTATGTGCTTGCTTTTCAAGATATTTCAAAGTATTTCATACAAGTGTCATTTAGAGGATTTTTCGATTGTTGAAAGGCACTATTCGATAAAGCTTGTTTTATCCGAGACTTGTAAGGGATTATATATTTTGATAAAACATTTGATTTTTATCCTCCTCTTAAACTATGTATTTGATTGCACTTATTCATTCTTGTCAAAACTCTTGTTCAAATACTTCTCTTAGATGAGGTCTCAACTATATGCTCTCGGGTTTTCATATTTCAAAAGAGATCTTATATAACTTTCTATAAGCTTATTTGAACTTACATGTTTTATGAAACTCTTGATGATTTGTTTTTAATCATAGTATGTGTTTTTCATTATATGTTTCTATCATTCGATATTACTATGCTCTTGTGCAAGATATCTTGTTAAGATTTTGCGAAAATTTATGGTATTTGAAACAAGCTTGATAACCAAGGCAAGGTTAGTAACTCAAAGGTATTGTCAAGAAGAAGGTATTGATTTTGATGATACATTTGCACCCATAGCACATTTAGAAGCATTCACATTTTACTTGCCTATTCTTGTTTTAAGAAAATTTCAAGCTTTACCAAATGGATGTTAAATCCACTTTTCTAAATGATTTTATTCAAGAAGAAGTCTATATAAAATAATAACCGGGGTTTGAAAATTTTCTAGGCCAAATGATTTTTATAAAAGACCTTGTATGTTTAAAACAAGCACCCCGTGTATGGTATGATAGACTTAGCTCAATATTTTTGCAAAATAGTTTTACCATAGGTAAAGTTGATACTACTTTCCTTATTTTTTGAAAAAGGGGAAGATTGCTTACTTGTGCAAATTTATATTGATGATATTATTGGTGCTATTAATGAATCTTTGTGCAAGATATTTTCTAAGTTGATGCAAGGTGAATTTAAGATGATCATGATGAGGGAGCTAAATTTCTTCCTTGGACTTCAAATTAAGCAATGCCAAGAAGGTATCTATATTTCGCAATCAAAATATACAAAAGAACTTTTGAAAAAGTTCGACATTGAAGAAGGAAGAACCATCTCAACCTCTATGGCAACCAATGTAAAGATTGACAAAGGTTGAGGAAGGCATATCGGGTAACAAACATATTCGAGGTACGTTTATCTATGTTTATTACTCCTTTAGACTCGATATTTTCTATTCCTTATGTCATATGCTCGACTTAAAAACAATCCCAACAAATCTCATTAAAGTGCCGTTAAAAAAATATTCAAATATTTGAAAGGTACTTCCTATTATGGCTTGCTTATCCATGGTCTTAAAAAATGTTTATATTTCTCGGGATAACAAGTCCGGTGTTAATAATTTCTCAAAATATGGTTTGTTATAATCAAACTTGAGATTCTACATCTTTTAAGGGATTGCGTTTCTTAAACAAAAATTTGAGATGTGTTTAATTTCGTCTCAAGGATAACTCGCGGACATTTGTTTTCAACCATTTACCGTCGAGTCTTTTACCTCATTTCAAGCTTGATTATGACAAAATGTATGTTGAATGAGGTCTACGTTTGTATTTTGCACGTTTTTAAATCTTAGGGGCGAAAAAATCAGATTTTTGGTTCAAACTTCGAATTTTTGCAAAACAAAAAGAACCAGTGGGTGGTCTGGGCTGAGGCCGACCGGTCGGCCATGCCCTCAACCGATCACCCTCAGCTCCGACCGGTCGCCCATGGCTATATTTTGGTTAAATCCGTTTCTGTTCTTACACTTAGCCATTTTGGCTCATTTGGTTCATTTTTCGTCCCCTTTGTCATTTGCACACAAAATTCACTTCAAATGAGTTTTGCTGCATATATTATATGTCTTGGTGATTATCTTGCTCGTTTATCATCATTGTTGCTCATCCTCACCGATTAATTGGTAAGAATTCTACTTCTTTATCTCAATTGGGTTGAACCCTTGAGAACTTGGCTTAAATGTTCATTTCTTGATACAATTCGTATATGTTTGTGATGAGCTTATTAATTGTTGTTGGATGATATTTGTAAAATTGCTTTTGGTGATGAAAAACTTGGCTTGATTACATTTACAAGAGCTATATATATTCTCTCCTATTTTTGACGCCCGCCAAGTGTTCGATAAAGCGTTTTAACGAAAAATTCATCACCTACATGATTCTTTCGTTTTCAAATGTCTTATATATTTATAGAGATCATGTTTTGCAAATCAAATGAGCTTTTATAAGCTTTTACAAATCATATGATCGATTTTTCCCTCTTATTTGGTTTATAAGCTACAATGTTCAAATAGCTCGATAAAACGGTTAAGTTGCGCACTTTGACATGGATATATGATGTTTTTATCGTGCTAACATTCTTTTTGATGATTCCAAAGGGGGAGAAACAGGTTATAAGCTCATTAGCTCAAAGAAGCTAAAATAAGCTCGAGAAAGAAGCTATAAGCTGTGGCTATTAAAAGCCAAAAGTTGTGGATCATACTTAGTCCATTTGTTGTATTATGAACTTATTTACATGTCTAAAGATGTTTTATTGACAGGGGGAGCTTATAAGCTTCTGATACTTAAGCACAAAATGTAAAAGCTGAGCTTTTAACTTTTGGTTGATTGCTTCTTTATTACTCTTGTTATGCATGTTGATAGGGGGTGCTTTTGTAATATTTTTTGAAAATCTTTACTCCCTTACTTATGGCTATTTTATGTGGAAAATAGGTCGCTTCAAATGGTTAGATATATTTTACCGGAAAATCGTTTTTGATTTCAAATTCGACCTCTTAATATTTCTTAAAATTATTTTGATTTGTAATCATCAAAAAGGGGGAGATTGTTTGATAAATGTTTTTATCATAATTTTGATGATTTTGTTTTAAATAGTTTTTACACCAAAACAATGTTTAAAAATGTTGTCCAAATAGTGCGATTGTTTTAAAATGTTTTTACTAATTTTTTGAGTATTTCTTGAAGTTTATCTTCGACAATAATTGGACAACAATTTTGTCTCGTGCTCGACCGGTCGCCCTACCTTAAGATGTGTTTTGAAACAAAAAATGAGACGGTAGTAAAAATATAGAAATACCCGGTCGAAGGATTGTTCGATTGAGGCGAACGTCCCCGACTTGGTTTTGAGGCGACTCGACCGGTGGCACGGTCGTCGACGGTCGGACCCGTCGACCGGTTGTCTGTGTAAAAATGTTGTTTTATTTTCAAACGTCTATTTCTGCGTGACCGGTTGCCCTAATGTTTGATGACGAAATCCTAACCGTCGTAAATCTGAATGAGATAGCTTTTCCTTAAATTATGGGGTTGATTTCTAACAATATAATCTTGATTTTAATTGCATTTGTTTTTGTAGAAATCAATCCCCAAGAGGAGCCAATCCATGATCAATCATCTCCTATAAATAGAGGAAGATTTGAAGCAACACTATATGAGAGAAAACTACAACACAACAAGATACACTCAAGCAAACATATTTGTTCTTCATTGTTATTATTCTTGTTGTAATTTGCCTAGCTTATCACTTTCACATCTTGAGGTCTAGGCTTTATTTCTTGACTACACTTGCACTCAAATTTGTATTATTCATTATTGAGTTGTAATCTTGAATTTGGGTTATCATTCAACACAAGATATCCCTGTGAGTGTTCTTGTGGTAAGAACACACTTGGATGATCTAGGTGATAGGTGCAACAAGATTGTGGTGATCTTTTTATTGAAGAGTGTGGTGCTCTTCGAGATGTTGAAGAATTTGGTATTCTTCAAGATTGAAGATTGTGGTGATCTTCACAAGGTGTCGTTCAAGGGAGATTGTGGTAATCTCCAAGGTGGTGTTGAAGAAGTGTGTGGTGCTCTTCAAGGTGATGTTGTAAGGTGGTGTTGTATTAATTTTGGTAATTAATAAAATCTTTTTTCTTTTTGAAATTCATCCCGAATATACTAGGGTGATAGAGGATTAGGCCCTAGGTGGGTTGAACCTCTATAAATCGACGCGTGTTGTTTACTTCCCACACCTTTATTCTTGTCTTGGCTTGTTTGATTCTAAAAAGAGGGCATAATCGATTAAATGGAGATAATCTATTCACCCCCCTCTAGATTATCGTAGCCGCTTGGACTTACAAGTGGTATCAGAGCCAAATTCTTTGGCAAGCTCGTTCCACATCGCGAGTAAAGAGGAACGATCATCGGCTACGAATGAAGTCTACCTTACCGGCGCCTCTACCACCAAGCCACCACTATTTGATTCCAAAAATTCTACATTTTGGAAAGAAAGAATGGAATGCTATCTACAAGGTTGCGGGTTCGATATTTGGAACACGATCATTAATGAAGAATCCATTCCGATAAAAGACACACCTCACACTTCCAAAGTCCTCAAGGAGCTCAATGATGAAGAGAAGAAAATCATCTTCTTAAATGGTAAAGCTCTTAATATTATTTATTGTTCACTTACCATTTTGGAATATGATCATATTGTAGGAATTAAATCGGCTCATGAAGTATGGAGAAAATTAGTAGAAGTATATGCAAATGAAAGGAGTCACTCAAAAGCATCTACTTCTCAATTGGATACAACATGGGATGAGCATCTTACAAATTCCGATTATGAAAACGAACGATGTCTTATGAGCTTCGAAGAAAACGAAGTAAGTTCTAAACTTTCTACTTCCTATGATAATGAATTACATAATGATTATAGTGATTTGCAAAATTATTTTGATGAGCTTCAAAATGAATTCCAAAGCTTACTTGTTAAATACAAAAGTTTGAAAAAGGAATTCAATGTTTTGAAAAATGATAAGGATAGTCTATTTGATTCCTATGAATCACTATGGTGTTCTCACACCACCACTCTTGATAAGGTTAGAAACCTTGTATTCTTGTTGAGGATATTAATTGCATGAAAAAGGATTTATCAAAATTCAACTTGAGTACCAATAAAATGACCAAAATTGTTGATGTTCATAATTGTGATAATTTGAAACTAGAACTTGATCATAAGCCTAATGTTGTCAATCATATGAAAAAGGATCAAGTCTCTATGCATGTTGGTCATTATGCTCCTAGAATTACTACTTGTTTTTATTGTGGTAAAAAGGGTCACACGGCTAATACTTGTCGGGCTAGAAATAGCTCTAATTATTATTGGAGACCTAAAACTCTGAAAGCTAATCCGAAAGGACCCAAACACTTGAGGGTACCACAAAACAATGTCATATTAGGTACCCGACGGAATAATAATCAAGGAAAATTTATACCGCCAAGAAGACATCAAATGACCGTCTCATTTGATCAAAGGAGAAGACATCACCATAATGAATTTCCAAGAGAAAGACACTATCAACAATGGGAAGGACACAATCTTTGGAAATGGAGCAATTGGAGAAGCTATCATCAACAAGATGATTTTCAAAGGGGAAGATATCATCAACAATGGGAAAGACACAACCCATTGAAATGGTGTAATTGGTAAACCGTATTTCCCCGTTTAAATATGCATTTTATTATTATGCATGTTCTTATTTGTGCCTTAATTGTCAAAATGATTTTTCAAAATATTTTTAAAGAGGTCTTCTACATATTTGTGTTGAAAAGGAGACCTTGAATGATGTTTTTAAAACTCTTGTGTATTTCCTAGAACTTGTATGTGTATTATCTCTTATGGATTTATATAGCATAAGTATACTTATGATACATCTTATTGCTTTAGTCTACACAGTATCATATTGTTTTGTGCAAGATTTGCTTTAAGAATTGTGTAGGATTTATATATCTTCATTAATGGTTATCTACTCATTATTTGACAAGAGAGACATAAACTATCGAGGTACGCTCACCATTGTTATTCATCTCATAGACTCGATATATTTTTGCCATATGCCTATGTGCTTGCTTTTCAAGATATTTCAAAGTATTTCATACAAGTGTCATTTAGAGGATTTTTCGATTGTTGAAAGGCACTATTCGATAAAGCTTGTTTTATCCGAGACTTGTAAGGGATTATATTTTTTGATAAAACATTTGATTTTTATCCTCCTCTTAAACTATGTATTTGATTGCACATATTCATTCTTGTCAAAACCCTTGTTCAAATACTTCTCTTAGATGAGGTCTCAACTATATGCTCTCGGGTTTTCATATTTCAAAAGAGATCTTATATAGCTTTCTATAAGCTTATTTGAACTTACATGTTTTATGAAACTCTTGATGATTTGTTTTTAAGCATAGTATGTGTTGTTCATTATAGTGTTTCTATCATTCGATATTACTATGCTCTTGTGCAAGATATCTTGTTAAGATTTTGTAGAAATTTATGGTATTTCGAAACAAGCTTGATAACCAAGGCAAGGTTAGTAGCTCAAAGGTATTGTCAAGAAGAAGGTATTGATTTTGATGATACATTTATACCCATAGCACATTTAGAAGCATTCACATTTTACTTGCCTATTCTTGTTTTAAGAAAATTTCAAGCTTTACCAAATGGATGTTAAATCCACTTTTCTAAATGGTGTTATTCAAGAAGAAGTCTATGTAAAATAATAATCGGGGTTTGAAAATTGTTCTAGGCCAAATGATTTTTATAAAAGGCCTTGTATGTTTAAAACAAGCACCCCGTGTATGGTATGATAGACTTAGCTCAATTCTTTTGCAAAATAGTTTTACAAGAGGTAAAGTTGATACTACTTTCCTTATTTTTTGAAAAAGGGAAGATTGCTTACTTGTGCAAATTTATATTGATGATATTATTGGTGCTATTAATGAATCTTTGTGCAAGATATTTTCTAAGTTGATGCAAGGTGAATTTAAGATGATCATGATGAGGGAGCTAAATTTCTTCCTTGGACTTCAAATTAAGCAATGCCAATAAGGTATCTATATTTCGCAATCAAAATATACAAAAGAACTTTTGAAAAAGTTCGACATTGAAGAAGGAAGAACCATCTCAACCTCTATGGAAACCAATGTAAAGATTGGCAAAAGTTGAGGAATGCATATCGGGTGACAAACATATTCGAGGTACGTTTATCTATGTTTATTACTCCTTTAGACTCAACATTTTATATGCCTTATGTCATATGCTCGACTTAAAAACAATCCCAACGAATCTCATTAAAGTGCCGTTAAAAAAATTTCAAATATTTGAAAGACACTTCCTATTATGGCTTTCTTGTCCATGGTCTTAAAAAATGTTTATATTTCTCGGGATAACAAGTCCGGTGTTAATAATTTCTCAAAATATGGTTTGTTATAATCAAACTTGAGATTCTACATCTTTTAAGGGATTGCGTTTCTTAAACAAAAATTTGAGATGTGTTTAATTCCGTCTCAAGGATAACTCGCGCACATTTGTTTTCAACCATTTACCGCCGAGTCTTTTACCTCATTTCTAGCTTGATTATGACATAATGTATGTTGAATGAGGTCTACATTTGTATTTTGCACGTTTTTAAAACTTAGGGGCGAAAAAATTGGATTTTTAGTTCAAACTTCGAATTTTTGCAAAACAAAAAGAACCCGATGGGCGATGCAGGGCCCTCCGGCCGGTTGGCCATGCCCTCGACCGGTCGCCCTCAGCTCCGACCGGTCTCCCATGGCTATGTTTTGGTTAAATCCGTTTTTATTCTTACACTTAGCCATTTTGGCTCATTTGGTTCATTTTTCGTCCCCTTTGTCATTTGCACACAAAATTCACTTCAAATGAATTTTGTTGTATATATTATATGTCTTGGTGATTATCTTGCTCGTTTATCATCATTGTTTCTCATCCTCACCAATTAATTGGTAAGAATTCTACTTCTTTATCTCAATTGGGTTGAACCCTTGAGAACTTGGCTTAAATGTATGTTCTTGATGCAATTCGTATATGTTTGTGATGAGCTTATTAATTGTTGTTGGATGATATTTGTAAAATTGCTTTTGGTGATGAAAAACTTGGCTTGATTACATTTACAAGAGCTATATATATTCTCTCCTATTTTTGACGCCCGCCAAGTGTTCGATAAAACGTTTCAATGAAAAATTCATCACCTACATTATTCTCTCATTTTCAAATGTCTTATATATTTATAGAGATCATATTTTGCAAATCAAATGAGCTTTTATAAGATTTTACAAATCATATGTTCGACTTTTCCCTCTTATTTGGTTTATAAGCTTCAATGTTCAAATAGCTCGATAAAACGGTTAAGTTGCGCACTTTGATATGGATATATGATGTTTTTATCGTGCTAACATTCTTTTTGATGATTCCAAAGGGGGAGAAACATGTTATAAGATCATTGGCTCAAATAAGCTAAAATAAGCTTGAGAAAGAAGCTATAAGCCGTGGCTATTAAAAGCCAAACGTTGTGGACCATACTTAGTCCATTTGTTGTATTATGGACTTACTTACATGTCTAAAGATGTTTTATTGACAGGGGGAGCTTATAAGCTTCTGATACTTAAGCACAAAATGTAAAAGCTGAGCTTTTAGCTTTTGGTTGATTGCTTCTTTATTACTCTTGTTATGCATGTTGATTGGGGGAGCTTTTGTAAATTTTTTTGAAAATCTTTACTCTCTTCCTAATGGCTATTTTATGTGGAAAATAGGTCGCTCAAACGGTTCGATATATTTTACCGAAAATTCGTTTTTGATTTCAAATTCGACCTCTTAATATTTCTTAAAATTATTTTGGTTTGTAATCATCAAAAAGGGGGAGATTGTTTGGTAAATGTTTTTATCATAATTTTGATGATTTTGTTTTAAAGAGTTTTTACACCAAAACAATGTTTAAAAATGTTGTCCAAATACTCCCGATTGTTTTAAAATGTTTTTACTAATTTTTCGGAGTATTTCTTGAAGTTTATTTTCGACAATAATTGGACAACAATTATGTCTCGTGCTCGACCGGTCGCCCTATAGGGCAACCCGTACCTGAAGATGTGTTTTGAAACAATAAATGAGACAGTAGTAAAAATATAGAGGTCTACCAATCGACACGGCGTCGGCAAATTAGCCGCCACTAGGGTCGGCCCACCGTGCACTGGATTGTTCGATTGAGGCATGAACGTCCCGGACTTGGTTTTGAGGCGGCTCGACCCGGTTTGGGCACGGCCTAAGGTCGGCCGGTCGGACCGTCGGCCAAATTATACTGTAAAAATATTGTTTTATTTTCAAACGTCTATTTGTGCGTGACCGGTTGCCCTAATGTTTGACAACCAAATTCTAACCGTTGTGCAGCAGACAACTTTTCCTTAAATTATGGGGTTGATTTCTAACAGCTATAATCTTGATTTTAATTGCATTTGTTTTGTAGAAATCAGTCCCCAAGAGGAGCCTATCCATTATCAATCATCTCCTATAAATAGAGGAAGATTTGAAGCAACACTATATGAGAGAAAACTACAACACAACAAGATACACTCAAGCAAACATATTTGTTCTTCATTGTTATTATTCTTGTTGTAATTTGCCTAGCTTATCACTTTCACATCTTGAGGTCTAGGCTTTATTTCTTGACTACACTTGCACTCAAATTTGTATTATTCATTATCGAGTTGTAATCTTGAATTTGGGTTATCATTCAACACAAGATATCCCTGTGAGTGTTCTTGTGGTATGAACACACTTGGATGATCTAGGTGATGGGTGCAAGAAGATTATGGTGATCTTCTTATTGAAGAATGTGGTGCTCTTCAAGGTGTTGAAGAATTTGGTATTCTTCAAGGTTGAAGATTGTGGTGATCTTCACAAGGTGCCGTTCAAGGGAGATTGTGGTAATATCCAATGTGGTGTTGAAGAAGAGTGTGGTGCTCTTCAAGGTGATGTTGTACGGTGTTGTTGTATTAATTTTGGTAATTAATAAAATCTTTTTTCTTTTTGAAATCCATCCCGGATATACTGGGGTGGTAGAGGATTAGGCTCTAGGTGGATTTAACCTCTATAAATCGATGCGTGTTATTTACTTCCCGCACCTTTATTCTTGTCTTGGCTTGTTTGATTCAAAAAAGAGGGCATAATCGGGAAAATGGAGATAATCTATTCACCCCCCTCTAGATTATCGTAGCTGCTTGGAATTACAGGGGGTGCCCTACATGAATCAACCTTGTGTTGCACAGTTAAAGTAGAGCTTAAAAGATTAGATATGTATTACCCATACCAACAAGGTGCATTGTCTTTTCTGGTGTCCATTACATAGAAACTCTAAGGTTAAGCATGCTTGGCCTGGAGTAGACATGGGATGGGTGACCCCCTGGGAAGCGATTTTCATGGAGCGCGTGAATGAGGACAAAACACGCTAGATAGGGCTCATGTTGGTTTGTGGGACAGTGATCAAATCTGGTAAGTACTTTCGGTCCAACACTTTCCATTCTCTTTATAGCTTCCAAATAGTATTTGGCTGAAGCCCAGTCACCTTATCCCTCCCAGTTAGCTCGACGTCTCTTTAGCTATGGGTTTTTTCCTAGAGATGTTCATATTCCGGAATATACCGTTCTACGACCCAAATTTCATCGTCGTCTTCGACCCGACTAGAAAATGAGAATAAGTACATGGGTAGTCAAACAAGGACCATAGACAAACTATTCGATTCATTGTCTAACTCACCCACACCGCAATAGACTCGAACAGTCAATATTGTTATCAATATGATATTTATTTGCCCAAAGGTAAAAAAAAATCAAGCAGTTAAAACAATCATAATGCAAATGTAAATTAAAACCATGAACGATACCGATTTTTTTCTAACAACTAAATTGTATTAAAAATGATGTATCTCATGAAGTTATGAAATTCATGAAATTAAAAGCAAACCTATTTTCTTTTTGGAAAAATAATATTTTCCCACCTTTGGCTGGGTCCAAAACCTTTTTAGTTCTCAATTCCAAGCTAATCTTCCCAAGCTTTATTAAGTACCTATACCAATTCATGTCCAGGAATAACTTAATTTATATATGTTTTCCTTACAAACAACTTAGTGTGTGTGTATATATAGGAATTGGAAATGAGACCACATTCCATAGGTAAGACAGTGTGGACTAATCATGTCCACAAATTTAAAATCTTAGATGGTTGAGATTTGGGTGATTTAGTGGCCCTTTTTCTATTTTAAATCAAATAAGGGCAGGTTGGTCATTTTATTATTAGCAGTTTCCACCCCCAATTGGTAACTCCAACAAATCGGTTTATATCCCCCCACAATTCGCTCTGCAATTTTTTTTTGTTTTGAATTTTCACAGTTTTGTGGACTTGTGGGTTCCCTCCATATCAAAAATTTTCTATGCGAAAGACATTATCATTTCTCGTGAGTGTTCGTGGGAGTGTTCAGTTATCTTCTCAAGACGAATTGAAATTTTCTAAGAGAAAGAGAAGCCCAGTTGTTTTCTTCATCTCTAAAACACGGTTAGAATTTTTTTTCCAGTATTCTCGAATTTAATTGTGAAAGTCTATGGTTTATTTAATTTTATTTTTTATTGCGATTTTGTTGTGTTTTCGAGAGAACGCGATTGCGAGTTGAATTCGTTAACTAGGGTTTAGTTTGTTTCTTTCATGTATTTGTTTCGGTGATGGTTGGTTAAGCTTTTGTTAATGGAGGTTATATGTATCTTTGTAGTCGAAGAATATGAGTTATGGTTTATATATTTGATGTATACTTATATTTTAGTATATGTTACTGTATACATGTGTTTTGATGTATAATTAGCTAATATTTGATGTATGTATTTATATGTTTTGATGCTTATTTTAGGAGATTTTGATGTATACTTATATGTGTTTTGATGTTTATTTAGTTAATTTTTACCGTATGTTTTTTATATATTCTGCACTGACACTTTTTATTGGGTTTTTTGTGCTAGGACTGGTGTTTTGTTAATCATGGCTAAAAGAGGTAGAAAAAGTGAACAGTGCGTTGAGGGCGACTGTATACAGAGTCTGATTTTATTGTATAGTTAGACATAGTTTACTGTATAGATAATCTGATTTTATTATATAGTTAGATATAGTTTACTGTATACATAGCCTGATTTTGTTGTATAGTTAGACATAGTTTACTGTATAATAATTTAGTTAATTGATTTGTGTATATTAGTTGTTGAATTTTTAAGTATTGTTATTTGGTATACCGTAATAGACCGTAATTCTTGATCTGCTCAGAATAATCTTGTTAACTGATTCCTTAATTCACGGTCCCCACATGTTTTTGTTTGACATTTTTAATATGTAGTACAAATATATTAAATATATAATATAATAATGTTAAATATACAGTAAATATATGTTAAATACACAATATAATAATGAGCGCGATTTTCTCTCTCTCTCTCTCTGTCTCTATAACTGGTTTACTTAAATCACAGTCCCCACATGTTAATGAGCGTGATTCTCTCTCTATAATTGATTCCTTAATTCACGGTCCCCACATGTTTTTGTTTGATAATTTTAATATGCATAAAATTTATGTTAAACATACAGTATAATAGTGTTAAGTATACAATAAATATATGTTAAATATATAGTATACTGCATCACAGAGCACATGCGTGATTTTCTCTCTCCCCAGCATGATTCTCTCTCTCCCCATAACTGATTCCATATTTGGACGGTCCTCCCCACATGTTTATTTTACAATTTTACCCTTTCTGGGATTTAATTAAATGATTAATGTATTATGATCCCAAATTATTCCTAGCCTTTGATGTAAATAGGGGAGGATTGAGATTAGTCCACAATGTCTCACCATAAAATGTGGTCTCATTGGATCCTCCCCTATATATATATATATATAGGGAGGAGATCCTATGAGACCATAGCTATAGGTAAGAACGTAAGACACAATCCACACCATCCAATAAAATAAAATAAAAGGCTAGGATTTAATGGGATTTTTTAGTAATAAAAAATGGTAGGGACCAAATAGGGGTACAATAGGAACATCAATTTTAGCCTAAAAATCCGTTTCTCTGAAATCAGGGAATGTGATCTTACCATCAATAACCGTTTCCCTGAAATAAGGGAATGAGATCTTACCATCAATAATATATACGACATTGGCAAACTAAACACACTTAATCGGATCTGAAATATACATATCATATGCACTATGGCAATTTATAGGTGTTGTACATAGTTCTATGCCTAAACCCACAATATCTGCAACTTATTTATACATTATATGTGTTTACACTATACATCATTTATATGTGACAATAGCAGAACCAATATATGCACAAGTGTTTAAATAACATATTCTTATGTGTAAATGAACAAATTTCTATAACTACTTATACAATTTTATTGACTATTTGTACAAAACACATCTAATATACATTGTATGGATTTTATACATAATCCTATGCGTAAATATACGAATTTAATAACTACTTAACCAAAATATATAGCGTCTTGGACTATACATAATTTTATTCGTAAGCACATAAAACATTGTAACTACATATACAATATTAAAGTTAAATGACAACATACGGACCAAGTGTACATAAAAAATACAAAGTTATATTGATTAAAAAGAAAACAACCCATGTCGTGATCCATTCATATCCATAATTCAACGAAACATCTACATCATATACAAAAAAAAAACACCAAACATAGAATACTAACTGTACAAAAAGATGAGCAGAAATAAACATTGTACATTGTCTATTAAAACATCACTACAATATTTTCTTCCTACTCCAAAATTTTCTGGCTTCTTCCAAACACCTATCATTTTCCTCATTGTTGTGGTGAAGGATTATTGCAGCCGCATACTTCGTGCGCAACATAGACAGTTGAGAAGAATTGTTCTTCTCCAAACCATATTCCCATCCCTTGGTGCCACCGCCCATGTAGCTCTCCATATGCCTCATAGCATATATACCACAATCAACTTTGTTTGTGGTGTCTCTCCAAGGCATGCACAGTCTAGACGGGGTGCATTTACGGACAACACTCGCCATTTGCGGATATCCTTTTTCTCTTGTTATCTGCCATTTAGTTGATCAAACAAACCTACAAAAAAATATAGCACCAATTATTATACAAAAAATACAACTAACAATACATTTTAACAAAACTAAATATACATTATTCTATAGCTAAATATACATAATTCCATAACATATATACATGTTCGCACAAATAACAAATAAAGTGCTCCACAACTAAATACACATCATTACATAACTAAACACACATTATTATACACCTAAACACACATAATTTCATAACTGTCCATTATCACAAAACTAACCACACTTTATAACAGCACTAAATATACATTATTCTATAGCTAAATATACATAATTCCATAACATAAATATATGCTCGCACAAGTAACAAAATAAAGTATTCTATAACTAAATACACATTATTACATAACTAAATACACATTATTATACACTTAAACGCACATCATTTCATAACTAAACACACATTATTACATAACTAAACATACATTATTATACAACTAAACGCACATAATTTTATCACTAAATATAAATAATTACTCAACTATATATACACAACTAACATCATAGTGTACGAAGGTGCGAAATCGCCCAAGATAAATCAAAACTGAGAAGTCGAAAGAAATCTAAACTACAAGCACACAACATAAGAACAACAAAAAGCCCAAGAAAAAAACATTCATCAAACCTATTGGTAAGATCGAATAATGCAATATATGTTTAAACCTAAAATTGAACAGAATTAAAACAATAAAAACGACCATAAAAACACAAAATAGAACCCTATTATTAAGAACATCTAAATTGACCAAAAAAACTTACATTGAAATTGAGCCCTAGAAGCTTATGTCGAACCCTATCAATGAGTTGCACCAAAAATCAGAGATATCCGAACCCTAGAAGCTTCAGTAATCGATTTTTAAAAAGAGAGGGATAGAGGCGGCAGTTTCGATAGGATGGATGAAGCACTCTCTCGATTTATTTCACAGACTGAGAAGGAGATGGATGAGAGTTAAAGAAAAGGTTCCTAGTTTTTTGAAAAGAGAAAGGGGAGAAAATCGTGGGATGATGGATATCAGTTTTGATTTCCAAATTCGAAAAAATAGAGATTTACAAATATATCCCTTAACTAACGGCAAAAAATTACTTTCCTACCCCTACCCTCAACAGTCATGCTTTAAATAGAGAGTAAAATCTGGACCATTGATTGTTAAATCAAATGGTCTAGATGTGGTCTCATATTCTTACCTAAAGGGTTTGGTCACATTTGATCATATCCCTATATATATATTTGGAATTAAAACATTTTTAAGGAATTTGCAAGAATTTAAAATTGAAAGTTATCAACCCCTTTGTCCTTTCTTCTAGAATTCTCCGCCAATGAAACAAAAATAGGTGAATGGATTCTAGCTGTGATATGTGTGTATAAAATGCTGAAGTGATAAAGGTGTCATATCTTAAGTGATAGGTGGCATGTAAAGACCATTTTTTTATTACAATAACTTGGGGAATCATCATATATGAATATCTAAATGAAATAAAACCTGGGTCTGCATTTGAGTATAAAATTCAAAGTGTTTGGTCCAATTCGTTAAAATAGAAAAATATAATTAGTGATTAAAATACTAGAATTAATATGACTAAATCCTTAATTAATGTTAATATAATCCAAACTCAATTTAACCAATTATCCATTAATCTAAATATGAGGAAGTCAACTCGTCCTAATGGTAATAATAATCGTGGCGCCCCCAACCCGCTAGGCTCGGGAGCGACACTAAACTTGCTTTTTAGTATCGGGATTATATTATTGCGAAGTTTTCTTGAAATAGCTAAACTATTAAAATATTTAAAACTAGGTAAGATTGTTTTTCCAATAACGTGATATGTATATATATCATTACAAAAAAAAAAAACAGCCAAGCAAAAGATTTGTACAAAAGAACTTCTGTTTATTACAAACCCATATTTTAACAAAATATTAACAAAAGGTGGAGGAGACCCGTTCCTCACACATCGGCCAGGTATACCGCCTATTCCTCGACTGTAATAGAAATATAACACATATGGCGTGAGTATAAAAACTCAGTGGGGAACACCGTAAGCAGTTATAACCAATTGTCACACGCATACAATTTATAAGAACCATTCATTCATTATTGACCAGACCCACTCTGTGAGACGGTCCATTAGCTAGCATTAATCCCGAAGGATTCATTTCATTTGGATTACCCGAAAGTGAATCCCATTCATTCATTCTTTGACTTCCCGAAGGAGAGTCCATTCATTTGTTCAAATAAACGACACATGGAACAACAATGATTATAACATCACGACACACTTACGGATCAAGAGTTACCCCACCTTTATACAAATTTTCCGATAAAATACGAGTGATCGATAATGTTGATATAAAAGTCGAATGCGGCTCAACTATGATGCAATCGCTAATTAGCTATTATATTGTTTTAATTATACTCTATTTTTATTAACTTCAGATGTGATGGGTGCTTTGATTTAAGCTAGTCATCCGTCAAATGAATAGGGTAACCTAACATATATATAGGCTTACTTAATTAGATGAACTTAAGTTGGAAATTGATGAGTCAAGCTGAAACATAATCATACGTGGCTATGTTTGGTGTGTATGTGTGTTACTAATCTAACACAAAAGTGCTTACTAGGATCACTTGTAACTTATCTACTATTTTAACTTGATAACTTTCATAATATAAAACTATGTATAATTGCATGCCTCACCACGTGTGTGTATATGTGGTAATGGATTAACTTCATCTGCTACCTTACTAAATGACTTAGGCACTAGGAATTAGTAATTGAATGCCACGTAACTAAAGTAATTTCATGCATGCAGAAGTTTAGTTACATTAGTATAATATAACTTAAAGTGTGTGTATATTTGCATGCAATAGTAACATACATAATATATATCATGATTAGCCTACTGATATATGTGTGTGTATATATATTATGCCTTATTTTATATAATACCTTTTAGGTTTTATGTTATTCCTTTTAACAATAATATTATTCTTAGGCGTTATTTAATGAACACTATATATGTAGTACTTATTAATAAATAAACCTATTCATGAATTATTTATTAAAATTAATCGGAAGAATAACATGAAAGGTAAAACTCTAACGAATGCGACTTTTGAAAAAAATTGAGTCGCTACACTCTCCCCTACTTATAAAAATTTAGTCCTTGAAATTAACTTACTTGGGTTGGAATATGAGGGTATTTGGTTTGAATTTCATCTTCTCGTTCCCATGTTGCTTCATCCTTCCCATGTTTGCTCCATTGTACCAACACCAGAGATATTTCTCTATTTCTTAAGGTGTGAACTTTTCTACCCAAAATAGCTATTGGAGTTTCTTCATAAGTGAGATCGCTATTAATCTCGAGGTTTTCATAGTTAATGATATGACTAGTATCCGGAATATACTTTCCGACGAGCATCGAAACATGAAAAACATTATGGATAGCAAACTAAGTGCGGGGGTAGGGCCAAACGATAGGCCACATCTCCAATTCTTTCCAGAATTTCGAATGGACCTATAAACCTTGGCTTTAATTTACCTTTCTTTCCAAATCTGACTACTCCTTTCATAGGTGCCATTTTAAGGAATACCTTTTCACCAACTTCAAATTGTAGATCCTTTCTACGAGTATTAGCATAAGATTTTTGTCGGTCCTGGGCTGTTTTAATTTTATCTCTGATCTTTGTAATCACTCCAGTTGTTCGCTTAATGATTTCTGGACCTAAAATTCTCCGTTCGCCAACTTCGTCCCAATGAGCTGGTGATCTGCATTTCCTTCCATAAAGTGCCTCATATGGTGCCATTCCTATGGTAGCTTGATAGCTATTGTTGTAGGCGAATTCGACTAGTGGCAAATACGTGTCCCAACTTCCACCAAGATCCAACATACAAGCTCTAAGCATGTCTTCCAATGTTTGGATGGTCCTTTCAGATTGACCATCAGTTTGTGGGTGGTATGCTGTGCTAAAACTAAGGTTTGTTCCCATGGCTCTTTGTAAACTCTTCCAAAATTTTGAAGTAAATCTCGGATCTCGATCAGACACAATAGATACTGGAACTCCATGTAACCTAACAACCCCTTCTATGTAAATTTGGGCTAAACGCTCCATGTTAAAAGTCATCTTCACAGGTAAAAAGTGTGCTGACTTTGTGAGTCTATCGATGATCACCCAAATAGCTGTGTAACCCTTTATTGTCTTTGGTAATCCGGTTACAAAGTCCATAGTAATATGCTCCCACTTCCATTCTGGAATTTCCAGCGGATGGAGTAATCCAGATGGTCGTTGATGCTCTGCTTTCACTCGTTGGCATGTCAAACATCTTTCTACAAATTCTCCGATTGAACGTTTCATGTTCCGCCACCAATAGGTTTCTTTCAAATCTTTATACATCTTCGTTCCTCCTGGATGAGCTGAATATGGAGTGTTATGAGCTTCTTCAAGAATTTCCTTTCTTAACTTTTCATCCTTGGGCACACATAATCTTCTTTCGTACATCAGTGTTCCATCTGGTGCAATAGCAAAACCCTTGATATAACCAGTGAGTGCTCGATCTTTTACCTTGCATAGAAATCCATCATTACTCTGAGCCTCCTTGATTCGGTCCCTCAAGGTAGGTTGAATTGTTAGTGCTGCTATCATTGCAATAGTGGTACTAGGAGGTTTCACAAAGATGATATTTAATTTGGCGAATTCCTGTATTAGGGAGTCTTGTTGCGTAGGTAATTTAGCTGATTGTCCTTCAGTCTTTCTACTTAATGCATCGGCTACTACATTTGCCTTACCGGATGGTAATGAATCGTACATGTCGTAATCTTTAACTAATTCCAACCATCTTCTCTCGCATGTTTAGTTCCTTCTTTGTAAAGAAGTACTTTAAGCTTTTGTGATCAGTGTAAATTTCACATTTGCCGCCATACAAATAATGACGCCAAATCTTCAATGCATGTACCACCGCTGCTAATTCCAGATCATGGGTAGGGTAATTAAACTCATGAGGTTTCAATTGTCTTGATGCATAAGCAATAACCTTTCCACGCTGCATTAGAACACCCCCGAGTCCGAATTTTGAAGCATCGTATAAATAACAAATCCTTCGACCCATCCGCGTAGCTAAAATTGGTGCCGTAACCAGCTTTTTGTTTTAGCTTTTGGAAACTTTCTTCGCATTCTCTTGTCCATTGGAACTTTATATCCTTTCGGGTTAGTCGAGTCATTGGTCCCGCAATCTTAGAGAAATCCTGGATAAATCTTCTATAATAACCGGCTAAGCCCAAGAAACTCCGTACTTCACTTGCATTTTTTGGTGTTTTCCAGTTTAATCTCGCCTCAACTTTGGTTTGGATCTACCTCGATTCCATTACCAGGTGACAATATGGCCTAGAAACATTACTCGGCTAAGCTAAGCCGAATTCACATTTGCTAAACTTAGCATATAATTTTTCCCGACATAACGTTTCTAGAACAATCCTAAGGTGCTCCTCATGTTGTACTTTACTACTTGAGTATATCAAAATGTCATCAATAAAGACTATGACGAACTGATCCAAGTATGGGTGAAATATTCTATTCATCAGATCCATGAAAACTCCTGGCGCATTGGACAAACCAAATGGCATTACTATAAACTCGTAGTGCCCGTATCGTGTTCGAAATGCTGTCTTAGGGATATCACATTCCTTAATTTTCAATTGATGGTACCCTGATCTCAAGTCAATCTTTTGAGAATACACTAGCGCCGTTCAACTGATCAAAAAGATCATCGATTCTCGGCAGTGGATATTTGTTTTTGATAGTTAATCGGTTGAGTTCTCTGTAATCTATACACATTCTGAGCGTTCCATCTTTCTTCTGCACAAATAACACAGGTGCTCCCCATGGTGAAACACTAGGCCTGATGTAACCTTTATCTAACAATTCTTGAATTTGAACTTTTAACTCTTGCAGTTGTTTCGGTGCCATTCGATAAGGTGCTTTTGATATAGGCGTTGCTCCAGGTATCAAATCTATTGTAAACTCAACCTGTCTGTCTGATGGGATTCCCGGTAAATCATTTGGAAATACATCTGAATAGTCTCTGACTACTGGTACGTCAGCTATTGTTAACTCAGAAGTTTTTGTACTCATTACATTAACCAAGAATCCTTGACTTCCTCGCTTTCTTAACACCTTCACTGCTTTCATTGCTGTTATTATTCGTGGTTCTACATTGCTCTTCGCACCATAAAAGGTAAATTTAAGCTCTCCAGGTCCTTGAAAATCTATTTCCTTTTGTGACAATGAATGGTAGCATGATTCTTACTTAACCAATCCATTCCCAAAATGATATCAAAGTCCTTCATTTCTAACACATGTAAATCAGCTTCCATCTTGTTGCCATTTAGTTCTAGCTTTACACCTTTCACCATGCAATTAGTCTTAATAGTTTTACCAGAAGGAATGCTAACCTCTAGTTCAATATCCTCAAACTCATACTGTAAGTCAAGTTTCTTTGTAAAACTATCTGACATAAATGAATGCGATGCTCCGGAATCAAATAGCGTAAGCGCTAGAACATTAAATACTGGCAACATACCTGACATGGTCTCCGTTTCATCTTGCTTTTGGTCTTGTGTCATGGCAAAGACTCGAGCTTTTCCCTTCTTTTCTGGATCTAAAGTACTACCAGTGGGACATTCCATGGCTCGATGTCCTGGTTTATGACATTTAAAACATATATTACTCCCCTTGAGACATTCCCCTACATGTTGTTTTCCACACTTTGAGCATATTGATTTGTTTTCTAAGGTTGGCGCTCCAGTTGGCCTCCACTTCTTAACTTGTTGAACATTATTTCTTTTGTTACGCGGGTCCCATTTTCTCTTTCCGATCATGTCTTGCGGTTTTGGTAATGGGGCTTCTAGATTCAAGCTGGTCGAAACCACTTGAGCACGTTCCACAACTTCTCTATAAGTTGGTAGTTTTAGTCCTGATACTATCCCTCCTATTTCAGGACGTAATCCCCTTTCAAATCTTCTAGCTTTCTTCTGTTCGGTATCTGCTAAATATGGGGCGTATCGAGATAATTGATTAAAACGCCTTTCATACTCCATTACTGGAAGAATTCCTTGCTTCAAGTTTAAAAACTCGGTTTCTTTTTGATCTCGAATATATTGAGGAAAATATCGATCCATAATTATCTCCTTAAACTCATTCCAGGTCAAAGTTTGTTTTTGTTCCTCTGTCATCGTCCTAGCATGTGATGCCCACCAATGTCCAGCATCCTCAGCTAATTGAAAAATAGCACACCGAACCTTTTGTTCTTCCGTACATTCCATATGATCAAATATACGTTCCAGTTCGAGCAACCATTCTTCAGCGGCAACGGGTCCTTCTTTTCCTTTAAACCTTGGTGGTGCGAAACGGCGAAATTGCTCGACCACTTCATTTGTTCGCATTTCTGGTCGTGGTTCATCACGTACATTGTTAATGGGAGTTTGTTGTTGCGAAAAATCTGTAAAGTGTTCAAAAGTCTCTAGCAAAGTTGGCTCCCCGATTCTCCAAAGATCGTTTGTAGCATGTTCTTGATTCGTGGGTTCCCGGATGGATCATTTCTTCCATGTAATAATCTTCTTGGCATGATTCTCCTAAATACGCAAATTTTCGATGAGTTATATGAATAGCGGAATAGAAATAAATGATATTTAAAGAAGTAGAAATAGAATCAAACCATAACTACGCATCATATTTTTTAATATTGCAACCAGGGCTTTACGACCATCTTTATATACAATACATACACCAAAAATGAGACTACATGCTCAACCTTGGTACAAAACATGAGCCGACGACCTACCATATATCCCTATGTCAAATGCAAAACAAGATAGACTCGATCTACCAAACTCGTATATATATACATCAAGTACACTAATGTTTTTTTTTATATCTTTTAGGTGTGTGTGCCTCTATTATATACCCTCTCCTGGATAGGTAGCACTCCTTGGCTTTCCTCCTCAAGATAAAAACTAGCCGGTGGTTGTCCTCCTACACGACCCTCTAGTCCGGCCCGATTCTGTGATGGAGTGACATCATCATACCACCGTTGAGGCTCCACATTCGAGGTTCTATTCCAACTTCCTCAAATTGACAAAGTGGGCATCTTCTCGTGTGATAGTAGGCCTCTCGAAGGCAAGCTCGAGCCTCTTCTTGCAAATGAAAAGCTTTTCGTTTAAGCTTTTCACCTTTGTACTCCGATCGACGACCCCATTGTTCATGTTTATTATGTTGTCGCCATATATGCGAAACTCCTTCACGAAACGGTTGTAGTTAATTTACGCCCACCACAAGAATCCATTTCAACCATATCATCAAAAATCGCTTTGGAGTATACCCCTTGTGGGGTTCCGCGTTGCTTGTAATAATCGTGACCGATGCCTGATGATCCGTGATGGTATAACCTTGTTAGATAAATGTTTTTATCATGATTTTGATGATTATGTTCGATTTTGTTCAAATACGTTTTTAAACCAAAACTATGTCCCTAAATGTTGTCTAAATACTTCCGATCAACTTAAAATGTTTTTACTATTTTTCGGAGTATTTCTTGAAGTTTATTTTCAATAAAACATTGGACAACACATTTGTTTCAGCTCGACGGTCGCCCTATAGGGCAACCCGCACTGAGTTGAGTGAGAAACAAAAAATGGGACGTAAGAAACACAGGCAGGGGGCGACCGGCCGACCAGGTGGGCGGCAAGGTGCGACCGGCCGACCGGCGGCGCGACTTGTACCGCAAGTTGGATTTTTGTTCCAGCATTCTCTTTTGAAAATCGCAAGGGCAACCGGTCCAGACTAAGAAGCGACCGGTCGCACCCTTTCGACCGTCCCCCTGTGTAAAAATTCACAGAATTCAATTTCAATCTTATCTCTCACATGCCACCGGTCGAACCCCATGTTTATCAAAGAAACTATCGATTGCGTTTTTCGGATAACTTTTCCCTATTTTGTGGGATTGATTTCTAACAGACTATTTTGATCATTTTAAATGGTTTCTTTTGCAGCAAATCACTCCCCAAGGAGAGCCAATGTCCGGAAATGAAAGTCAAGTCCTCTCCTATAAATAGAGGCTTCATTCAAGCAACAAGATACAACACTTACTACAAGCAAAAAGAGCATACAAAGCAAACACTTCTATATCTTGTTGTATTAGCCTAAGCACTTTCACTTGCACTAATTTTAGGTCTAGGCTTTCAATTCTTGATTACACTTGTACTCATATTGTATCAATCTTTATTGAGTTGTAATCTTGATTTTGGTCATCATTCAACACAAGACATCCTTGTGAGTATTCTTGTGGTAAGAATACACTTGGGTGATCTAGGTGATAGGTGTTTGAAGGTTGTGGTAATCTTCAAAGGTGTCGTAAGAGGGTTGTGGTAATCCTCAAGGTGTTGTAAGAGGGTTGCGTAATCCTCAAGGTGGTGAAAGAGGGTTGTGGTAATCCTCAAGGTGTTGTATTAATTTTTGGTAAATTAATAAAATCTTTTTTTTTTTTAAAATCCATCCCTTAGATATCTTTGGGGTGGTAGAGGATTAGGCCCTAGGTGGGTTGAACCTCTTTAAATCAACGAGTGTTGTTTATTTTCCGCATTTACATTTTTGTTGTCTACTCGTTGTTTCAAAAAGAGGGTGATTTGCGAAAAATCGGCATAATCTATTCACCCCCTCTAGATTATTGTAGCCACTTGAACTAACAAGTGGTATCAGAGCCAAACTCTTTGGCTAGCTCGTTCCGAGTAAAGAGGAAAGATCCATGGCTACAAATGATGCTCATCTCACCACCGGCGCCTCCACCAATAAGCCACCACTATTCGACGCCAACAACTACGCATTTTGGAAAGACCGTATGGAGTGCTTCCTACAAGGGTGCGGGTTCGACATTTGGAATGTGGTCATTGAAGGAGTTGATCAACCAACAAAGAAATCGAGAGGATGGCACCTTGGCTCCTAAACCTTTCAAGGAGTTTGATGAAAACGACAAAAATGCTTTTTCTCTAAACGGTAAGGCCTTAAATATTTTGCATTGTTCTCTTTACCGCCACCGAGTACAATCGCATAAGAGGCATAAGGTCGGCACATGAGGTTTGGGAAAAATTGGAGACAATCTATGAAGGGACTAAGAAAGTCAAGCAAGCAAGAAAGACCATGCTTGTTAAAGACTTCGAAAACTTTAACATGTATGATGGCGAAAGCATCTCCAAAATGGTGGAAAGGCTTGACAATATTGTTAATCCTCTTGTGGCCCTCGGCAAAGTCATCTCCGAAGAAGACAAGGTGACCAAGGTATTAAATGCACTTCCCGGCTCATGGTCCGAAAAAGTAACGGCAATCACGGAGGCACAAAATCTTGAGACACTCAAGTTTGATGAGCTTATTGGAAATCTACTCATCTATGAAGTCTATCTCAAGGAGAGGAAAAACTCCAAACCATCCACAAATCAATCGGGTATGCAAATTATTCCTAAAGGTCTTGCTTCTTCTTCTAATAATGCATACTATGATAATGATGATGATGATGAGGAGATTTTGCACTTGTTCGAAAATTTGCAAAATTTGTGAATAAAAATAAAGCAAGAAAACCAAGAGATAATGCTTGCTTTAAATGCGGAAAACCCGGCACTTCATTGCCAATTGCCCAAGCTCGACGAAGAGGAGCAAAAAAGAAAAGGAAGCCTTTCACAAAAAAGAAGGCTCTAAATGCGGAAGTCAAAACATGGGATGAACTACTCAAACAACCGATGAGGAAGGAGAAACCGAACACGGTCTCATGGCTATAGACGATGAAAACAATGAGGTGCACTCAAATTCTCTACTTCCTCCATAGTTGATGACTTGCAATGTGATTTTGATGAATTGCAAATTGAGTTTCAAAATTTAATCGTTAAATACAAAAATTTGAAAAAGGAGCATAAGGAGATTAAGGTTGAAAAGGAAAAATTATTTACCTCTTATGAATCTCTAGACAAAGCTCATGCTCTTACTCTTACTAGAATTCATTCTCTTGAGACCGAAAAGGAATTGCTCACAAAAGAAATTGAATGTTTGAAAAATGATGTGCATCGTTTCAACATAAGTACGGATAAAGTCACAAAAATTTTAGATGCACAAAGAGGTGAGCATTCCAAAACGGGACTTGGTTATAAGCCATTTCAAAGTGTTTTTAAGAAAAACAACCAAGGTCCGACTTTTGTACGTGCTAATAATTATAATACTCCTACTTGTTTTTATTGTGGCAAAGTTGGACATTATGCTAATAATTGCAAATTGAGAAATAGCTCAAGACATGTTTGGAGACCCAAAGGTCTCAAGACTAACCCCATGGACCCCAAAATTATAGGGTACCTAAAAGAAATTCTTTTGTAGGTAATAGGGGCTATAACCACAATGGAAGATTCAAAATGGCTCGTGGACAGCGGATGTTCACGCCATATGACCGGGAGGAGAGAACTTTTACCAACATCAAACTCCAAGAAGAGGGTATGGTCATGTTCGCAATGGCAAAGGAAAAATTCTTGGAAATGGAGAAATTGGTAACTCTTCTTTCTCTCTTAGTAATGTTCTATTAGTTCAAGGGCTTAAGTTTAATTTGATAAGTGTTAGCCAACTTTGTGATTCAAAATATGATGTTTCCTTTAATAAAGAAAAATGCCTTATACTTAAAAATGGTGAAATTATTTGTGAAGCAAATAGAAAAGGCAATCTTTACAAAATTTGTACAAGTGATTTGGTTAGTCAAAATGTTTCTTGTTTAGTCGCCAATAATGATTTAACTAGTTTATGGCATAGGCGACTTGGACATGTTGGATACAAGAATTTGAAAAATATTTATAAAAACCAACATGTGAAAGGACTACCCAAATTGAATTTTGAAAATCTTGGCTTATGTGACACTTGTCAAAAGAACAAATTAGTTAAGAGTAGTTTTAAGCCCAAAAATGAAATTTCCACAACCAAACCCCTACAAATGCTTCACCTTGATTTGTATGGGGACATTGGTACGGATAGTCTAAGTGGAAAACATTACACTTTTGTTATAGTCGATGATTTTTCGAGATATACTTGGGCTCTTTTTCTTACCAATAAAAGCGATGCCGTTAATGAGTTTGTTAAGTTGTGTAGACTTATTGAGAATGAAAAAGAAGATACTATCAAGTCTATTCGAAGCGATCGAGGCGGAGAATTTGACGGTGAATTTAGAGTATTTTGTGAAACCAAAGGATATGCTCATAATTTCTCGGCTCCAAGGACACCTCAACAAAATGGAGTAGCCGAACGGAAAAATCGGACATTACAAGAAATGAGTCGGTCCATGCTCAATGAATTTTCACTTCCAAAGTATTTTTGGGCCGAAGCCGTAAGTACCGCTTGTTATGTCATTAATCGAGTTTATATTCGTCCTAAAATGAATAAAACTCCATATGAGCTTTGGAAAGGTAGAACTCCAAATATTAGCTATTTCAAGATATTTGGTTGTAAATGCTTTATTTTGAATACCAAGGATCAATTGGACAAACTTGATCCTAAGGCCGATGAAGGGATATTTATGGGATATTCAACAAAAAGCAAAGCATATCGGGTTTACAATAAGACTAGTGGAGTTGTTGAAGAATCCATCCATGTTAAATTCAATGAAGCTTCGGGAGTTGAAAGAATTCCTAATGATGATAGTGATGAGGAGGATATTATTGAACAAATTGTCCAAATTGATGATCAACCGTATACATCAAATGATCAATCGTCCACCTCAAATGGTCCTCAAGAAGATAGAGGTGATATCTCGGATCTTCCCGTTGCATTGAAATTTAAGGAGATCACCCAAAAGATCTTATTATTGGTGATCCCCTGACAAAGTGATGACTCGGAGAAAATTTGCCGAGAAAGCTCTTATTTCTCAAAAAGAGCCTAAAAATGCTAAAGAAGCTATTGAGGATGAGGATTGGTTTCTAGAGATGCAAGAGGAGTTGAATCAATTTGAAAGAAATGATGTATGGGAATTGGTACCTTGTCCTCCTTCTTAAACCATTATTGGCACAAAATGGGTATTCGGAACAAACTTGATGATCAAGGCAACATTGTTCGAAATAAGGCAAGGTTAGTAGCTCAAGGGTATTGTCAAGAAGAAGGTATTGACTATGATGAAACTTTTGCACCCGTAGCACATTTAGAAGCTATTCGTATTTTGCTTGCCTATTCTTGTTTTAAAAATTTCAAACTTTACCAAATGGATGTTAAATCCGCCTTCTTAAATGGTATTATTCAAGAAGAAGTCTATGTAAAACAACCTCCGGGTTTGAAGATTTTTCTAGGCCTAATGATGTTTATAAACTTAAAAGGCCTTGTATGGTTTAAAACAAGCACCCCGTGCATGGTATGATAGACTTAGCTCTTTTCTTTTTACAAAATGGTTTTATAAGAGGTAAAGTTGATACAACTCTATTTGTTTTTGAAAAAGGGCAAGATTGTTTACTTGTGCAAATATATGTTGATGATATTATCTTTGGTGCTACTAATGATTCTTTGTGCAAGAAATTTTCTAAGTTAATGCAAGGAGAATTCGAGATGAGTATGATGGGGGAGCTTAATTTCTTTCTTGGACTTCAAATTAAGCAATGTCAAGAAGGTATTTATATTTCACAATCAAAGTATACAAAAGAACTTTTGAAAAAGTTCGCATTGAAGAAGGAAGAACCGTCTCTACTCCTATGGCAACAAATGTCAAAATTGACAAAGATGAGAAAGGCAAGTCCGTGGATGAATCAAAGTATCGAGGTATGATTGGTAGTTTACTTTATTTAACCGCTAGTAGACCGGACATTCTTCATGCCGTATGCCTATGCGCTCGTTTTCAAAGCAATCCCAAAGAATCTCACATGAGTGCCGTTAAAAGGATTTTTCGATATTTGAAAGGCACCATTCAATATGGTTTATTTTATCCAAAGAATGAAAATTTTTCTCTTAAAGGTTATAGTGATTCGGACTATGCGGGAAATATTGATGACCGGAAAAGTACTTCCGGATCATGTCAATTTTTAGGCGATTGCCTAGTTTCTTGGTTTTCAAAGAAACAAAACTGTGTTTCTCTTTCAACGGCCGAAGCCGAATATATTTCCGCCGCATTTTGTTGTACTCAACTTCTTTGGATGAAACAAACCTTAGCGGATTACAAATGCTCTTTTGAAAATGTACCTATCTTTTGTGATAATATATCCGCTATAAATATTGCTCAAAACCCGGTTCATCATAACCGTACTAAACATATTGAGATTCGACATCATTTTCTAAGGGATTGTGTTTCAAAACGTAAAATTGAGATATCCTATGTACCATCTCAAGATCAATTAGCGGATATTTTCACAAAACCGCTATCTTCCGAGACTTTTTCTTCAATACGAGCTCGGTTAGGCATAATGCATATTGAATGAAGCTTACGTTTGCATTTTGCATGTTTTTAAAACTTAGGGGCGAAAAATCGGATTTTTGGTTGAAAATTCGAATTTGGAAAAATCGACAAAAACAGTGGTGAAGGAGTTGAGGCAACCGTCGCCTCAACCTCGACCGGTCGCCCTCAACCTCGACCGGTCGCCTTCTAAGCTATATTTTGGCTTTTAAACGTTAAAGATTCTTCTTTTTAACAAATTTTTGGCCATTTTTCGTCCCCTTTGCCAAATTCACTCAAATTTCATTCAAAAATGGATTTCATGCATCTCTTACACAACATGGACATTATATAGCATGATCATCATCATTATGGCTCACTCTTTCCGATCAAATGGTAAGAATTTCGCTTCTTTTACTCAATTGGGTGGAACCCTTGAGTTTTCGAGTTTCTTGAAATTTTTTGATGTAATTTTTGTATGATCATGATGAGCTTGGTTGTTGTGTTGTTATGTATGATGATTGACTTGAATTGATGTTGAAAATTTTTGGCTTGAACCATTTACAAAGGTTATATACAACCTCTTTTATTTTTAACGCACACAAGGTGTTCGATGTTATGTCGCAATGAAAATTTCAACTTATACATGAGTCTCTTGCTTTCAAAAGTTTTCTATACTTATTGAGATCATGTTTTGACAAACAAAACAAGCGTATGAACTCTTCATATTACATTTCTCCTATTTTCCTTGGATTATTATGCTTTAATAGATCAACGGTTAATAAACCGTCCCTTTGGCGCACTTTGATATTATTGTATGGTGTTTTCACCATTCTAACATTCTTTTTGATGATTCCAAAGGGGGAGAAACAGGATATTGGCTCGTTAGCTCAAGAGAAGCTAATAAAAGCTCGCAATAAGTATTGTGGACTCTAATACCTAGTCCATGGCTTGAACTTTGGACTCGGATGAAATTGTTTATAAGTTTTGTGACAGGGGGAGCTTCTTAGCTCATGATGCAATCTATATAAGCTTGTTATAGCTTGTGCTTCTTACTTATAAAAATCGGTTGTTGATATGCTCATAAATAGGGGAGCTTTGTATGAAATACTTCTAACGGATAGTTTACTCGTAAACCGTAAATTTTATTTGGTTTTCAAATCGTCCCTCGAGAAAATTGTTTTGGTTTGTAATCATCAAAAAGGGGGAGTTTGTTAGATAAATGTTTTTATCATGATTTTGATGATTATGTTCGATTTTGTTCAAATACGTTTTTAAACCAAAACTATGTCCCTAAATGTTGTCTAAATACTTGATCAACTTAAAATGTTTTTACTATTTTTCGGAGTATTTCTTGAAGTTTATTTTCAATAAAACATTGGACAACACATTTGTTTCAGTTTCGACCGGTCGCCCTATAGGGCAACCCGTGCACTGAGTTGAGTGAGAAACAGAAAATGGGAGGTAAGAAAAACAGGCGGGCAACCGTCGACCAGTGGGCGACCGGTGCGCGTCGACCGTCGACCGCCGGCGGGCGAATTGCACTCGCAAGTTGGATTTTTGTTCCAGACTTCTCTGTTTTAAGTAAAATCGTCGGCAACCGATCCACAGACTAAGGGCGACCGTCGCACTCCCCTTCGACCGGTCCCCCCGTGTAAAAATTCGCAGAATTCAATTTCAATCTTATCTCTGCGTGACCGGTCGAACCCCATGTTTATCAAAGAAACTATCCGTTGCGTTTTTTAGGACAACTTTTCCTATTTTGTGGGATTGATTTCTAACAGCTATTTTGATCATTTTAAATGGTTTCTTTTGCAGCAAATCACTCCCCAAGGAGGAGCCAATGTCTGGAAATGAAAGTCAAGTCCTCTCCTATAAATAGAGGCTTCATTCAAGCAACAAGATACAACACTTACTACAAGCAAAAAGAGCATACAAAACAAACACTTTTATATCTTGTTGTATTAGCCTAAGCACTTTCACTTGCACTAATTTTAGGTCTAGGCTTTCAATTCTTGATTACACTTGTACTCATATTGTATCAATCTTTATTGAGTTGTAATCTTGATTTTGGTCATCATTCAACACAAGACATCCTTGTGAGTATTCTTGTGGTAAGAATACACTTGGGTGATCTAGGTGATAGGTGTTTGAAGGTTGTGGTAATCTTCAAAGGTGTCGTAAGAGGGTTGTGGTAATCCTCAAGGTGTTGTAAGAGGGTTGTGGTAATCCTCACGGTGGTGAAAGAGGGTTGTGGTAATCCTCAAGGTGTTGTATTAATTTTTGGTAAATTAATAAAATCTTTTTTTTCTTTTTAAAATCCATCCCGGATATCTTTGGGGTGGTAGAGGATTAGGCCCTAGGTGGGTTGAACCTCTTTAAATCAACGATTGTTGTTTATTTTCCGCATTTACATTTTTGTTGTCTACTCGTTGTTTCGAAAAAGAGGGTGATTTGCGAAAAATCGGCATGATCTATTCACCCCCCTCTAGATTATTGTAACCACTTGACTAACATAACCTGCACGCATTGTCGCACTCGTAAGTGTGTCATCATAGTAATATGACTTGCAAGATCTTGGCCAGGGACCGCATATGTGTCGTATATCTACAGTTTGTCCAATAAGCTCTACTCGTGTTTCCAACATGTTTCCTAGCGGTGTGTATCATAGTCATCCTAAAACATTTATAAGGAAATACATTATCTATAAGTAAACTTCAATATTTCAACCATATCTTATAACAAAGGTTCTAAAATCACCGTGCAAATATGTTTATGATGGTGAAATTATAAAGTATCACTAAATTATTCTATATTCTCATGATTGTTCCTTTGTCAAAGTCAAAGTTGCGGTAATCATGATTCTAGTAAATTTGGTGTTGAGATATACATGTAAGCTCAAGAGAAATAAATAACAAGATAAAGGTTCGAATAACTAATACCAAGGCATATAAACTCAAAGACAAAAATTCCTGGAAAAGAAATGAGAATTCATTTGACTATTACTAATTACTACAACTATAAATTATCAAAAGCCAACAATGGGGACATAAAAAAGACTCGCATGCGAGAGATTAGTTTCAAAGAGACATAACCAATTAACATAGACATGCAGCATGAGAGTAATATTACTTTTATAAATCTTAATGACATGTTGCTGAGTGTGTAATGAATTAGCCTCCATTTGGCTAGTTATTACAAAACTTATGCACTAAGAATTAATAACAGATTGCCATGTAGCACATAATGCATGCATATGTTTAACTTATACATATCTATATATATAATATAATATATTTATAGCAAACTTATCTATTAGACTACATTAATACGTATATCACATTTATATATATAATATTAGGCATGCATATTAGTTTACTTACATGTATACACACATTATATTAATTAATGTCACTTATGCCTTTTATTTTATATATATTAATAATACATTACGTGTATGTGCATATTGCAACACCGTTTTCATATATATATATATATATATATATGTGTGTATCACAATCAAAACTTGTCATGTTGACATGATCAAAATCTCGTAACCTATCATAATCTAACTTATGCTTCATATACGAAAAACACTTAATTCACGCAATACCTTAGGAATAGGCGCGGGATCGCAGACACGAGTACGGTTCTCCTCGACAATACAATCTTTCATTAAAAATAGACTAATCAAACCCCGTTTTTTTCCCAAATCTACGAGAAAAGTAGACTGCTCTCGATACAACTTTGTGGCGCCCGAACCAGCTAGGCTCGGGAGCGACACTAAACTTGCTTTTTAGTATCGGGATTATATTATTGCGGAAGTTTTCTTGAAATAGCTAAACTAATAAAATATTTAAAACTAGGTAAGATTGTTTTTCCAATAACGTGATATTTATATATATCATTACAAAAAAAAAAAACAGCCAAGCAAAAGATTTGTACAAAAGAACTTCTGTTTATTACAAACCCATATTTTAACAAAATATTAACAAAAGGTGGAGGAGACCCGTTCTCATCATCATCACCAATTGCCCTATTCTCACTGTAATAGAAATATAACACATATGGCATGAGTATAAAAACTCGATGGGAACACCGTAGCGATTATAACCAATTGTCACACGCATACGCTTTATAAGAACCATTCATTCATTATTGACCGGACCACTCGTGAGACGGTCCATTAGCTAGCATTAATCCCGAAGGATTCATTTCATTTGGATTACCCGAAAGTGAATCCCATTCATTCATTCTTTGACTTCCCGAAGGAGAGTCCATTCATTTGTTCAAATAAACGACACATGGAACAACAATGATTATAACGAAGATTTACACACTTACGGATCAAGAGTTACCCCACCTTTATACAACTTCCGATAAAATACGAGTGATCGATGATGTTGATATAAAAGTCGTTTACTCAACTATGCCGCATCGCTAATTAGCTATTATATTGTTTTAATTATACTCTATTTTTATTAACTTCGTGATGGGTGCTTTGATTTAAGCTAGTCACCCGTCAAATGAATAGGATAACCTAACATATATATAAACTTAATTAGATGAACTTAAGTTGGAAATTGATGAGTCAAGCTTTGAAACATAATCATACGTGGCTATGTTTGGTGTGTATGTGTGTTACTAATCTAACACAAAAGTGCTTACTAGGATCACTTGTAACTTATCTACTATTTTAACTTGATAACTTTCATAATATAAAACTATGTATAATTGCATGCCTCACCACGTGTGTGTATATGTGGTAATGGATTAACTTCATCTGCTACCTTACTAAATGACTTAGGCACTAGGAATTAGTAATTGAATGCCACGTAACTAAAGTAATTTCATGCATGCAGAAGTTTAGTTACATTAGTATAATATAACTTAAAGTGTGTGTATATTTGCATGCAATAGTAACATACATAATATATATCATGATTAGCCTACTGATATATGTGTGTGTATATATATTATGCCTTATTTTATATAATACCTTTTAGGTTTTATGTTATTCCTTTTAACAATAATATTATTCTTAGGCGTTATTTAATGAACACTATATATGTAGTACTTATTAATAAATAAACCTATTCATGAATTATTTATTAAAATTAATCGGAAGAATTACATGAAAGGTAAAACTCTAACGAATGCGATTTTTGAAAAAATTGAGTCGCTACAATAACAGTATAATTCTTAAACTAAGGCATGGTCCAATATGAATCTAATCTAACAATTTCTAAGGCATTAATATAATGCATAATATAATAACTTAATTAATCTTTCTTAGTTCACCAATTGACTCAAATATAATTAAATAAATGATAAGTTACTTTGGAAAATTTATTATCAAAATTCCACATACAAAAATTAAACATAAATTAAACAGACTTGATAATAATCAAATACCTTAAAAGTGACGATTCCAAGTTATCCAGACGCGGGGTCTCACATACTCCCCTCCTTTAAAGAATTTGACCCACAAATTCTTTCATGAAAAAGTTCTGGATACAAATTCCTTCATGAAAAAGTTTTGTATAACTTGATCTCATTTTTTCTTCTGGTTCCCAAGTAGCGTCTTCAGGTTTATCGCGTCGTTGCCAAATTACATTCACTAACGGAATTCGCTTCATGCGCAATTCTTTGATTTGTTGATCAATAATTCGAAGTGGTCGTTCAATATATGATAAATCTTCTCGGACTTCAGGTAAGTCTTCCTTGAGGACGTGTTTTGGGTCGGGATGATACTTCTTGAGTCGGAAAATGTGAAATACGTTATGCATTCTCGCCAACGCGCTTGGGAGTTCCAGACGGTACACCAATTTTACAATTCTATCTAGGATTTGATAAGGTCCCACATAGCGCGTACTTAGTTTTCCGCCTTTCTTGGCTCGAATTAGTCCTTTTCTTGGAGAAAGTCGTAGAAAAACTTTATCACCGACTTCAAATTCCAGCTCTTTTCTCCGATTGTCTGCATAACTCTTCTGGCGACTTTGAGCAGTTCGAATCGTTTTCTTAATAAGTTGTACCTTATCAATCACATCTTGAACTAGGTCTACTTTTGAAATTGTTGACTGCAAATCTCGTTTTTGCTTTAGAGTCCACATGTCTTCGATTTCCCAATATACTGGAGATCTACACTTTCTTCCATATAGAGCCTCATAAGGTGCCATACCTACAGTAGCTTGATAGCTATTGTTATAGACGAATTCCACCAACGGAAGATGTACCTATATCTTTTGGATTTCCCTTCTTTATCTAGTATCACTTTCTTCCGTCTTAATTTTTTCCCTATAGATGCGCTTTTGCTCTACATCCTTTGTTTCAAGTCACTCGATGCCAACGAAACAAAAATAGGTAAATGGATTCTAGGAGTGATATGTGTGTATAAAATACTGAAGTGATAAAAGGTGTCATATCTTAAGTGCTAGGTGGCGTGTAAAGATAAAAGGTAAAGGCTTAGGTTTTTTATTATTATTAAAATAACTTGGGGAATCATCATATCTGAAGCTTCAATATCTAAATGAAATAAAACCTTGGTCCGCGTTTGAGTACCAAAATTCAAAGTGTTTGGTCCAATTCGTTAAAAAAGAAAAACAAAATTAGTGAGTTAAAATGCTAGAATTAATATGACTAAATCCTAAATTAATGGCAATATAATCCAAAGTCGTTTTAACCAATTAGCCATTGATCTAAATCTAAGGAATTCAACTCGTCCTAATGGTAATAATAGCAATATAATTCTTAAACTAAGGCATGGTCTAAGGCAAAAACTCATGTAGGACCGTCCTATGGGTTAGAACATGTAAGACGGATCCTACGGACCCCCGCTACCCAACCCGCCTCATATCCGCCCAAATCCAATTTTTTTTGGTTTTATTTTTCATTTTTACTATGGTTTGTTTCCAATCTTTTTTACGCTTTCTTCTTCTCTTCATCTTCTTCTTCTTCCTCCTCTGTTCTTCTTCTTCTTCTTCTTCTTCTTCTTCTTCTTCTTCTTCTTTCTTCTTCTTCTTCTTCTTCTTCTTCTTCTTCTTCTGCTGTTATTCTCGCTTCTTCTTCTCTCTTCTTCTTGAGTTGCTTTGTGTTAATGTCATTCTTAAATTATTTTATTTTTTCTCGGTTCGTTGCTCCAAAGTGTATCTTGCTACTCGTAGTTGAAGTATCTTCTCGATTCCACCATTGGAGTTTGAAGGTTTGTAAACTAGTTTGATAATTTCTGGAAAAAAAATTGAAAATATGTTTGTAAATATGTTTTGGCGATTAATTTATTGAAGTGTAATAATTTGTAGATTTGTGTGTTGAATTTTTTATTAAACTGCATTTCTTGTTAGGTTTGTTGTTAGATGGTGACTGAAAATATGAACATTATTGTTAGAAATACTTCAATATAGACATTGTTGTTATAGTACAAATATGTAAATACTAATGCTTGAAAGTATCAAAAATTGCCATAAAAGTATCATTAATTGCTTTTAAAATATCATTTTTATGTCATTTTGTTTCAATACTGGATATATATTTATATGACTGCGTGTATTTCAACATTAAACTTTTTGTTAAATTATATTTTTGTTTGTTTTACTGTTAGATAGTGACTGGAATTGTTAGATTTATTAATATGCTTGTTTAAGAATTTTGCCTTAAAAGTAACAAAAATTGCCTCAAAAGTATCAGAATTTGCCTTAAAAGTATATATTTTTTCATATTTGTAGATGACACGATAGAAGCAGTTAGTGTACAGGAGAGACAAGGGAAAGGGCAACCCGAAAAAAGGCACAGTAGTAGAAAGAACTTCGGAAATAATTGTTGTAAAAGAAGGAGTCCGGTGAAAGAAGATAGCACTAGCCATAAATTGGAAAATAAGACTATCTTTAAGAGTGATATTTTTGTTGATAAACTATTGTCATTTGAGATTCTTTTATCATTTGTATGTTATTGAAGTTCACGTATTGATACAAAGTCAATTGAAAGTGTAGTTTAACATTAGAGTTCTTGTATTACTAGTTACACACCCAAAGTACTCATTTGGATTATAAGTATCATTTTTAATACTAAGAAGTATCAAAACTTGCGTAAAAAGTATCATCTTACAATATGAAGATTGCATTGTGAAGTGATTTTTGTTGATAAAGTATTATAGTTTGGTACTCTTTTTATCATTTGTATGTGTGTTGAAGTTTCTGTATTGATACTAAGTCATTCGAACATAGTATTCATTTAGATTAAAAGTATCATTTTTAATGCTGAGAAGTATCAGTAATTACGTAACAAGTATCACTTTCTTATATCTTAGCGTATTTTGCATATTCAACATGTAATATGTATCATTGTGCATCTTAAAAGTATAATGTTTAAGGCTGAAAAGTATCACTATTTGTCTAAACATAGACCTAACTTATACATTGTACTTAGAATATATAAAATATGAAACTATCATTATGCATCTTAAAAGTAACATATTTAATGTTAAAAAGTATGAAAGTGTTATAGTTCATTTTAAAAGCACCATATTTAAGTGAAAAAGTATCACTTTTGATGTTTATAATATTTAAAATGTAAAAGTATCAGAAAACATCTAAAAGTATTACTGGCGAGATTTGTGGCTTTGTTGGAGGAGATCTGGGCATAAAAAGAGAGATAAAGAGGAGATCTATTGGAGGGGACCACAAGATAAGATGAGAGAGAAAGGGAGATCTTCTCAAAAGATATTACGAGATTTGTGGCTTTATTGGAGGAGATTTGGGGATAAAAAGAGAGAGCTAAAAGTAATTTATTGGAGGGGACCACTAAATAAGAGGAGAGAGAAAGTGATATGTTGAAAAGATCTCATAGCTGGCAGCAGTATTGGTACCCAGATCCGGATAGTATGATCCGTCTTACGGATCCTAATCCGTAAGACGGTGCTACAAGAGACCTTCTCATGGTCTAATATGCATCTAATCTAACAATTTCTAAGGCATTAATATAATGAATTATATAATAACTTAATTAATCTTTCTTAGTTCACTAATTAACCCAAATATAATTAAATAAATGATAAGTTACTTAGGAAAAATTATTATCAAAATTCCACATACAAAAATTAACATAAATTAAACAGACTTGATAACAATCAAATACCTAAAAAGTGACGATTCTAAGTTATCCAGACGCGGGGTCTCACAAAATCCGAATCCGAACAATATTAATAGGAATCTGACATGGTGTTACCAATTTATCTTAAAATATAATGTTAGGTATCTATCCGCCTCAAGTAGATCGATACACTTAGTACCGAACAAATACATACTCAATAATATGCCTATTATACAATCAAGTACTCTAGGACTCAATATCGAAAGAAAATTACAAGAAAGTAAAAGATATATCAAGTATAAAGGAAAACATCCTTAAAACCAAATATTGAAAAATTTGGCTTAGGGGCTGGTAAAGCCCTAAGTAATAGTCACCACGAATTACAATCCAGGGAGTCAAGGGAAGAAGCCACAAAAACCTCGCCACAAGACTAAACCTCTCAGCCTTAACCCAGAAAACTCTCGGAAACCCTAGACCCAGAATCGAACCAACCAAAACCTAAATTACTCGAGAAGAAAGATATTGTACACAAAGATGGTGGACAAGACAATATATCACACAAATCTCATCTCTCACACACAGAATCACTCCAAAATCATCCACCAAAAGACTGGATTTTAGAGAGAGAGAGAGAGCACAAAGCTGAAGAACTATCGAGAGAGAATGAGAGATGAGAGAGAAAGAACAATAGAGATCATGAAATAGGATTTCGGATGAAGCCTATTTATATGCACAAACCGTCGGCTCAGATCAAGTGTAGTATCAATGATCAATATCAAAGCATAAGGATCCACAGACTATTAATCCGGATCCCACAATCCGATTTATGACCCGGTTTTAAGAGGGCAATGGGTATTGGGCTGGAGGCTTTAGATATTGGGTTGCAATTTTTGGCCAACCATTATTGGACATGGCCCGACACAAATGGGCAACATATTCCAACATATAATAAATTATATTTTATTTAATTTTGATGTATTTTGAATATAACCCAAAATTGACTAGAAATTAAACACAAACATGACTCAATGACCCAAATTTTCACTCCTAGTTTTAGTGTATTTTAGTCACATTTTTCCCCGGCCACAAACATGAATAGAAACTAAACACAAACATGATATAAAGACTGCTCGGGAATGTTATGTTGCCACACTAAACATGAGCAAGTTGCCTCGACCAGACAGTAAGAGTGCCACACTTCCTTAGGAGCCGCGGATCTCACTAGCTCTCGCAAATATCTACAATCGTTCAGGCAGTCTCCTCAGCAAACCTCATCCAGCTAAGACCCCAGATGGGAAAGCTCTCCTACGGGGGAGTCCTCGTAAATAAACAGCTCTAGTGATGCTACACACACTTAGAGGGAGAGGCTCCCCTATGGGCAAGTCCTCGTAAATAAACATCTCTAGTGATGCTACGCGCTCTTAGAGGAAGAGGCTCCCCTACGAGAGAGTCCTTGTAAATAAACCTTTCTAGTGATGTTATGTGCTCTTAGAGGGAAAGGCTCCACTACGGGGGAGTCCTTGCAAACAAACCTCTCTAGTGATACTACGAGCTCTTCGAGGAGAGGCTCCCATATGAAGGAGTCGTCGTAAATAAACCTTTCTAGTGATGCTACGTTCTCTCCCGAAAGGGAGAGGCTCTTTCACAGGGGAGTCCTCGTAAAATTTTCCTTCTCCGGTGCTCCCGGAGGGGAGAGGATCCCTCACGGGGGAGTTCTCGTAAATTGTTTTCCCCATCTATTAATGATACGCGCTCTGGGAAGGGAGATGCTATCTCAGGGGGAGTCCTCGTAAAATTTTCCTTCTCCGGTGCTCCCGGAGGGAAGAGATTCCCTCACGAGAAGTCCTCGTCAATTAAACCCCCTTCGGTGCTCCCAGAGGAGAGAGGCTCCCTCACGAGAGAGTCCTCGCAAACATAAGTCACGAAAATGTGCAACAAAAATATAACGAAAAACTACGCTGAAGGAATAATGAAGATAAGGGCTCCGAAAAAGAACCCCGGGAGAGCTTCAGAAGGGCGCCCCTGTACAGGCTCCAGAACGGCACCCCTAACCTCTAGTAGGGTGCCCCTAACCTCCGTATAACATTTTCTGTCATTTCGGAAGAACTAAGGCTTCCCCCCAAAGGGAAGGGTCCATCTCTACCCAAAATATGAACAAGTCTTCAACAACAAGAAGTCACATGCAAATATCACAAGTGAAACATGAAAAAAAAAAAGCAAATTGCGTAATCCGAAAGTAGCAAAAAAGAAGTGAACTAAGCATCATCCGACCCCTCGGGGCAAAGAAACATCTCAAGCAAACAAGAAAGCAAAAAATATCCAAGTACTGCCTTAGACAAGTAGGCTAAAAGCAAAGGTCGTCAAGGCTGAAATAAACTGTCACTACTCAGACATGGAGGGATCTGCCCTCCTCCGCAGCATCGACACCATCAAACTCCTCTCCATCATCACCACCCGTACTGTCGGCTCCTTGGGGAAGATCCTACAAGGACTCAACTATTGAGTCCCACGAAAACTCACTCACACGAAATATGTTACCTTCCCTAAAAGTTTAAGTCCCACAGGGACTCATCACATGCAAGAAACTCCAAGTCCTGCAGGGACTCATCACATGCAAGAAACTCCAATATTGGGCTCCCGCACTTCAGGAACCTCATCACTCGGGCACGAATCTAACCCAAGCTCTACTTCCCCTCACCTTCATAACGTAACTCCGGAGGTAGAGGGGGAATATCGAAGTCCTCACTCGATGTACTCCACTGCTCTCTATAACTCTCCATGGGCACTCTCCTCAAATTTCAAGAAAATTCCACTAAATGTTCTACCAAACAAGGGAATTAGATGACATGGTCAAAGGTCAGCTCCCTCAAGGGGGCTCCTCGTAAACTAAACTTCTTTTGGCGCTCCCGGGAGAGATAGGTTCCCCTACACGGGGGCCTCATAAATCTCCAAGGAATCTCAAGATAAGACAAAATATAGAACAAGATAACCCAGACACGATAACAGTTTATCTCCCCCACTGCTTCATACCTCCGCAACATTGGAGCTCGGGAGTTTATGTTGGGGGCAAAAATGGTATTAAATTATTAAATATATAATTTGATTTATATATTGATTTAATGTTAATTGCCCAATGGGCTATTAATGGAATAACCCAATCCAAGGAGTCCAGGACTAACTCATAGGGCGATTTCTCCTACTCGGCCCGCTACTCAGGTATAAAAAGGTCTCTCATCTTCATTTATAAGTTATATGACTCATAATTACACTCCTACACATTTAATTCAATATCCGATTACTGTTTATTCTCTCTCGATCACCATGCTAACTTAAGCGTCGGAAGAGCCTCTCTGGGCAACCTCTAGGGACCCCCTTAACGTTTGCTTGTGTGCAGGCAAGATCTCAGTAGAAGACTTCCAGCTTTGGGAGAAGGAGAACTAGAAGACTTCCCTTTGGGAAAGAACTTATTTAGAGACCATAACTTGGAGTTATCTGCCCTAGACAGTATCATCATAAATTAATATAATTTATTCTACTAAATAATATAATATTTAATTATAACTAATATGATAAACTGATCGAAATATGAAGATAAGCGACATATATTATGGTAGTATTTTCAATCATTGAAAAATGCACTTCTTTGTTTTTTTGCTAAGAAAACCACTTTGTAGTGTTTGCAAGTGTCAATTTCTATTTCTGATTCTATTTCATTGAATCAGAATCTAAAAGTATGGATGAGTGTTTTAGATTTCTACTTCTGTTTCTGGTTAATTTTTACAAACAAATAAGCATTTTTTCAACTTTCACAACACTCTCAACTTTTGATTCTATTTTCAAACACGACCAACTGTTGATTCTAAACTACTTTTACTTGTACTGTACAATAAACCAATTCTTCTAAAAACAAAAGTTTCTTGCAAACACTCACTACATAGTTAAGGCCTTATTTAATTTTCTTACTTCGGGCCACTGTAATGTTATGAATCATTATAATCACTTAAATGAAATGCGGCTACTTCATAACAACGTACAAGAAAAGAAGGAGAAATATTTATTCCCATATAAATGTAGTTACATCACTATCTAAAGAAATACAAAATTACGTAAACACCCACATGATATTAATTAATACATTAAAAGTCGCTAGAAATTAAAAAATGAAACACATTGTTCTGAACAAGAAATTGTATCTTTTATTACTTATCATCAAATGTAAGTGAATCAATCCAGAAAGCACAGAAATTAGCCCAGCCATGGATGGGGCATTCTGCCTTTCTTGAAATTAGAATAAATTAATCCCCGGGGGCAACTAAAAGTTGCTACTGCTTATTTTCTTGTAAAGCCTAAAAAACTCCCTCACTTAACAACTATTGCATTTTCCCCCCCAATTTAGTAATCATCAATCAACACAACAATTACAGAAATCACATAAAGTTAGTAAAAACTGTACATGCTCTCTGCCTATTGTGGTGGTGGTTGTATTTGTACAAGAAAATGTGCAGGTTCACATCTTGCAGCATATCCAAACTTGGATGTATTGTATTTTCTGTGAACTCCAGTCAGTTTTCCGTTTGCTGCGTTATCGTGGAATCCAACGACCAGTCTCGAGCATTCCCTGAGAAAAATAAAATAAACGAGAAGCACGATTAAATTAGACTAAACTTGAAGGGTAGTTTTTGTAATTATCGAGATTTGAATGAGTATATAGGAAGGCAAAAACAACAACTCACAAGAGTTGATGTTCAGAGTAATTAGTGTGCCACTCGCAAGTCTTGCTCCATTGGCCGACACCATAAAGCGTAGATTGAGCAGTATATATAGCAGCAGCAGCCAGAAGGGACGGTGGATATTTAAGCATTTCGTATTCCACTAAACATAGCTCAATCAAGAAGAAAGATAGTAGCTCAAGCTGTTACAAATTCAAAACAAAAAGAAAAACAATAAAAATGGGATTCTAAATAATCTTTATTTTGTGTGATCATAAAACAAATTAAGATTGTAAGTTTACCTTCTTATCAGATTGAGCAGCCTTGAGGAACCTTGTCATGAAAACATAAGGAGTTGGAACAGACATATTGAATTGCAAGGTGTTTAGCATCAATTTCTCCATTTCAAGTACTTCTTTTCTGGTATAAGCTTTGTCTGAAATAAAAACCAAATCATCCACCACAGGAACTGAAACTTCCTCGTATTTGCATGCTAAAAGCATCGCGACCAGGCCGACCAGCTGCAGCTTTTTTCTCACCACGGATTGCTTTGCCAAGAATCGATCGATTAGATTTACCGTTAGAAACAATGTCTCGTCCCGAAGCTCAAATTTGTGGTGTACCTGTTTGATTACTAATTGTGTTCAGTTTTCACTATATTTTCAATTAAAGATAGAATCAAACCTGAAGGGTTCTTTTGTGATTTTAAAATATCTATGGGTTTTTTTTGTAAATAGCCCAAACTTCAGGAGTGTTTTTGTAATTATCCCAAAACTTATTGAATACCTCTACGAGCCAGTCGATGAGGATGGCCCTCATTCTTTCGTTGATGTCAAACTGATGTACCATATATCCTGGTGAAACACAGCTGGAACACTGCTTCAAGCAATGGTAAAAACGAATCAATAAAGTAGGAAATTTGGAGCTCAATATGTGTTGTATATTCCTTTCAAATTAAATAAATGCATCCAAAGACAGATTTTTGCCACGGCAAATATTATGGTTTTGCAAAATAAAATGTTCATTGTTCTTAGAATCTCAACATTTTAACACTAACTGAAGGGAAAATTACAAGTACTACCCCTAGATTTAACCAAATTACAAAAAAATCGCAATATCTTTCAAAATTACAAATACCCTCGTCATTTATTTCTTTCTTACAAATTACACCAAATTAAAGGTGTTTATAACACACTTTAAAGGGGTTTTGTAAAGAAAATTGGATTTTTTTTTTTGTAATTAGGCAAAACCTCAGGGCAGTTTTTGTAATTATCCCTTGACTGAATGCATTAGACACCTTTTGGCATTTGTTTAACACCACTGTTTACTCAATCTCAACATATATAGTGCATAGAACTTAACAGATCATTGCATTTTGATTATGGCCCTAAATAATGGAGGAGGTGTAAAGAAAATTAAGATAATAAGAATCATTCTTGAAGTTTTTGCATAACTGAAGTCTGAAAGCAATAAGCCCCAACTTTTACAGGATGATTTCAAATTCAAATCACACAGTGAGTTGTTTTTTTTCTCCATTTTTTCAGTGACAGAATCTTCAGATTTCAAATTCAAATCACACAACTTTCTAAGAGATCCATATTGTTACCTCCATTTTCTTGTAGTAAGCATATAGATCTTCGACATAGTCGACAACGGCAAGAGGATCTTTCGCATCTCCACCGTCGATGTCCACAACAGTCTCTTCAAATATGTCTTCCATTTCAACCTCCTTCTACAAAGGTAAGATAAAATTTTATTTATGGCCAATAAAATTCCAAAGAAAAACTAAGACATAAATTAAAGAAGAGAACATCAAAAGTGTAACAACATACCATTTGATTTTTATCACTCATTTCAAACTCTGATTGTTCCAAAGACATGGGCACAGGCTGGTCTTTAGCTGAAAGGCCATGATCCTCTGCATCTTCATCTGCATCTGTTAGAGGAATATCTTCCCACACGGTGAACTCATTCGATGATGTCTTCGGTTTCTTTGCCTCCTGGTTAAATTTAATTCAGAGTAAAAAAAATATATCAATTCTAGTTCTAAATATCAAGATTCAAATTTGAATACATTCCTTTTTTTTTTAATTTAAAAATTCTAGTTAAAGGGCTTAAAAAACCAGCTAAGGATCCAAAGATTAGAATAGAAGAAGAGAGCTATTATTACCTCTGGAAAGTGATGCTTTGAGACCGCCATTTGAGCAGCATATTTCCTTCAAGAATCAAGAAAAAAAATTCACATCAGAAAAATGTGAAAAATTCAAAGTTAATGATATTCAGGAAATTTATTGAATGAAGGACCACAATCTGACCTTGTGATTGGCCTATGTGCTTGTACAGGACCATTCTTATCACAAATCCCATTTGACCTGAGATTCAAAATTTGACAAAAAAAATACTTTAACAACCCCCCAAAAAAATGCATTTGATAAATATTTGAATTTGGGAGGTAAGATTTGTACTCTGGATAGCCTCTCTTGTTAACAACACAAGTGCCTCCTAAATTGTGATTAATCACACTTAGAGCTCTTCTATTTGGTCTGATCTCAGCTCCAAATTTCCTCCCAACCATTTCTCCTGCACCTTTCATTTTTCAAAAAATAAAAAAGTTAAAATTGAAATCATTTTGGAAAGCTTAAAATATTTAAAAATCTCAAAAAAGAGAACCCACATCCGTTGTTACCTTGTACATTTGTGGGTCTAATCTGAACAGGATTATTCTCAGATAGAACCATTTTTCTTCTTTGGATTTTATCTGAAGAAATAAAAATCACCAACCCAGATTTAAATTTCCACAGAAAAGAGCCCTCTTCCCTTCACCAGACCCACAACAGAAATATGCTCGGCATGTATAAGAAGGGAGAGAATATGAAGGGTATTATTTGTGCAGTGGAAAGATGAAGAGTGAGCTGATTTTATTCTATTTTTGGTTTTCCTTTTTTCAAATCTAACGGCTAGTGGAAGGGAAGGTGCCCGTTGGGTTATTGCAATAGGGAAAAAGAAAGAGTTTTGTTGGGGGGGAGGGCACAACGGTCACGTGCCACGTGGCAAGGGAGACGTTGCTTTCAAATTGTCTTTGAAAACTTTGGTTGTTGTCTGGCTTTGGTTTGATTTAGTTATTGTTTGAGTTTGCACTTTTAAGTGGTAATAAATATTAAAAAATAATAAATAAATAAATAATGATGATGATGATAAGACTCTGAGTGAGAGGAGCGCTATTCCCCACTTTGGGCTTTTTGACTAGTAACTAGTAACTAGGGCTCTACTGATTCATTCAATTAACACATAAATGTGCACAAAAATGTATTTTTATCAAATTCCGGGTATAAAATTAGTCAAGTCCAAGATTTATTTATAAGATGCTTAATAATGGTGGGTTTTCCATTTGTGCCATTTGTAGAGAGTTACATAATTTGGTTTAATGTTAAGTTCCAATTTATTGAAAATATATAAAAGTTAACATTGTTTTTGTTTCTTCTTTGCATAATTTTAAGATTAGTCAATCGAAAAATTTACATTCTTCAATACTAATTCATTCAATTAACTCATAAATGTGCACACAAAAAATACAAATCAATTTCCGTGTAAAATTAGTCAGACAGAGATTTATTTATAAGATGCTAAATAATGGTGGGTTTTCCTTTTGTGGCATTGGGGGAGCCAATTACATAACTCGGATTAATGTAAGTTCAATTTGTCGAAAACATTGAAAACTAAACATGATTTTTTTTTTTTTGTAGTTGCACAATTTTAGATTAGTTGATTGGAGAAATTTACATTCTTCGAACTGCTAAGGCATGGTTTTCTTTATAAGATGCATACACGTATTTACTATTTTTTATTAATAACCTGTGTTTTGGAGGAGAAAAGCAAATACATTATTGAACTAGTGATGAAAATTTACATTAGCTTGTCGAAGGTCCTCAATACTGTAATAACCGGATTTTTTTCTATATTATATTTATTATTATTATTAATTATCTAATTATTAGTTCAATAATTTTCTTCTTCTTATTATTATTATTATTATTATCATTTTGATAACAACTAGTAGAAATAATTATCCAGGCCCAATTCAAAATGTTAATTTTTGAAATTCATTATGCCCAAAATTTTTCCCCAATTTTTAAAAGTCAAAGTCAAATAGGATTAACTTTATCAAACCCTAGTCATCCCAAACTCCAGAAATTCACCGTATAAATACACAACCTTGCCCTACAGATATTTTTCCATCGCGCCGGAACCCCTGAGTCAAGGTATTTTCAGATTCACGTTCTTTTTCTACCAGTTTTTCCCTGTACAGAATTTAACCAAGCCAACCCAATAGCAAGATTTGTTTCTAATTTTTTTCTCCATGCCATAACCCCGTACATCCCCTTTCGCTGAAAAAAAAAGAGATTTTCTCAAATAAGACCCAAAACAAACCTTGACCCGCTGTGTTGCTCGCTATTGTTGGTGACCGAGGAGATTTACAAATTAGTATTTCGTAGTCGGTGTCCTCTGTTAAAAAAAAAAAGAGAAAATTGAAGAGGGGAAGGGCGACAGAAATAAGTTGGAGAAGAAAGGGGTTACTGCAAATGTTGGAGTTGAGGAAAAAGGGACTTCCAGAAGGCTTGAATGTTCAAATTATACTTAATCCCATTTCTTTTTCAAAAATTTTCGTTTGACCCCTATAGTTTCTAGTTATTTGCAAAATAGCCAATAACCCCACTTTCTAGCTTATTATGTTTCATGATTGTGAAATTCTGATTATTTGACCGATCCATCAAATCGTTTTTCTTTTATCAATTCAATTACTTTTTCCTTTATTTTACTTCATTCTTCAAATTCCTTGTAACTACTCTATATTACTATACTATTACTAATTATACTTATAATTATATTATGTATTAATTATATTTTATAATTTATTGTAGAAAAAACGAGAAAAACGAGGAGTAGGATTTCCCGCATTATTGCATTCTCCGCACGCACATCCGCATTTATTTGAGGTGGGGATATTCTATTCACTTATTGTTTGTCGCTATTAAATGCTTCGTATAATGTAATTGTTTATGTGCAAATGTGAAAATAAATTATGTTAGCCTGGGGTCGTAAGAAGGTCCCGGATCAAAAGTATCCTCGGGGTGAACCCGCAGTGTTATATTAGTCTAGTATCGTAGAAGGTCCAGGATCGAAAGAATCCTCGGGGTGAACCCGCAGATTTAGTCGGGTAGAAAGTGTCCGGGATCGATGTATCTCGGGGTGAACCCGCAGATCTATAAAAAAATCGGCTACCAAAGTAAAAGTTAAATTATATGTTGAATGTTTACGATTATGCCTATTGATGTATTTAATTTTGACAAACGTATCCCCATTGAAATGCGAGTTGAAAGCTCACCCCATATTCATTAACATTTTTCGAGTTAAGGAGTCCGAAAGCGGGTTGGAGGCGGTGGATGCGAAATAAATGTTTTTATTTATTTTACAAAATTTAGAATATTTTATTTTGTTAACAAATTTTTGTTACCATTTATTTTTGAATGACGATCTTTGTGGGTTCGAATTAAAAGTACTTTTGTTTATTTGGATGCAAGTTTTTAATCATATGCTATTTTTTTTAAAATTGTGTTCTTTTATTTAAGCTTATTGCAATGCTTGTTAAAATTTCTCATCTTTTTAGAATAATTTGGGTTGTTACAAGTGGTATCAAAGCGGGTCTATGGTTTTGTAGACTTGTAAAAAAAAAAAAATAGTGTCTTTTTAAAATATAAAAAAATAGTATAATAACATCCACCTCCGCCATATCTCGGGACTCTTTAAGGTATGCAAATTTATTATGTCATTACTCAATTTGTTCATGATATGCCATGTCGCAACATTATGCAACACATATTATTCATGTCATTATATCTTCTTTTTATTTCATATTCTTTATTGCATGTGTACTTGCTATATTAGAAGAACGAACTCTGTGCTCCTCGCAAAAAAAAAAAAAAAAAAATAGGAGAGACTCATAATGAATTATATTGACTTATTAGTACTAATATATAATGACTTTTTATCATTTTTTTTCATTACTATGCGATAATAACTTAAGACGGGTACTAAGAAGGAAACATAATTTCTCGAACTTCAAGCAAAGGGGATTGACCAGAATCGAATACGAAAGGGAGTTTAATCAATTATGTCGGTTTGCACCACATCCGGTTGATACCGACCTAAAGAAAGCTTTGAGATTCGTGGGGATTGAGGTCACAATTATCCGCAATTCTATCCGCATTGGGGGCCTGGAATATTCTGTGATGGTCGACGGGCTCATGAAGTTGAAGCGGGACTAGTGGGATGATGATGACCGAAAGCCAATTGTTACGCCTCAAATGAGAAAGTTTGATGGGACAAAGTCGAGTAAAATGGGGAATCGGGAATAAATGCAGATAAGAACCGATGGGAATTCTCGCCCGAGTGCACCAAACAATAAACCGACCGCCTCAAAATGCAATAGAAATCACTACGGGGAATGTTTAGTCAATGCCAAGGAAAGTGTTTTATGTGTAAGAAACCGGGCACGATGCTCCTAATTGTCCACTTTGAAAAGACAAAAGAAGAAAGGAGGGGACAAGGAGGCGCCGCCCGAATGTATGCTATGACGCAGAAGAGGCGGATCGTAACCCCAGTTACGATGTCGTGTGTTAACAATATCTGGAATACCCGCACTTGTACTTTTCGACACTAGTGCTACACACTCATTTATATCTCTGCTAAGTTTCATGATATAACCGGACATAAGGATGCTAGAATAGATGTACCCTGAGATTAGTTTGCCATCTGGAAAGACAATAATTACTGACGTAATGGACAATGATATAGACGTGAACATTGGGGGGAAACATCTAGAAGCTGACGTATACATAATTGAGATGAAGGATTTTGACGTAATTCTAGGCATGAATTGGCTTAGTAAGTATCAGGCGGGCATTAAGTGCCAAGAGAAGGAGATAACACTCAAACTACCTGGAGATGAGGAAATTACTTTCTCACGGAGTTAATTCTAAGTTTGTACCGCGAGTTATATCGATGAAAGCGAAAAGATGTTGGCAAAAGAGAATTGTCGGGGGTATTTAGTAAGTCAATAAGCTCTAACGACGGACCTATCACCTACTGAGGCGTACCAATTGTTCGAGAATTTTTAGACGTATTCCCGGAGGACTTGCCCTCGGAGTTCCGCGCCGACCGTCAAGTCGAATTCTCAATAGACTTGGTACCGGCAAAGACGGATATCTAAGGCACCTTACAGGATGGCACCAAAGGAGTTACAAGAACTAAAAGCGCAGAGATACAAGAATTGCTTGGACTTGGGTTTTATCGTGGCTAGTGTATCACCCCTGGGAGCACCAGTCTATTTGTTAAGAAGAAGGATGGGTCATTAAGGATGTGTATCGATTATAGAGAACTTAATCGACTCACGGTGAAGAACAAGTACCCACCGCCAAGAATCGAAGACTTGTTTGATCAATTGAGGGTGCCAGATTTTTCTAAGATTGATTTGAGATCCGGTATCACCAATTGAAGATCAAGGAGAGTGATATCTCAAGACATCATTTAGGACCCGATATGGGCATTATGAGTTTGTAGTGATGCCGTTTGGGTTGAGTAACGCACTGCCAGTGTTCATGAACTTGATGAATAGAGTGTTCCATCCATTTTTGGACCAATTCGTCATAGTCTTTATAGACGACATACTCGTGTATTCAAGGGACAAGGAACAACATGAGGAACACTTGAGAATAGTGCTTGAGACACTTCGCAAGGAGAAGTTATACGCCGAAGTTCAAGAAATGTGAATTCGGATAGACCGAGTTGGATTTCTTGGTCATGTAATCACCGCAAAACGGAATTGAAGTGGATCCATAAAGGTTGAGGCGATCGATGAATGGAAGGCACCTACAAATGCGAGTGAGATTCGCAGCTTTCTTGGGATTGGCGGGGATACTATCGCAGATTTATAGAGGATTTTCGAAAATAGTCATTTGCGCCTATGACTCGACTCACCGAGAAAGGAGAGAAATTTTTGTGGACCGAGAAATGCGATGAGAGCTTCCAAGAGTTGAAACGAAAACTAACTTCCGCACCGTATTGACAATTCCCGACCCAACCACGGACTTTGTGATTTACAGATGACGCATCAAAACAAGGCTTGGGTGCGATTGATGCGGACGGAAAGGTGGTTGCCTATGCTTCAAGGCAATTAAAGCCACACGAATCGAACTACCCGACTCATGATTTGGAGTTAGTTGCGGTAGTCCATGCATCAAGATTTGGAGACATTATCTATATGGCGGGAAATGTGAGATATTCACCGATCATAAGAGTTTGAAATATCTATTTACTCAAAAGGAGTTAAATATGAGACAGAGGAGATGGTTAGAACTGGTTAAGGACTATGATTGCACCATCAACTATCATCCGGGCAAAGCTAATGTAGTGGCTGATGCCTTGAGTCGTAAGACCAAATGTGAGTTGTCTAGCTTACTCACGCAACAAGAGCAATTGGTACGAGAGTTTGCGAGCCTGAAGATTGAAGTCATAACTCCACCGAGAAGTACAAAGGCGGTGTTGGCATCTTTGGTAGTTCAACCTACTTTGAGAGAAAGGATCAAAGAAGCACAAGGTCGAGATCAGTTTTTGAACAAGATGAAGGGACGAGTTCGAGAAGGAAATATAAAAGGGTTTGTCATAGCGGATGATGGTGTTTTGACGTATGAAGGGAGATTGTGTGTTCCTAAGGAGGAAGAACTTAGGAAAGAGATACTTGAAGAAGCTCATTGTACGCCGTACACGGCCCACCCAGGAGGTACAAAGATGTACCGAGATCTAAGAGAAGGCTTTTGGTGGCGAAGTATGAAGAGAGACATTGGATCTTTTGTGGAGAAATGCTTGATATGCCCGGCAAGTCAAGGCCGAGCATCAACGACCGTCCTGGTTTGCTCAAACCTCTTGAAATCCCGAGAATGGAAATGGGAGCACATAACGATGGATTTTGTGGTAGGACTACCACGATCGGAAAAAGGAAATAAAGCGGTATGGGTTGTAGTAGACCGATTGACGAAGTCGACCACTTTCTACCTTAAAATGACGTTCAAGATGGAGCAAAGATGCACAACTATACATCCAAGAGATAATGAAATTACATGGAGTTCCTTGTCCATCAGGTGTCGGACGAGATACAAGATTCACTTCTAAGTTTTGGGGAAGCTTACAGATCGCTTTGGGAACAAAATCAAGTTTAGTACGCTTACCACCCGAGACGGACGGACATCTTTTGAGAGAGAGGACGACACAGATATTAGAAGACATGTTGAGAGCATGTGTGCTTGATATAGACGAAATCGAATCATTACTACCGGTGGAGTTTGCTTATAACAACATTACTGAAGCTACTATTGGGATGGCCCCTTACGAGGCATTGTACGGGAGAAAGTGTAGATCTCCGTTGTCTTTGGAGCGAGGTCGGAGAAAAGAAGATGTTGGGACCGGAGTTGGTTCGGCGAGACGAGTGGAAAAGATAGCAAAAATCCAAGATCGAATCGAATGGCACAAGATAGACGAGAAATCGTATGTTGATCGCCGAAGGAAAGACTTACGTTCGAGGTGGGAGACAATGTATTTCTCAAGGTAGCACCAGAAGAGGAGTGATAAGATTTGGTGATAAAGGAAAGCTAAGGCCAAGGTACATAGACCGTTTGAAATTTTGAAAAGAGTCGGAGATCTAGCTTATCAGCTTGCATTACCACCGCGTTTGTCAGGCGTACATGATGTTTTCCACATTTCGATGTTGAGGAAATACGTTCATGACCCAAGTCATATTGTCAACTACGAAGATCTCGATTAACGATGACTTATCATACGAAGAAGCACCTGAAGCCATTCTGGAGCGAAAAGTTCATAAGCTGAGGAATAAAGACATAAGCCTGATTAAAGTGCAATGGAGACGTCATGGGAGAAATGAAGCCACATGGGAGCGTGAAGAGGAGATACGTGCAAGTACCCGACTCCTTAATTTTTGGTAAATTATCAAATTTCGAGGACGAAATTTTGTTAAGGGGATAGGATGTAATAACCGGATTTTTTTCTATATTATATTTATTATTATTATTAATTATCTAATTATTAGTCCAATAATTTTCTTATTATTATTATTATTATTATTATTATTATTATTATCATCATTTTGATAACAACTAGTAGAAATAATTATCCAGGCCCAATTCAAAATGTTAATTTCTCAAATTCATTATGGGCCCAAAGTTTTTTCCCCATTTTTAAAAGTCCAAGTCAAATAAAATTCTTTATCAAACCCTAGTCATCCCAAACTCCGAAATTCACCGTATAAATACACAACCTTGCCCTACGTATATTTTTCCATTGCGCCGAACCCCCGAGTCAAGGTATTTTCGATTCACGTTCTTTTTCTACCGTTTTTCCTGTACTGAGAATTTAACCAAGCCAACCCAATAGCAAGATTTGTTTCTAATTTTTTCTCCATGCCATAACCCCGTACATCCCCTTTCACCGAAAAAAGAGATTTCCTCAAATAAGACCCAAAACAAACCTTGACCCATTGTGTTGCTCGCTATTGTTGGTGACCGAGGAGATTTACAAATTAGTATTTCGTAGTCGGTGTCCTCTGTTAAAAAAAAAAAAAAAAGAAAAATTGAAGAGGGAAGGAAGGCGAAAATAAGTTGGAGAAGATAGGGGTTACTTTGCAAATGTTGGAGTTGAGGAAAAGGGACTTCCGGGAAAGGCTTGAATGTTCAAATTATACTTAATCCCATTTCTTTTTCAAAAATTTTCGTTTGACCCCTATAGTTTCTAGTTATTTGCAAAATAGCCAATAACCCCACTTTCTAGCTTATTATGTTTCATGATTGTGAAATTCTGATTATTTGACCGATCCATCAAATCGTTTTTCTTTTATCAATTCAATTACTTTTTCCTTTATTTTACTTCATTCTTCAAATTCCTTGTAACTACTCTATATTACTATACTATTATTAATTATACTTATAATTATATTATGTATTAATTATACTTTATAATTTATTGTAGAAAACGAGAAAAACGAGGAGTAGGATTTCCTGCATTATTGCATTCTCCGCACAGACATCTGCATTTATTTGAGGTGGGGATATTCTATTCACTTATTGTTTGTCGCTATTAAATGCTTCGTATACGTGTAATTGTTTATGTGCAAATGTGAAAATAAATTATGTTAGCCTGGGGTCAGAAGGTCCGGGATCAAAAGTATCCTCGGGTGAACCCGCAGTGTTATATTAGTCCGGGTCGTAAGAAGGTCCAGGATCGAAAGAATCCTCGGGTGAACCCAGTGATTAGTCGAGTCTAAGAAGGTCCGGATCGGATGTATCCTCGGGGTGAACCCGAGATATAAAAGTAATCGCTACCAAAGTAAAAGTTAAATTATATGTTGAATGTTTACGATTATGCCTATTGATGTATTTAATTTTGACAAACGTATCCCCATTGAGCGAGTTGAAAGCTCACCCCATATTCATTAACATTTTTCGGTTAAGGAGTCCAAAGCGAGGATTGCGGCGGTGGATGCGAAATCAATGTTTTTATTTATTTTACAAAATTTAGGAATATTTTATTTTGTTAACAAATTTTTGTTACCATTTATTTTTGAATGACTGTCTTGTGGGTTCGAATTAAAAGTACTTTTGTTTATTTGGATGCAAGTTTTTAATCATATGCTATTTTTTTTAAAATTGTGTTCTTTTATTTAAGCTTATTGCAATGCTTGTTAAAATTTCTGTCTTTATTAGAATAATTTGGGTTGTTACAAATACTAGGAGGTATCTCCTCAATCCAAAAAATCTCATTATGTGGAATTTGAATAAAATGAGCAATTTCATGAGCTACTTTATTTGTGTTTCTATGAATGAATGAGAAACTAAGACAATTCACCGCTCTAGCTAATTGGAGCACATCGTCCACTATCACATCTCCCCCAATCTCCGGTTTTATTTTTCCTTGTAAGATATTAATTAGCCCCACGGAGTTGCCTTCTATAGTAGGCCAACCACTCCTGCCTCAATCGAGCTTTTTCCATGAAAATATCAACACCAATACTTTGGAGTATGTGATATTCCCTTTCTTGTACATATGTTTTGTTCCTGCCAAAATTACATCCCCCTCCCAGTCCCTATCAATAAAACCAATCTTGAAACACAACGCACCATCGGAGTTCAGTTTCAGCCTCGTATTTGATGGATGCCATCTAGAAACCGACTCGCTAGGACCTTTATTATGGCAGTAGGTTTTATACTCAAGTACCAGTGCATGTGTGCTACGTCTAATATCAAGTTCTTCTCATTCCATACACACTTTGTTTCTTACTATCCATATTTTCCATGCCAGCATCACTAGAAGTTCAATGAATACCATAGGTTTTTGCTGCAAATTCGAACACACAAAGTTTTGGAAAGAACCAAAATTTATGTTCAAACGATCCACCTGTAAGGGACTCAAATACTAGACCATACGTGATATAGAGCATTACATGAACATATGAGAAATTAATTCTGCCGCATCCCCACATAAGTTGCAAATTGGATAGGTTGAAGTTCGCCCATCTTAACAATTCTACTTTAGTCGAAAGTGCATAGTAAAGACACGCCATAAAAATGTTAAGTTTTGGGAGCCACCCTCAATGCCCACATTTGTTTCCATGCCATATTCTGCGAACTCATTGATGCTCTAACATTTTGATGTCTGTTTTGAGCTTTTAATAAATTATTTGCAAATCTTACAGTGAAATAACCAAATTTGGAGTGAACCCAAATTTGTTTATCAGGTGAAAGTCACGAGCTTATATGCATTCGTGAAATATGTGTTGCCTCAATCTTATCAAAGAATTGGTGAATATCGTCTGTTCTTTAGCAACAATTATCTTGAATATTTTCTATGTTTACAACTTTGCTCATAATAAGTATGGCTTTGAGATGGTATTATTTATTGGAACCAAAGCAACTTTTGACTGGTAAGTTTTTGTTGCTTTCATTCATTTCTTTTTATAAAATTTATAAATGTGTTAGTTCTAGAATGATTTTTTGATAAGGTAAGAGAATTCCAATCATCATTTGAGGGGTAAAATTTACCAAACTTCCATTTGCTTTGCATTTGATTCGTTCTTGCATTTTGTTGTCTGTTACTTCTTTGTTATCCGACTTTGTTGGATTCTGCTTTGAATGTATTTTTGTTGACCAGTTTCTTATCCTTACTAGTATGTAACTTTTGTGTTCTTTGATAGGCCTCTGATATTCAGTTTAGTGTTTGATGCTATATTATTCAGGAACCAATTTATCTTTGTCCTTTGCTTTGAGAAATACTATTGGAATTTCCTTTTTCAACCAATGGTATTTTATTGAGCTTTGTGACCGACTGAAGATTTGATCATATTCTAGACCATTTTTATGTCCGTAAGATTTTTATGACTCTGAATGTCTTATAGAGACTTTAAGGATTTTTCAAATGATGTCACGATCTTTTGAAGTTTCATAAGTTTTGTCTGGTTGTTCTCCAACTATTTTTTAGAATTGTTGAGCTTTGTTTCATACTCTACTGCAAGATATTTTTGAACATCTCGCTCTTTGATCAATTCTTAGTTTTCATTCTTGAGTTTGTTGTTCTCCTTGTAGGTTTCAACATGTTTTCTATTGAGTTCTTCAAATTCTTTCTTTAGTTTGGAGAAAGATTCGAAGAATATTTCCAAGTTATCTCATTCTTTTGTATTTGTGCTTGATTATGAATTGAAGTATGTCTCGAATTGATCCGTTCATTGTTCTTGATAACATCATCCTTGGCCATTAAACATTCACTGCTTGATGAATCTGAATCAGTATGGCATGTGTTCTCTTCCACTGCATTTTTCTTTGATCAGCTTTAATTCACTGTTTTCAAGGCTAAACATTCAGTAGTAAAACTAGCAGTGCAGTTTTGAGCTAAACTAACCAACCTCCATAGAATGTTCCCATTATATCCCTTAATACCCCATCCAGCCCAACTTGGTTGATAAGACCTCTAGTAGCTCCATCCATATCAAGTTTCAACCTATGAGGAGCAGGTTTTCCCCAAGTAATAGGAATAACTTTAATGTTTCTTCTACTATTACAGTAAAATCTCCATCCCCCAGCTATATGAAGATATCCTTTCCAAATAGAAGCATGAAGCAAATGAGTATGTTTAAGTTATTGCAATTGAGCTTCCACCTTGTAAATAATTCTAGCAAAGCTAAATTATTCTAATAATTATTCCTTTCAAGCCATGGGAACCAAAGAATATGACATTGAATGATAACTGTAATGTGAGTTGTGTGATAAAGGTGTGAGAGAAATCTAATGTTGCAGGAAAAAAGGAACATTATCAGTGTTTGATAGTGTGCAACCCAACATTCTAGAGAAATATTCACAAACCTTTATGATTTGTGCATTGTGGAGAAAGAGGTGGGGGAGGGGCTCAATAGAAGCAGTAGGAGAACCAGGCGGATAGGGACAACAAAAGCACTTAATGTTGGGTGGAGCGGAGGCGTGTCTTGATATGAGATTTGATTTATCCAAAATATCCAACAAATCACACCAATAAGATGATAGCAAAAAATAAATAACATCGACCCATAGAGTTTTTACGTGGTTCGGAAAAACCTGCCAACTTCCATGAGAGTTTCCGTTCTTTACTAATAAAGAATTTTCTGGTACAAGAAAAAATACACCCGTTAAGTTTTATGGAACAAACCCAAGAAAATAAGACTCTCGTACAACCACTTAAATAGTTGTCAAAGAACACTCTCTTAAACCCATTTGTAATACCGGAAAGAAAAATACCCGAGTGCTTCTCGCATCTGTCATAATCTGAATCACTAATCGTGAAAATCTTTTTACTAAACTGCAAGTGTACAGTGTAACTAGCAAATAGCAGCGACCAATGTCGTATTTCTCAGGGATTGAATACGAAACACATAAAGTACAGTAAATATCGTACTTTAATTTTATCGAAGTGATCGAAAATCAAAAAATTATTACATGAACTAAACCTAAATTATAAAGTAAACTATCTAAGTATTATAAACTCTAACTTCACAAGAAATTAAACAAACACGAAAAGGGACAATTGGGAACATAATCTCAACATGCTTCATCAATATTAATTCCAATTAATATTTCATCAAAACCAGTTTTTTTGTATTTATAGGTCAATTCCTAAAGTAATTTATTCCATCTCCTGAGTGGCACATAAACCGTTGATTAATTAGAATTACAAGTATCCCTACTCAACAATTAATATTAATTCCCAAAAAACTCTTAGAATTGAAGTAAACCCCCCACAAACAGTTATAGGTCTCCCGACTCAACCTCGTTTATGTTATGAATTTATTTTTCGTAAGTTATATCTCAAATCCCAAATTTGGAACTAAGAAATAAGACATGCAAATTATTGGCTAGATAATCTTACAAGAAACAAGCACTCAAATTCATAAATAGAATACAAGAAACCAATAAAGAAGAAACAATCAAATTAGAATTAACATGAATCCACAATTTTGGTCATGCACTAGGATCAGGAAGTTTACCCTAACATATTTGAAAATAAATTCATAAACAAACTTGAAATCAAATAAGTTAACATCGAATTAAGTACAAAACAGAAGATCTATACTATGAGGATAGAACCCTTATTGTCAGGATAGAACCTTCTTCAAAGTCTTGAACTCTAGCACCTTTGTAGGTGCAAAATGTTTTATGTCGTTATTCATTGCAATGTGATTTTTCCCTACAAGTGTATATTGTGGTATGGAATTTCATCCACCTTGATGTAGGGCTTGGTATTCCTTATATATATATATGCTTTGATAGATCACTGGTAGAGTCCCAACGAAATTAGAAAACAAATTCAACTAACGGACGAAGTACACGACCGTGTACTATTACACGGCCTGGACGTGTATTATGTTTTCTTCTCTGATTTAATCCGAATCAAAGTACACGAATGTGTATTAATACTCGGGTGGGTCGTGTATTCCGTCTCTGAGTTTATTCCCTCAACAAGTCACACGAATGTGTAAAGAAACACAAATGCAAAATACACGGCCGTGTATTATTACAAGGGCTGGTCGTGTATTTTGTTCTTCGTCATTTTCTCCCCGTATTTGATGGTCTCTTCGCATTCAACATTCTGGTGATATATTTGCAAATAAAGCTCTGTTTTCTGTCAAAATCACAAGAATACGATGTATCACGCCCAACAAAGGAAACCAACTAAAACACACTAATTATGTTAGATCAATATTTTTATTTTGATTTTGATGATTTCATATAAATGAGTTTTATACCAAAACAATATTTCCAAATGTTGTCTAAATACTTCAAAATATTTTAATTGATTTTTACTAAGTTTTTTAAGTAATTCTTGAACTTTATTTTTGACAAAAACCGGACAACTTCTCTGTAAAGAAGTCAACTGGTCGCCCTATAGGGAAACCCACATCCGAATGTTATAAACACTTGATACAGAACTGAGGAAAAAACAAAGGAATGGTGATATGTGTAAAATATACGTGCATTTAGGGGCTTAATTTGATATATATTTGATGCATTTGCACGCATATTTAGTGTATTTTATTTGGTTTCCTTTGTTGGGCGTGATACTGCGTACTCTTGCGAATTTTGCAAAAATGGAGTTAAATTGGAGAAAAGGTGATAGCAAGTTCCAAATGATATGTCGAAAGATAAGGTACGAGCAAAGATATGAAAGAAAGAAGCATGGACGGTCGAACAAAAGGGAATTTCTTTCGAAAACGTCCAAACGTGCTAACAGTTTTTAGCACTGCCAGGGTGTATTTAGTATTGTTTTTTTAATACATTTTAAATCATAATAAATTATTAGTTCTTGAAAAGTAACGATTAAAAAAATCAAAAAATATAGTACATAATTTATAGGGATAATTACATAAAACCCCCTGAGGTTTGAGCTAATTACAAAAAATCATAGAGATTTTTGGAAAATACAAAAAAAACCCTTAAGGTTTGATTCCACTTAGATCTTTCCCCTTCATAGGCAAAAAATATTTCAAAAACCACCTTGATATTTGTAGAAATACTACAATTAACCCCTTAAACTTAAGACAAAATCAAACATGGGGTTTTTTTTTATGTAATTTTGAAAAAAAGATTGGCTACAAAATTGACTCACCAGATTAAAAAAAAACACCTGAAGTGCATCATTCACTTGCGACCAAAGTTGTAATTGTTTTTAAAACTCCACCTAAAGCACAATATTAAGGTTGTGACTGATTGTACTTTTAATCTTTTATTCGGTTCATTTTATTTTCTGAGAGAATAGTGGTGATTTTTCTTAAAAACAAGTGAAAGTTGGATGTGTAGAGAAAAAATTATGGTTATGTTGAGGTGATAAATTTTTTTCCGATATATTGATTGTTTGTGAAAATTTTTGTGCAAGTAATAGTGTAAAATATAATGTAAGAAAATTGAAAAAAAAATAAAAAATTGATCTCAAAATAAGAAATATAGATCTCATTTTATATCTTTTGGTAACAAGATTAAGATAAAATAATAAAGATAGTGAAAAATTAAAGAAATTATCGTAATTCTCTATATAAATAGAGAGGATAGAGAGAAATAAATAATACTCCCTCCTATTCACAATAAGTATCTTTTTGGCATATTGAAAAATCTTCAAAAAGAATGTCCTTTTCACATTTTCAAGGTTAGTGAAAAACATATTTTCCCAAATTACCCTTAAATTTATTGATTTTCAACTAACACTAATGTTTTCCTAAATTACCCTGGGTTGGTTGTCTGATCATTCATTGAATCAAAAGAATGTCTTATATTTTGCACCTACAATCTTTTAAATTTTTTCTAATAAAAAAAGATGAAGCGCAATGTGATAATGCGTCCGCAGCAAAAAGACAAAAGAAAATTTAGAGACTATGATTGTTTGTGAAATAAGTGAGTTTTTTTAAAAAAGAAAATTTCATTTCTTTTTAAAATTAACTCATTTTTCTATTTCATTTTCACACTTTCCAATACCCAACTATACTTTTTATTTCTCTCATCCTCCTATTCATATAAATAATTTCAGGAAATTTTTAAGTTATCACAATTTTGTTATTTTTTCTTAATCTTGATAACAAAAGGCAAAAAATGAGATCCATATTGCATATTGTTGGTTTAATTTTTTATTTTTTATTAAATTTTCTTACATTATGTTTTACATTATTATTTCCACAAACAATTCCACAAATAATCAATATCTCTAAAAGATTCTTCATCATATCAACAAAGTTATTATTTTTTCTCTATCCAATCTACTTTTACTTTCAAAAAACATTTCACGACTATTCACTCAGTAAATAAAAGTTGACAGAACGAAAGCACAACAATCATAGCCCTGGGTTGGCTGTCTGGTCATTCATTGAATCAAAAGAATATCTTGTATTTTGCGCCTATAATCTTTTAACTTTTTTTTCTAATACAAAAAGATGAAGCGCAATGTGATATTGCGTCCGTACCAAAAAAAACAAAAGGAAAAATTCCAGAATTTTAGTTAAGCGCAAGATCCATATGCACTTTAGATTAAAAGGAAAAGATAATTGTTGAACTTTGACAGAAGAATTAAGAGTTTGTTGGAGAACTAGTAATTCCACCTGTGCGTTGCACGCATATTAGTACTTTAACATTGTTAATTTGTAATGAAATTATTTATTAACAATGAGTTGGTATTTGTTACTTTATTTTAATAATAATATTCATATAAAGTAAATAAAAATAAGTATTTGTATATCAAATTTATATTTTTAATTATAAACTTAAATGTCAAATTCAGCTCGTTTATATTTATCTCTCATTATATGCATATTTCTATATTGGTATTATATTTGTCACTCTCTTTCCCACACACACTCTACCTCTATACAAAAAAATCCATATGAGATATATATTTTCATATTGAACTTGCATTGATGAAAAAAATAATACTTGACATTATTAATAAATAAAAATCTTCACAACATTGTATTAATAAATCTATCAAGTCTCCATAAATAATGTCAATGAAGAAATGTAGTTTACAAATTATGAAAAACTTCCTTATATACAACATTTGTAGTTTTGTTGCTACATTTATTCTCATCATCACAAATTAAGATTTTTAAACCATTACGATTAGTGACCCTGGATACAACAACGTACAATTGACCATGGCTGAATACTGGCTTTTTCAAAAGAAGTCCAATATGAGAGAGAGATTGTCCTTGACTTTTGTTGATAGTCATCGCATATGAAATATCAAAGGAAATTGTCTTCGTTGGAACTTGGAAGGCAACCTCGGATCGGATGGAGTCACTGTCATTCGAGGAATTAATACCTTTTGACCCTCAAATTATTTTCTGTAAGAATCTTTACCTCCAAAACGTGATCACCAAGCTTTGTAACAACCAACCTAATGCCATTGCACAAACCAAGTGAATGGTCTATATTCCTCAACAACATCACTGGAGATCCAACTTTCAACTATAACTCATGATTCGGCACTCCAGAACACCTAATTGTGTTCAAAACTCCGGTACGTGCACATCCTGCAATAGATCAACATTTGAATCTGATTTGCATGCGCTGTCAGAGCTCAAATATATCTAACATTTCCCTTCGTTCAATGAAGTCATATATTCATTTACAGAATCGACCACATCAAATGTTGGTGGAAGGATGGCGCGACCCTCCAAATAAACTAATCATTCATTAGTCTTACCAAACTGTGGATATGTGCTTTCTACAATTGTCGCAATAGGGTCTCCATCACATTTCAATAATATATCATCAAGAATTTCAATATCAACAATATCATCACTCGGACCTCCAACTGATCCATCTCCTACGCTCGCGATCCATTCTGAAAACTTCTTCAATTCAAGATACTCAGAATCTTAATTTAGATTTTGTAGTCTCATGTTCTTGGTTAACCTCAAAACCGTGCAATATCTCCATAAATGTGAAGAATTGATCGTCGTACAAACTATGTCTTGTCTGGTGTTATTTGGAACCACATGTAAGATTTGGCGAAAATCCCCACCGAGCACCACTGTTTTACCTCCAAATGGTTGTCTGGAGCTATTTGGATTGGTGTATCTCATAATATCTTTCAGTGATTTATCTAAAGCTTCAAAATAATGTTTATGCATCATGGGGCTTTGTCCCAAATTATCAGTTGTGCATGTACTATCAGTAAGAATGAATAGAAGTTTAAATTCTGAATGACCAGTTCTTCCGTTTGGCAGAAGAAGAGAAGTTATGCCGCTAGACGCTACATTCAGAACAATTCCACCCCTAGACCTTATGGCTACAGAAAGTGTTTGCCACACAAAAGTTTTTCCAGTGCCTCCATATCCATATACGAAGAATATATCACCCTTATTCGAATCAACTGAGTCCATAACTTTATCATAAACATGTCGTTGCTCACTGTTCAAACTTTCAATCAGATTTTTGTGTTCATTGCTCAATACTTCACGATCGTATTGCATTTCATCAGAAATAAACTTATTATGAAAGATATTATAGCTCACGATATTTGGTATCGAGCATCTTCGGATAATCCTTTAAACGTTTTTCGAGCTTCTGCAATAACTTCTCAACTTCCACCAACGCCAAATTTTTTATTTCATCATCACTCAGATTCAATTCTGAAAAATATCAAATGAATCAGTTAGTTGGATCAATTTAAATATAGCAAATTTAATAATTTAATATAATAACATTATTCATAACAATTTGTCTATACTTGATACCTTTATATTTTTTGAGTTGGCGTTGTTTGTATAAAACATCATCCAATAAATATTTCCAACATTTTTCCCAAACATATTCTGGATGGCTCAAAGAGTCTGAATAAAGCAATGTAGTGAACAAACCTCTCACGGACTATGCAGATCCCCAATAGCTTGCCTCAGTAATACCATCAATATATTATTTATCATCTTCCAACAACCCTAAAGCATAACAGGCATCATGATATGAACCGTACTGGGTGTTGTTAACCTTTTTTTAAATCATCATGACATTTGGCTCCTGATAATGTTAAGTAGACACCTAGCATAATAATTATCATAGGACTCTAGGGGGACATAGTAAAGTCGAGCCAAAGACAATCCTCTTTTCCTAGGAACCCATTCCCTAGTGTCTTTCTTCCAAACAAAATTTTGAGAAAATTCCATGTAAGTCAAATTGTTTGCCTCTAGGAATTTTTTATTAGCATCAAACCAACCTAAAAACATGCTTTGATTCAACGATTGACGTTCAATGACTTCATCCAATGGATCTGAATCTGAAAAAATGACTCTTTGCTCATCTGGAAGATGAAAGCTCAATCCTTCGACAGGGGGATCCTTATACTAAATTTCATATCCGAAAATTCTCCAAGCTGCTTCACATGGTGAAATGTAACGACAATTATAATACATGTTTACCTCATCGACATGTGTCTTTAAACCATCATCACTTGTACTCTTATAAAAAGATGCAGTGACTCTATCATTGCCTTTGTTAACATATTTGAACATATACTTAATAGATCTGGATTGGTTGCACCATTCAACATTGAAGTGAGCTCCGTACTTTAACAAAAGATATCGGTTATGTGGAACGACCCATCTATTATCTAGCGGAACACCGTTTTTCATAACCGTTCTTCCAGTGTTTCTACATTTATAGATTGGATAACCATCACCATCGATAGAAGTGGATTCTAAAAATCTCTTTGGGAAATGCTTGGTGCACTTATCATCTAACATGCAAGGAGAAGATTTTCTTAGATGACCTCAAGAACCATGAATCATGAAATCTCGCACAACAGCATAGTACACAGGATCTAATATCTCATCTGGAATTTCAGCTGAAATGATTCGATCAATATCACCTGCATTCGGGTATCTATCTTCTTTTGATAAAAAAAAGAAGAATGTGAGCATGAGGAAGGCCTCTCTTTTGAAACTCCATAGTGTAAATCACTGCAAAACAAAATGATTTTAAATATTTTAGGTCTAAAAAAGATTAAATATCTATTATTAAAAAATTTATTCAATGATAAAATTTGTGTAATTAGTAATGGTATGTTCACCAGTAATAACATTTCCAAAAACTTTGTGGCGTCGCAAATCTCTCACCAAACCGTCTAATTTTACTTTGAAAATCCGAGCAAGAATAACAGGTCGATCATCAGCTCTAAGATTTCTTCTTTCAACGAAACGAACAATCTCTGGCCACTTTGGATTGCAAGTGAAAGTTATGAACAGATCAGGGTATCCTGCCCATTTGTAAATTGCCATTGCATCTTGGTAATTCTGAATCATATAGCGTGCTCCACCGGTAAATGAAGGAGGCAATACAACTCGATTTCCAAGACTACAGGGGTCTGTTTCACCTCGTATCAGAGCATCGGCAATCCCGTTGTACATTTCACTGCAGTTGTTTCTGATGGGTTCTGATATACCACAATCTTGATGACTCAACCATCGTGTATCCATCTACAATGAATTGTTGTGTTAGTCTTCGACAGAAGGTGGAAAACTCAATGTCCCTTTCATGCAACCGGTATGCAAAGAACTCCCTTTGGCTAACCCTTTTTCTACCTCCATTAGCGGGTGTTCTGGTTTCAGAAAAAAGGTATATCTTCCCTATAACCATCTTCACCATAAGGAAACAACAATGGGTATTGTAAACCAAGATATAAAGGGTGCAATTCGTTGATACGTTTCAACTTCCCAATTCGTGTCTCTACTATAATATCTATGTCACCCATTGACTGATCAAAATCGCCAACAACTAATGCATCAATTTTTGAAACTGAAGACAAATTATACCTCCTTCCATCCCCGCCTCTTCTACCAATAAGTCGTAATCTCACGTCCAACCTTCATCGGCAATTTTTTCTCTGGCCATTCTAAACGACATTACCAAAATATTGTATTCATCCAGCATGGTTTTGAGTTCAAGTACGATTTGAATGTGTAAATCAGAAATCTCATCATTGTTCCTGCATGAGAAATTTATTACAAATTGTTATTGTTGCATGAAAACGTAATACAATACCAAGCTCACGTTAAATGATCTCTTATGTTTGATATAATTTTAGAGAAAGACTGTAAAGTAAATACATACCTAACCAAATTCATTCGATTTTGGATTTCATTCTCAGTGTCATAAATATAAAGTTGAGCAAATTTAGGCGTAGAACCTTCTTCTGGCAGCAGGCTTCCAATCAAATGATAGTTCTGACCGTGCAATTAAAAACTGGAGGAGAATTTCCCGTGTTCATGCTCGAATCGATTTTTCTCCCACAGAGGTGAAACTAAATATGTTGTTGCATGACCTGATATTTTCCAGAAAATATTTACTTTTACCACTTATACAATATATTAAATCGTACAATACTTGTGGGGGTTTCTTCATTGAGGCCATTTGGATTTTCCCATGTATACAACATCCGCAGTATTTTGGCTTCGTGGTGTTAATATGAGAATTCAATCTCTCGTCATACCAAAAAAGTGCAGAACAATATTCACATTTGATTTTGAATGATGGATCTCTCAGGTCCCAATAATCTATGATGCAAAAACCGAATATTGTATAAGAGTTTCATGGAAATGTGCAAATATGATTACAATGTAAATATTATAAGGTTATTAAATAATATAAAAAAAACACTATAAAAAATATAACAAATGTTCAAATAATATATAATCAAATATAATGATTAACACTCATCTGTGTTAAGATAATAATAATATATATTATTTATGGATATGGAGTTACCATCATTATGAACATTATATGCTGCAGTTGTCCTTTTTCTGGAAGGTATTTGTTGTAGTATACCAGATTCCAAATTTATAACAGTTGATGCTACAGTCCTTGATTGTGTACATGGATAAGATGTAGACGCATTTTATTCATTTAAACTCGACAAAAAACTTGGAACCGTATTCCTTGGTACGGAAACTGCAATGTGTAAGAAATGTAGATGAAAAATATGAACTTCAAAATTAATTTAAACAATTACAAATAACTCAAAGATTTTGCCTATGAAAATTACCATTTGAAATATCACGGAAAGACGTTCTTGAAAATAGATAGGTTACAGTGCCCAATTCAAAATTTTCACTATTTGTAAGTTTCTACGACTTTTTAGTGCCGCGATCTGTAGATGTGGATTCTGATAATCCAGGTTTTTTTGCACACATACAAAGTACCAACACTTTACGGATGATATAAAAGACAAAAATAATAACTAAATGAAATACATTCAATTATTATTAGTTCTTATTGTGATATCAATAATTTAATTAATTGTCAAGATATGAAATTTCATACATGAAAATATTAGGTCTCGTTCGAGGTATGAAAGTTCATACATGAAAATATTGTGTTTGAAATTAATGTATCAATTAATGCAATAAAGCATTCATCTTGCTTGGTTTTAATGGATGTAAGTGTATTTATGGGGCTAATTCAAATTGATAAATAGTTCTTCAATGGATAATTTGATTGACTATTTTTTCTGCTGAAATTAATTTGATGACATCTTCTTTGAATATGGCATCTAATATCTTATAAAATGGACTATTGAAATGGCCACACATTTTGTATTTTGGTAATAATTAATGAGTTGTCATGTTCTTTTCTTGCACAATAAATGTAAAGTTTTATACTTTTTATGCAATTTACTTTGTCTAATCATTTGAAGGTGAACATACATTTTGAATACATATATATTTGTTTCCATCAATCGATTCTTCTGAAGGATTTCTATCAAAGTGGTGGTCCTTATTTTGGAGTGTATACTCAAGAATTTCCGAGGCAATGTAAAGCATCCTCGTCTAAGATTTCATCGATTTAATTTTCATCGTCAGAATCATCACTGCATGTTGCACACATATTAATTAAATTAATTAAATAATCAATTAATTTATAATTAAATAGAAATATCATATAATCATCGTTGCACTTTGCACACATATTAATTAAATTAATTAATTAATCAATTAATTTATAATTAAATAGAAATATCATATATATGATTTAAACTATAATATATTACCTGAATTGATATCAAATACACGTATAATCGGGTACACATCGATTATCTCGCATGAATCATCATTAGAAAATATTGACACATCAAAAATGCGGTTGGCACGATAAGAGAAAATCAACACTTCACCATCTGAAATTCCGTTATCACGGACAAATTTGCTCCATCCATCCGTAAAATAGAATGCGCCATAGGGGCTGACCATTTTGACCATCCAAGTATGTCCGTCCAAGTATGTCACAATTTAATGGTGTAAGACCATTAAATTGACTGTCGAATTTGCATGGAAGACGTTGATACAAAAAATTTAATATAATTACAATTTGTAATGAATTTCCAATTGTACAATACATAAGAAGCCATTACAATAAGTAGGTAGAAGTTTATTTTTTATTTTTTTATTATTTTTTTCTTTTTTTCGTTTTTCTTTTTTTTACTGAAAAATGGGGGACTGATCAAATTACTGGTAACAGAGAATGTGACAATGCAATAATTCAGAGAATTTCTACATCTATGCATAGGCTTATCGAAGAATTAGCATCAATCGCATATTGGTATTAAAAGGAAACTATTCTTTGTTGCCGAATCAAAACAAAACAATATTTGCCAGAGATAAAAGTTTATATATATGAAAAGAAAATATATGTTGACACAAAATTTGTTGACGAAAAATATTTTAGTATGAGGAATAATAAAAAAAACAAATAAATCATGCAAAAAACAACTTAAAAAAAACAAAACTATCAAGAATAATAATAAAAGAAACTCTGCAAATTTTGTCCGTACAAATCTATAATATAGTGTATATAAAAACTCTTCCTTATTGCAGTATTCGAGTTCAATACTGTCGGTATTGGCGGGACACTTGATGAAAATGGAAATAGAGGGGAATGTGAAGATGAAGCCATATTTGGTGTTTATGCTTCAAATTTAGGATCAACAATATGAAATTGTTTCTCCAATGTAACTTATGTAGTATAAATATAAGAGGATTTAGCATAAATAATAAACTAAATATAATTGGCGTGAAAGATATGTTTCTCCATTGAAACAAATAAAATTATATATAGAAACAATATCAATATTACGTGAAATATATGTTTCTCCATTGAAACAAATAAAATAGTAAGCTAAATATAATTTTATCCATTGAAACAAATAAACAATATAATATAATTGATGAAGATATGTTTCTCTATGTTTAAGAAGAACTGATGTGTACAATCTATATATTATATATAGATAGAATTGATACTATTTAATATTTTTCTAATTTATATAATTACAATGATTTTTTTATAATACATTCCTAATATAAGAATTTATAATAATTACCATTTATAATTTTTACAATTGTTTCCTAATATAATAAGCAAAAAGAGCGGGAAAATAAAAGTTCCAGACTTCTGCTATTATATATATAGATTTTTCCACTTAGATATATTATTTAACATTCACAAAATTTAAAAAGGTAATAAAAAAAAACAACATTCACAATATTTAGTGTATGAGTACAACATGGTTTCAACATAATAAATTTATGCTTTTCAAAAAAGAAAAAAACATAATAAATTTATGAATCAATCTGTTTCATTTCGGTTTGTTTGTATTTTTACACCAAAATCTTGATAATAAATATTCGATAATTAATTACCCCTTTTAAAATAAAAATATTTGGGTCTCGATTTGAGCCAATGTAATAAATTAATAATCTCGCCGAATATATAAAATAATAATTTTGTCATCTTTACATATTACATAAATGAATAGCAAATGGGACAGGGCAGGGTGGGTATTTAAATATCCATACCATCACGTCCATCTCATGGGGTAGGATGGGGTGACCCATCACATGTCGCGGGATGGGGCAAAATGGGTCGGCCGGTGTAGTTACGCGGCCCATAGGGCCCACTACTCAGGTATAAAAAGGTTCCTCCTCTCTATTGGGAAAAATAAATTTTATCAGAAACCTTATCTTTGGAGTGATCTGCCCTAAAAGCATCATTAGTATGGATATAAATAATATATAATATTTGGATACATATTTCGAGATAATTTCTTCAATTAAAATAAATATTCTTAATTGAAACTAATTAACTTAAATACAATTCTATATAGTTACGAAGAAATAGGCTAAACTCAAATAACAATTATACATATATCACAAAGGGTTAGTCTCCTGTCAGACGGTCTAACGGATCTAATTCATTAGACGGATCCAAATATCCGACCCGTCAGCCCACCAACAATCCGCACAAGTACCAATACCACATCCGTTGGCCGCTGCTAATACATTTTAGGAGAGTTGCTAATACATTTTAGGAGGATTATTAATATTTTTCGGAGAGAAAACTAATATATTTAGGGGTGCTACCAAATATTTTTTAGGATGACTACTGATACTTTTTGGGGGGAAGAACTAATGCTTTTATGGGGAACTACTAATACTTTTTATGAGGAAAACTATCACTTTTCAAGAGGAATACTAAAATACATTTAATCGGAAAAACCTAATACTTTTAAATAAGACTACTAATACGTTTTAGTAGGAATACTAATAATCTTGATGAATATAAATATTTTTCAAGAGGATTACTGTACAAACTGTTCAAGCAGATTACTAATACATTTCATCGTTACTACTAATATTTTTTTGAGGGACTCCTAATACTTTTCGGTTGAAAAAGTTAATTATATTCAGGAGACTACTAAAATACTCTCCAGGGGAATACTAATACTTTTTCGAGGGACTACTAATACTTTTTGGATGCACTGTTCCAGAATATTATAAACATGTCACTGGTGCATGAAATTACCAAAAAACTCGGGTTAAGTTGGATCCGTCTAACGAAAAATACCCGTTAGACTGTCTAACAGAAGTTTTGTGTATCACAAATAGGCAAAATACATGAATATACAAATTGATTTCGAAATATAGCCCGAATGCATACGTTACAAAATAATCCTGAGTAAATATATCTTATATTTTTTTATTTATATGTTTACTTTTTTTTTAATTTTATTTACGTAATAAGGGTGTCAAATTGAAGATCATAAAAATATGATTAATTTGATATAATATATGTAAAAAACAGATCAGTAACAAAAAATTATTAAGTTACCATGATCCCACCATAGTCACCATGATTCCACCATAATTACCATAATCACAAAAAGCAAAGAGGTAAAAATATGTGCTCTAATTCTACACAAGCTTCGTCACTTCTTCACTAGGTGACTAGGTGACCACGCCCGAACCGTCGGTTTGATACCAAAATCGCTGCCCGGTTTCATTTTGGAAGAATCGGAACTGAAACCGTTCTCACTTGCCGGTTCCAAAACCAGAACCGACGGTTCTGGTCCGGTTCTAAACCCGGTTCTTTCACGGTTCTGGTCCTGGTTAAAATCAGAACCGTTTGTTTATCTTTTGATAATATTTGATTTTTTAAAAATAGGTTATCAATTTCAGTTAAAAAAAAGGAAAGAAAAAGAACTGAACTTAATATTCAATTAAGTTTTATACTTAATATTAATAATAAAATTAAACTATCTATATATACTATTAGAGTATAGAAAAATTAAATTTTACGTAGTTCGCTTACAACATTTGCTTTAAAACGTTGTCTTATGTAGTTACGAATATAAAACATCATAATAAATATTTAACATTTCCTTGAGCATATGTTTACCAAAAATAAATTGTTGGTTTTAATCTTAAAAAAAAGGTTCCATCACGGTTCCACATACGATTAAAACCACCGGTTGACCGGTTCCACGGTTTTTGAGACCAAGGAACCGGAACCGGAACCAGCCTACGCAGTTCCGGTTCCGATTTTGGAACCATTGACCGCAATTATAGTTTAGGAACCATTGACCACGGTTCCGATTCCGATTTAAAACCCGATTTTGGTTCCATTTGGCCACCCCTACTCCTCACCAATTGTTCCATCATAATTATTCTTCTATTACTTGCTGTCAAGACCCTTCCCGCGCGCCTTCCCCCCCCCCAAAAAAAAAAAAAAAAAAAAAACATTTTCAGAAGCCCACATTTATGTTGCGCTTAATCACTTTTTTTTTTGAAATATTGCGCTTAATCACTTCTTTCCCTTTTTCACAACACCACCTCTTTTCTCTGGAGGAATACTCAAAACTCAAAACAAGAAGAATAATACCATTTACGCTAGGGTTCATCATTCCTCTGACTATCCAACCGTATTTGATTTTTCCTAATTTCCAATTGAGATTGTGTCATTAGTATCAGAATGGGCGGTGGTGACGTGGACTCCGATTCGAGCATCGACGTCGGAGACGAGGTGTCGGTGAACATCCAATGCTCGAACGGCTCGAAATTCGCTGTTCAGGTGAACTTGAACTCTACTGTTGAATTTTTCAAGTCAATTCTTGCTCAGAATTGCCAATTCCCGGCTCAACAGCAGCGTCTAATCTACAGAGGCCGCATCTTGAAAGACGATCAAACCCTACAAAGCTACGGTATACATTCTTTCTAGTCTTTTTAACTGTCTTGTTTTCAGAAAAATTATACGGGGGGGATGGGGGGGGGGGGATTTTTTCAGTTTTTTTTTCTTCTTTCAATTGTATTAATTTGAATAGGAATTTGTTGCTAGTTTATGGTTGTCCGTGCCCGACCGCGGTGGGGGAATTTGTGTGGCAAAAAGTTGGATTGTCAATCGAATAATTTGATCATATTACAACAGAATTCTTTAAGTACGTAATTCAAATCAAGTGAGAAATCCATATATGTATTGCCATGATTGGTGTTTTTCTCCGCCTGCATGTATGACTTGCAATGTCTTCATATTTTTATTTTTACTTTTTGTTTGCTTTTCTTGGGGTGAGGGTGGCAGTTAAGGGATTTTAAGAGTAGTTCAGTGACTGTCTAGGAATGAATCGATGTGATCTACTCAATACGCTAATGAAGGGCTAACTTAATCATCTTCTTATAAAGACTAGCCTATAAGTGGCATGATTTATTATTCTGAACATTGGGATAGAGTTCGCAAATGATTACATGGCTTAAAAAGGAAAAAGAGCAAGTGAGAAATCTCTGTTCTGATGCTACCAAAAAAAAATTATAAATTAATAAAGCCAATACATATCTTATTAAAGCCAATAAGTATATTAACTTTTTTATACTCATTATCTTTCCTTAGTTTGTAACTGGGCAAATCCATATTTTTCATTATTTTTCCTGCTGAAGTGAAAGTCAGGGCTTGTATGGAGTCTTCAAACAAATACAATGGTTTCTTAATATATACAAGTAACTGGTCTATTGAAGCCAATAAATATCTTATTCTCTTGGCACCACACTACGTAGAGATGTTTTTCTTTTAACTCTGGCGATGTATTATATTCTAGCTGATTTTCATCTCAAAAGCTTGTGACATTTACCTGTAACCAAATTGATATATCCATAAGTTATTAAAGGCGTTCCTCAGGCACCGGCCCCACAGGACGCGGCCGACGGCGTTTCTGAAGCCCAAAGGTGGGTTATGTTTGGGAGGCACGTGCCTTTGTTCTGGTCTCAGGCGCACAAAAAGCGCGCCTGGGATACTTTGCCACCTTTTTAAAAAAAAAAACTCTTTTTCAGTTAAAAAAGAAAAAAGAGAAAGATTAGGGCAGAAAACATGAGTTCCTGAGAACAGAGCCCAGGTAATTTCTCACCCGCTTCACTGCAGTCTCCTGAAGTCTCCTGAGCACACCCATCGCGCCGGAGCTGCGCCACCCCGCCGGACCCAAGCCACCGCTGCTGGAGCTTCGCTCAGTACTTTCTTCCTTTTTTATTATTATTTCTTTTGGTTCGCTGAAATTTTTAGTATAAAATTATGGTTTATTTCTTTTAAATCTTCTATAGTATTTAACTAGGATTTTTAGTATGATTTAACTAGGGTTGTGGTGTTTAACTAGGATTTTTCGTTATTTCTTTTAATTTGCTGAAATATTTAGTATAATTTACTGAATATATAATATTATCTTTTACATTTTATTTTTTTATTTCTTGCGCCTTGTGTTTGAATGACGCGCGCTTGGCCTTACTCCTCAGGCTTCAGAAGCCCTTGCGCCTTTGTGCACCTTTTACCTTTAATAACTGTGGATATATCTCCTTTGGGATAGTCACATCTTTAGCTTGAACTGTTACTAGCGTCGTACATGTTACAGATATGAAATTGCAAGCTACCAAGTCATTAGGATATGGTGATGTTAAATTTATCTGGGATGATATGGGTGATGTTATTATTAGTATTAGTATGGATGTTCCACATAAATATCTGAAGGGTAGTCATTTGTTTAAGACTTGTATTAGACTTTGATGAGTCATGTACTGTGCTGAAGACTCAGACATATACCTGTTGCTTTGATGACAGAATGAGGTGACATGTGGTACACAATTGTGGCATACTTTCTCTCCCATCATTTATATCTTGAGTGTATAATTTGCAACTATTTTTCGTCTTTCTTCTTTTCCTTATTTATCCTCAATCATTTTTTATCTTGCTTGCTTATGTCTGTAAGTTTGCAAAAAATGGTCAATTATGTCCTTAAGATTTCTTGTGGCTGTCGAATGATATGTAATGAATCAAACTATTCTTTCTTTTTGTTGATAGGTATTGTGGCTGACCACACTGTCCACTTGGTTCGAAGTTTTGCCTCAACTACAGATGCTGGAGTTCGAAGTGCTAATTCAGTTTCAACACCAGATGCTGATTCTGGTGAAGGTGGGCCACGTGGAGGATCTGGTTTTGGATCTTCATTGTTTCCTGGACTTAGCCTCAATGGATTAGGAAGTGGTAGTGGTTTATTTGGGGTTGCACTTCCAGAGATGGAGCAAATGCAGCGACAATTACCCCAAAACCCTGATATGATTGGAGATGCGCCCCTTCATCCGCATTTAACAGAAATTCCTGAAACCATCCGCGACTTGATCATGAACAATCCTCAAATGCTTGAGGCTATTGATCGTAACCCAGAGCTTGCACATGTACTTGATGATCCTGCGACCCTCCGCCAGACAATGGAGGCTGCACGGAACCCTGAAATAATGCGTGAGATGATGCGCAACACTGACAGGGAAATGAACCATATTGAATCTTCTCCTGAGGGTTTTAACATGCTCAGACGTATGTATGAAAATGTTCAAGAACCCTTACTTAATTCAACAACCATGACCGATGATAGTAGTTTTGATTTGGGATCAGACGAATTTCCGTCTCTGTTGGAAGCTCACAGTGGCAGGCATGTCAGAGAGAACTCCAATTCCACTACTCCAAATACGAATCCACTTCCCAATCCTTGGGTCTCTGCTGGCAGTAAGTCTCAATCGGTGTTCACTTTTTATTTTTATGGTTGGTAGCTAGTGATTGACTTTGCTGCAATTTTAAAGCAAAAAATCCTGGCCAGCATCCATTAAATCTTATTGAGTTGGGGGGGTGGTTTGGTTTGCTTGATAATTTTACCTGTACAAAACCAAAGGCTACTGTCTGGTTAAGTCTATAAAGAAGTTAAATTATAGAAATTTACCCCTATTAGACTTTATATGTATGCTAGGTGGTTTGGAACTGCTAAGGCTTTAGATCTGATCTTCCTATATTTGTCCTCAACTTTACCCTCAATATGGACAGAGTTGTACTGGCAGTATCTTTGTGCATGTTTCTGCCTTACATTGAAATTGTTGTTTATTGTCTTTTGACAGTAGCACGAAACTGTAAGATCTATCAATAAAATGCAGAGACAGAGAAGAATTAAGTAGTTTGGCTATCTACCAAAATATTCAATATCTTTCTGAAGTCTTTAATAACTATTTTCAGCCAACCTGTCTTACTTTCTTTTTTCAAAGTTGACCGTGGCATGTTAGATTTGTATTAGTTGTTGAATTCAAGTATGCAGTTTTCCAATTGTAATTTTGTAATTGTTTGTACAATTTTTGAAAAGATTTTTTAATGTTCTAATCTGAACTTTGCAGCTTTAGGTACGCAGACAAACTCGGATGCACGGTTGAATCGTATTGGCATTGGGAGGCCTGTATCACGTGGAGGCTTAGGTGGACTTGGTTTCCCTGATTTGGTGCGCATGATAGGTTCTAGGCCAGATCGTGCCTCTTTTAATCAGTTAGGGCAGAATCCAACCATTTCCCGGATGATGCGTAATATCATGTCCACTCCTCAGTACATGAATCAGGTGTTGCTGAATTCTCTTTGGCTATTGGATTGTACCTGATTATTCTCTTTTACATTCTCCTTATTTGCCTTTTGCTGCATTTCTCCGCAAAATGTACTTAATCTCTCCTATATCGACCCTAGATTCTTCGCCTCAATCCACAGCTACAGAGCATGCTTGATTCCAATCCTCAGCTTAGAGATACTATGCAGAATCCTGAGTTTATTCGTCAATTAACTTCTCCTGAGATGATGCAGGTAAATGATAGATCCCTATGTCTCCATTTTCCCTGAGATTCTTTTCTTGAAACAACCTTTTTGTTTGTTTCTAATGCATGTGAAGCTCCACCTATGTCTCCTATGAAATTTCATGTTATCTTTTCTTCCTTTTGAGTGCTGCATTCAGTGGAAGGATAGTCTAATCAAATGTGTCATGAAACATAATATGGATATGCCTATGCAGAAGTATCCACTTTTAATGGAATCTCAGGTCAAATTTGTAAAACAATGTGGGTGGTCTGGCATACGATACTAGGAAATGTAATAAATATTTTCCTGTCAAATGTAATTTTCTGCATGAAAACTCGTATTAGAATTTTTGTCTTCTCTCTTTCCTTGTAATATCCTTTCCTCACGCCATTCCTACTATAGACCTTTGACTTTGTTTACTCCTGCTTCAGCAACTCCGGAATTTTCACCGTGCTCTGTCTTCTCAGTTGGCGCGCCAGACTTCTCTGTAAGTTTATTCCAATTTTGTTTTTCTTATATCGCTTCTAATTCTGTATAATTTAATCAGAATCTAAAAGCAGGGTATAGAATGCGTTTTTAAGAAACTTATCACTTGGTTTGAAATTCTATGCTTAAACATATGTTATGGGGTATCCTGTTGCATTCGTGTAATTGGCACCTCTCATATTCAAATATTTGTCTAGAGTATACTTGTTGCCATTCTGTTGCTTGGTTAATTAACTGGGTTCGTGTATATTGCAGAGAACCAGGCCAAAATGCTGGAGGAACAGGTATGGTTCTTACGTCTTGAGCTTACATTCTGCCTTTTTTCTTCTATTGTAAATCCTGCTGAACTTTAATTCCCGATTCCTACTATGCTAGTCAATTTTTTTTAATATGATGCTCATATCGATGTTCCTATAAGTACATTTAATTTTACTTGACATGAATTTTATATGAATTTATGTCGCATTTTTTTTAATAATCTGATATTGCCTGTTTTTTTAAGTAGTTTTAAATTCGCCGTACACATTCCTTGATCTTCAATTCCTATTGAATTTGGGAAGTTGTAGTCTCAGAAAAATGCTTATAAAAGATTGAGAATGTTTTAAGCAAGTAATTTCTGTAAAGAGCTGTAGGCAGCGTGTTGATTATACATTGAATTAATACTCCAGATGTGCGGACGCCACCTGCTTTTTTTTTTCTTCCCTTTTCTTCCCCCCTTCTTTTCTGGTTTCACTTCACCCTGCCACATGATAATACTCAACCTTTTTCCCTAAATGGCATGGGAAAGTTTTTACTTGAGCCTTTTTGCTAAATTCTTTATGTTACAAAGGACTTCATAGAAATAGAACTTCAGTGATTGCACCAAGTGGAACGTATTACATTTTAATTGAAATTCAGATTACTTTTATTTATCTAAAAATAGGTATTGTTTGATGGTCTTGGGCTTAAAAAAACACCATATCTCCAGAATTTTGGGAGAGTGCCCGTTTTAACAATTTCTAGGACTATATACATGCAAAAGCATCCCTTATGCTTAAGTGAATTGATGTTATAATTGCATATAATTCTTATTTATCACACTGCTGATCTCACATTGGCTATGAAAAATACTATCTGGAACAGTTAACAGCATGGGATTGGATATGTTAATGAACTTGTTTGGTGGACTTGGGACTGCTGGCGGTATCACTACTCCAAACAGATCCCAAGGTTACATCTCCCCCCTCTCTCCCGCCCGTTTCTATCTAATTGTACCATAATTTGTGTATTTGTTTTCATGCTTTACTGCAGTGCCCCCTGAAGAGTTATACGCCCCTCAACTCTCACAGTTACAGGAAATGGGCTTTCCGGATGCACAAGAAAATATCCGCGCACTGAATGCTACTGCAGGGAATGTACATGCTGCAGTCGAACGCCTTCTGGGAAATCCTGGTCAATAGAGTGATGTTAATATTTTTTTGGTTTATATGGATGCATAGATTTGTGGATTGAATTTAGACAATGTGAATATAAGGCACAATTAGTCATACTTGATATGCTTGTGGGAACATCTTCCTTTGCGTCCTTATATCTGCGACAGGACTGACAAAACAGAAAGAAAAGAAAAGAAAAAGTAAAAAGGAAAATGTCGGAGAACGATGCTATAAGTGCATTGTAAATACAGTGTTAAGTACAATATATTTTCCACAATCATGGAAAATATACATATGGCCAAGACAATTGGTGGTGTGCTCTCTAATGTGACTGGTTCAAGTTGTGGATTCTTGTTCTAGACAACATGTGGATATACTCCCAAAGCTCGATGTTTTGGTTATCTCAATTTGATTTTCCCTGTACAGTGTTCCAACAGTTCATATATTTGGAAACGAGCTGATCTTATGCCAGTAGAATTCTTGTGGTGTAGCATTAAATTTTGTTCCAATTTGCTAGGCCTTCATTGAAATGAGTAGAGTTTATTTAGATTGTATTCGAATGAATTTTAGGTGAGGATTTGAAGTTCATTGTGTTAAGAAATTATCCAAATTAGTTGAAGTTGCATTTCGAAGGAAAAATTTGAATTCGGTAATGATTTCAAATGGATAATGAATATGGAATCTACTGCAATTTTCATTTGAAATCTAAACAATAATTCAAATTACAACCTAAAATTTGGAGTTCAACGATTTAAATATAATGTATTATGGAGATTGTCCAAACCAGTTTTATGAACATGTTATTATAAATCTCAAGTCCTTAATTTCAATTCTATCAATTCAACTGAAGTCCCAATGAAATTATTACTATAAATTTCAAATGAGTCTTGGATTTGTATAATTGTATGGGTGATTTTAATGAAGTTCTTCAACTCGAGTTTATTGGTGCTAAACCCCATGCTTCTTGGCAAATATCCCTCTTCCGTAGTGCTATTGAATTTTGTGATATGTATGGGTGATTTTTATGAAGTTCTTCAACACAATGAGTTTATTGGTGCTAAACCCCGTCCTTGGCAAATACCCCTCTTCTGTAGTCCTATCGAATTTTGTGATTTGTCTGATACGGGTTTTCGGGGACAGAAATTCACATGGCATAGATTATCGGCACACCCATGAACTAAGCGGGGCCGTTTGGATCGTAGTTATGCAATCAATATTTGCGTGCGCTTTTCTCACATTACCAAGTCACAAATGAAACTTTATTCACATCTGGTCATTCCTTCATTCATCTTCAGCTATACACCCAACCTATCTAGTCGCTTCATGCCCACAGAAAGCGCCCGCCTAGGTTTGAGCCTTTTTGGATTAAATTTGCCGATTGCGAGCAAATCATAAAAGAAAACCCGGATGCCTCGCTGATATGGATAATAAGATGAACACATGCATGACGGGTCTTCTACAATGTCACAAAGCAACTTTTGGAAATTTCACAAAGCAAATTGATTCGCTGAATTCTGAAATTGCTACTCTTGATTATCACAGACCACTCCCAACATCGTCTAAAAGAATTACACAGACGATTAAATTTCCTATTTGAGTGCCATGATTGAAAGTGGAGAAAGCGTGCAAAAACAAAATTGGTATTGGTTGCTCTCGAAAATATCCTTCTCTCGCCGATCAACCTCCAAGTCGAACTCCTCCGCAAGACTCGTACAAGGGGGCTGGAGAGGGGCTCCGCTTACCCTCTCCGATGCTAAGTCGTGACTTGGAAGAGAAGTAAGAGGCAAAAAACGTAATGTAAAAGTAAAAGTGTGATTAGGTTTAGAATGAACCTGGACTTGGGCTTTATACCTTAGCCCGATTAGGGTTTCCGTAAACCGGGATTCCGCGATTTTGGTGTCGAGTCATCATTAGGTTAGGATCGGATCTTCCAAAACCCTAATTTACGCCCTTAAGACCTCGGTTCGAATCGACCTGAGACACCTCGTTTATCATCATACTTGGTGTGTATCCTTTTAAATGTCTCGAGCCTCTTTGTTCATAGAACCGAACTATGATAGATCGCCAATGAGAGTCGATAACTCAAGTCCTCAACAGTCACCACTACACTAGGCCTAATCGACCAATTTAACAAACCTAAGCTTGGGGCTCAATAGGTCGGCCCAATCGCCGAGCCTTATCGATCGACCCAATGCTTGTGGCTTAACAGTGCCGGCCGATATGTCCGAGCACTTATCGGATCGGCCCAATGCTTAGGGCTTAGCAGATCGGCCCAATACGTTGAGCACTTATCGATCGGCCCAATGCTTAGGACTTAGTAGGTCGCCCAATACGGCCGAGCCTTATCGGATCGCCCAATGCTCGTGGCTTAACAGTCCGCCCAATACGCCGAGCCTTATCGGACGTCCCAATGCATAGGGCTTAGCGATCGCCCAATACGTTGAACCTTATCGATCGGCCCAATGCTTAGGTCTTAGTAGGTTGGCCCAATACGCCGAGCCTTATCGATTGGCCCAAACTAGACAAAAAGTCGATCCGGACCATATTTTACCCTTCTCAATTCCTCCCACCAACTATGGGTAGATTTACTTTTCGACCATAGTTGCTTGTAGGTCGAGTGACTGTTCTTAGGGTTTCCACTTTTCAAATTCCGCCGCCCTTTGTCTTTTCGGATCACGACACATTGATGTGATTGAAAGGACGTCCCTTTCGGTTCACTAACGCCGTGAACCGTGCGGTGTCTCATCGAATCTTAGATACCCTTTCGTCTCTTTCTCTTCCTATAAAAGCCATCTTCCTCTCTCATTCTTCACTTTTCCTTCCTTCAAGTTGCAGAGCAGCACCCTTACAAGCAAATTGGGCGATTCTTCTCCTGGTCACTCTTCTCCTTTCATCTAGTAGGTAATCTTTTCTCTCTCATTTTCTTTTTTTCCAATTTTTTCTTATCTTTATGGCGTCTTGTTCTTCTCCTCTACACCATCGGATCCATACATCGCCGAATTGGAACGATGGTTTACAAACAGTTCCGACTCACAACTTCTTCCCCTTATCGGAATCCGTCCCTCGGACCCCGATGCCACCGGAATCCGGCTACGATTCGGGCATGGACTCTAATGTAATAGAAATCAGAGCTCCGAGCTCGGTCCCTTACCCGAGTATCCCCATGATTTTAAGGAGACTAGACTTACAACTTATACTCTTTAAAACATAAAAGGAATGCAAAAATTCCCTCTTCCTTCAAACTTTCCTTACCTAGTAGTTCGGACCGCCCTAACCGACCTCCCTAACGCCCTAGCCTTCTTTTTTGTAGGTCGGATAGAGGGGGTCTTGGGTTTCCAATTCATGCCTTCGTGGCCGAGGTGTCCGCACTCTATCGCGTACCCCCAACCAGCTAGCCCCAACGCTTTCCGCATCTTAGCTGGTTTCTTGATATTAACTAAATATCCGGAAATAGAGCCCATGACCGAAATGTTCTTCGCCTTATTTCGGTGAAATCTTCGACCACTAAAGGCCTATTTTACATTACCTCCCGAGGTGATGCTCGATTCTTGAGCAAATATCGCTCTTCAAATAAATTTTGGAAAGACAAATACTTTTTCATTTCTTCTCCCGAGCTTGGGGTTTTACCATCGCTTGGACTTTGAGCTTTCCCCTCCAAAGACAAGCACAACCTCGAGATCGGTCTCCCGAACTCCAAGCTTCAATAAATAAACTCACTTTAGTTAAGTATGATCTATCCTGTCTTATCACTCCATCTCTCTTATACCATTTCGAGTGAGCTATTGTTGCTCACCGCCATGCGACATCGGTAACTATCTATTCATATTCGGCCTCCTTTCCTCTTATCTATTGACTAACCTTTTCTTTTCTTGTGCGTGACATGTTTACGGCACGAGATGGTTGCGAACATGAGGAGGAAGAGCGACAAGCCGCTTCCCGGCTCCCTTCCCCCTCTGCTGCCGTGTCTTTGCTGCTTTCTGACTCGGGAAGCCAACCCTTCTACTCGGGCGGCTTGACTCGCCGCTATTGTTATTGCCGATCTTATCGCCCCCCGGCCCATCATACCATCGGACCTCCTGCTCCTAAGAGATCTACTATTGGCCTCAACGCTAGTATAGCCAAACAAACTAAGACTACTACCACCTCGACCAATCCTTCCCTTGGCCGCAACCCCATTCACACTCCGAATCAAACGTTCTTCATGGGGAATTAAATTTTGAAGAACACCGATGGGGCCTTTGCCATCGAATACGCCTAGGGGAATTTCCCTTTCCCGGATTGGACCGCGTTGGAAAAGGTCGGTGATGTTGAGCTCGTGAGCTCCTTCCGCCTAGATCACTCAAAGGCCGAGGCTAAGCTCGCCGCTACGATTGCCCGAGCTCACGTGGATTTCGGTGACCACGCATTCCTGCGGTTGAAGGCCCAAGAGACCAAACTTCTTGAAGAGGTTAGCCGTTTAGGGAGCAAGCCGAGGTCCACAAGGTTACCGTGGCCTCTTATGAGAGAAAGTCAAAGTCATTGAGAAAGACAACTCCGATCTCAAGGCCGAAGTGGGCGATCTCCAGATCCACCGCACCACAAATGCTTTGATCGTGGCTCGAGCCGAAGGCATTGAAATCGGCCGCCAAGGTTTCCCGACCTCCCCGAAGGTTCTTCCATAGTTCGTGCAATCCGGAGAGGGTAAATCAAGCCTTCTTAATCTCCAAGGAGTTCATTAAAGTTCTATCTACAAGTGCCATGGAGTATTATGGATTTGCTTTTGACTAGGCCAAACTTCACTCGGGAGCGAGGCATCACCGAGCCCCTTGACCGTCCGTCGGTCCCAAGAAGATCCTTCCCGACCCCAAGGAGTTTGTGTTCTCAAATGAGGCGATCGACTTAACCGAGCTCTTGTTAAGGCTTTTTTATTAAGTCTCTGTCCGCTCCGTTTGTCCTCCACCATGCTTCCCGGCTCGGGGGCGCTGTCATCCTCCTCGAGATCGCCTAACCCCGACTCCCGAAGGCACTTCTATCACTTCGGCCGGGACATTCAAGATTATGACCCCGAGATCGCACTTGTGGATGATGTGACCATCTCGGTGGATGACCCAACCACCGAGGATGGTGCCCTACTACTTAGGAGTTTTTATTTATTTCCCTTTCATTTTTGTATTCGATGTACATGTACTCTTATTTTGCTAAGTAATGAAGATTATCTATTTTCCGATCTCTATTTTCGCATTTTTGTTCTCGCAATAGCTTAGATTTGTTCCATCATGTACCGCTTAATTCGAACCGAGCTTATTTTTTTTTACCCAAAAAGATTGTATAACATGCTCCTCGTGGCCCCAAGTATTTGAGTCTAGCTCGAGCCGAGCTCCAAATACTTGACGATTTCTTCAAAAAGAAGGCTCGAGCCGAGCTCCTTGCCTAGCCTCGTGGCCCCAAGTATTTGGAGTCTAGCTCGAGCCGAGCTCCAAATACTTGTCGATTTCTTCAAAGGAAGCCGGCTCGAGCCGAGCTCCTTGCTTGGCTCGTGGCCCTAAGTATTTGAGTCTAGCTCGAGCCGAGCTCCAAATACTTGTCAATTTCTTCAAAGGAAGTCGCTCGAGCCAAGCTCCTTGCACAGTCTCGTGGCCCCAAGTATTTGGAGTCTAGCTCGAGCTGAGCTCCAAATACTTGTTGATTTCTTCAAAGGAAGCTGGCTCGAGCCGAGCTCCTTGCGTGGCCTCGTGGCCCCAAGTATTTGGAGTCTAGCTCGAGTTGAGCTCCAAATACTTGTCAATTTCTTCAAAGGAAGTCGGCTCGAGCCGAGCTCCTTGCGTGGCCTCGTGGCCCCAAGTATTTGGAGTCTCTCTTGAGTTGAGCTCCAAATACTTACCGATTTTCACCAATTTATTCCCGAACTCATGTGTTAGGGAAGCGGATCGTTTAATTCAAATCGAGTAATTTCATTACATCATATATTCCCCCATTCCAAGAATGATATTTCTTTAAATTGCAACTATTCCATGCCCCCTGAGCTTCCGCCCATCAAGTTCCTCCACTCATATGCACCTCCCGCCAACACCTTCGCCACCCGGGCCCTTCCCAATTTGCATCCAACTTCCCCTTATTCTTGCTAGCATCCGACCTTCTCGAACCGGTCCCGACACCGAAGGCCCTCCTCATCACCTTCTTATTATACGACGCTTTGATCCTTCCTCGTGTTCGTTCCATCTCGCAAAAATGCCATCTCTCCTTTCTCATTTTTAGTATCCGAGCTTCCCGAATCATCATCTCATTCGCGTTTTCATCAAAATTTTGAACCCGATGAGTCTCCATCCCGATCTCTCGATGGTATAATGGCATCCATTCCATACACCAAGCCGGGACGGAGTTTCACTGTTGCCTCCTTTGGATTAGTTCAAGAAGCCCACAATACCGAGCCGAGCTCTTGAACCCATGCTCCTCCCCGCTTTTTCAAGCCGAGCTTTGAGTCCTTGGACAAGGATTCTATTGTTGACCTCCACCGCCCATTGGCCTGTGGATGAGCCACCGACGTAAAATTTTACTTGATCTTCAATTCCTCACACCAAGCTCGCATCCTCGCTCCCGGTGTGTTCCATTATCCCATATCAAGATCCGAGGCGTTCCATATTGACATGCGATATTCTCGCAAAATGAACTTCATCATCGCATCCTCATTTATTTTAGCAAGGGGCTCTACTTCCACCCATTTGCTAAAATAATCGACGCTACGATCAAGAATTTCCTCGACTGAAGGCGGAGGAAAATGACCCACTATGTCAATACCCCACTTTGCAAAGGACATGCCGAGCTTATAGTCATGAGCTCCTCTGGGACGATGTATCAAAGGTGCATGAATCGGCACTTCTCACACGCTCTCACTAGCTTCTCTGCTTCCTCTTTCAAGTAAGGCCAAAAATACCCCTTACCTCAAAGACATTTTTCATCAAGATTCTTGCTCCTATATAATTTCCACAACACCCTTCGTGCATCTCTCTTAGTACATATGTACCCTCTTCTCCACTCGAGACACCTCAACAAAGGCATTGAGAAACCTCTCTTGTATAACTTATCCCCAATGATGCAAAAACGTGTGGCCCGTTTTCAATCGAGCCGCTTCCCGCCTATTGTGACGCTCGGGGCCAAAAAGGCGGGAGTGATCGCCCAGTGCAAGAAGGCACGGACAAGCGGCTCTGGCAAAGCTTCAGATGGAGGGGACATGAATGAACCGATCCCACACCCAAAAAGAGGAGATTCTCGAGACTGCGTGTAGGTGTGGGACTATACATTGAGGAGAGCTTAAAAGATTTGATAGGTACTACTCATATCAACAAGATGCATCTTCTTTTAAGTGCTCATCTCATAAAAACTCCAAAGTTAAGCGTGCTTGGCCCTTGGAGCAATTGTGGGATGAGTGAGGACAAAGCGCTACTGAAAGACTTGTGTTGGTTTGTGGGGACGACGTCGATCGGAAGGTGGGCCATTACACCTATCTCCTGGTAGAACTCATTCTTTCAGATAGGCCATGATGGACGACTTCTAATCCTCCTTTTCCTCAATCTTGCGACCTCCAATCCCAAAGACGGTTTCCTTTGCCATCAAGAGCGTAATCTCCTTGGCTTGATTTTCCAGGGCCGAGCCCATTTTTTCAAGAAGTCAGCCCAACCATTCTCTCTCTTCCTGACCTGGCATATCTTAATCTCTTTCAATTTTCCTTCTAAGACTCGATATGCCTCGACATACATCTTCATCCTTTCCTCCCTAACTTCAAATTCTCCAGTGACTTGCTTATGGACGAGCCGAGAGTCCATGTAAATGACTATTCTAGTGGCCCCCATCTCGATGGCCATTTGGATCCCCCGATAAACGCCTCATACTCCACCTCATTATTGGACAATTTGACATCCAATCTTACAAAGAAAAATCGTTCTCCACTCCTTGCGGGATGATCAAGACAATACCAACCCACATCCCGAGCTCCCTACCGAACCATCTACATAAATCACCAAGCTCCTTCTCCACTATTAGCTCTTGTCGATTCTTGAACAAAATCCGCCAAAGCCTCGGGCTTTGATGGCCGACTTGTTCTCGAATTCAATATCGTACTCGCTCAATTCAATGGCCTATTTTACCGGCCTTCCCGCCACCTCGGCTTGCTCATCACATTTCCTAATGAAAGATTAGTTCGGACAATTACCTTATGCGAGAGAAAATACGGTCGAAGTCTCCTTTGATCTGACCAAGGCTAAACTCGCCTTCTCGATCTCGGCATACCACAACTCAACATTCCTCAACACCTTGCCGACATAATACACTGGCTTCTGAACCGACCTCTCTTCCCTAATCAGGACCGTGCTGACCCCCTACTCTCCCACTGAAAGGTATAAGTACAAGGGTTCTCCCAGCAGTGGCTTAGTTAATAACGACAAATCAGCTAAATAAATTTTCAAATCTTCGAAAGCCCTATAACAATCCTCATCCCAAACAAACTTTTTGGCCTTCCTCAACACCTTAAAGAAGGGCAAACTTCTCTCCGCCAAGTGAGAAATAAATCGATTCAAAGTCGCCACCGCCGGCTGTCGACATTGTACCTCTTTAGCATCCCGAGGTGGTGCCATCTCTGATAGCTCTGACCTTCTTCGGGTTGGCTTCTATCCCCTTCTTTGTCACCATGTACCCCAAGAACTTTCCCGATCTCACACCAAAAGCACACTTCTTAGGGTTGAGCTTCATTCGGTATTTCCTCAAAGTGTCAAACGTCTCGGCCAGTCACGCACATGATCCCCGAATTTCATGATCTTGACCAGCATGTCATCCACATACACTTCCATGTTCCTCCCAAGCTTGTCCCTCAAACATTTTATCCACTAACCTCGGTATGTGGCTCCCGAATTCTTCAACCCAAACGACATTACTACATAACAAAAGGTACCAAAAGAGGTGGTGAAGCTCACCCTCTTTTGGTCCTCCTCCGCCAACTGATCGATGATAGCCTGCGATGCATCTATTATCTTGAGCAATTCACACCCCAAGTCGAATCCATAAGCCGATCGATTCGGGGCAACGGATAGTAGTCTTTTGGGCAAGCCCGATTCAAGTCCCTAAAATCCACGCACATACGCCAATCATCCTCCATTTTTGGTACTAGCACGACATTGGATAACCATTCCTAAACGGATTTCTTTGATATGCCCGCGTTCAATAACCTTTGCACCTTCGCTCGAATTATAGGATCCTTATTAGGACCAAAATTTCTTTTCTTTTGTTTCACAAGGCTTATATGATGGATTGACATTGAGCCTATGCTCTCGGTATACTGGGTCAATTCCCACCAAGTCTTCTACTTTGTCCCAGCAAACACATCCACATTGCTCCCCAGAAACCCCACCAGCCTCTTTCCTCGGCTCATCGGATAATCCTTTCCCAATCTTAGTGACCTTATCGGGGTCACCCTAACCACTCAACCATCATCATCTCCTCATTAGGTTGCACATGCTCCACCTCCTCATCAAGTCTAATTATTTTATCTCTATTTTTATCATCATCAAAGACATTTCCCCTCTCCGCCTTTTGAATACTTTCAACATATAACTTTCTATCCATGTCTTGATCTCCGCCGACCTCACCGACCTCTTCCCCACAGAAATTCATTTTCAAATGGTATACCGACACCACAACTTGAAAAGCATTTAATGACGGTCTACCCAACATAACATTATATGAAGAAGGTGCATCTACTATCAAAAATCGAATCATCCTAGTTTTGCGATTAGGCTCCTTGCCCAAAGAGACAAAAGTAATCATACCTATTGGTTGGATCATTCCTCTTGCAAATCCGACCAACGCCGTGTCCACCGTCTCTGCCCGACACGGAGATCCATCCTCCTATAGAAATCATAGAACAAGATGTCCGCCGAGCTCCCTGTATCCACGAATACTCCCGCACATCGTAATTAGAGATCGTTCTTTGTGATCACAAGAGCATCGCTATGAGGTGTCACGACACCCTTGCTATCCTACGGCCCAAATTGGATGCTTGGCCTCGACCGACATGTTCCACTTTTAGCTCGCTCTTGTACCGATCTAGTCTGCTTTTCTCTCACATAGTTCTTCCGAGCTCTCCTAGAATCCCCTTTCACCGACCCCCAACTATCATTTGGATGACCTCTTGCCGAGATGAGGGTGGAGGTGGAGGTAGCTCCTCCCTTTCCTCCCCCTACGCTCCGCTCCCGCCGAGGTTGATGATAACCACGTTGTCTCTCTTATACTCCCATTTTTCTCCTTTTTATCAATGTACACAAATTCCCCGAGATGACTGCCTAAATGAGCCTCTCAATTTCATCCCTCAAGTGTGTGCACCGATCTATTGTGTGTCCATACTCATTATGGAATCTGCAAAATTCTTTGCATTTCGCTTTATTGGTGCCTCCGCATGCGCCTTTGGCCACCTCGGTCGGGAGCCTTTCAATAGCAATGAGCACCTCGCCCGAGGTAAAGCCAATGGCGTATATTTCTCGTACCTGAGCCGTCCACCCATTGCCTCGGACCTCGGTTTCTTCCGAGATCCTTTATCCTCCAAGTCTTCCTTCCCGTCCCTTTTTCTCTCTCTCCTCCTCCCTCTTCATTTTTCTTGCCTTCTCCCGGTTAATATACCTCTCCGCCCAAGCTAACAACTCATCAAAGGTCTTAGCCGGCTCTATCACCAAAGATTCAAAAACTCCCCATGTTTCGGGCCCTAAGCTAGGGCATTAGCCAAAATTTCTGGACTAGTCGAAGGCACCTCCAACTTAGCCGCGATAAACCTCTGTATATAGATCCGAAGTCCTTCCCCTTCCCTATTCTTGATGCTAAACAGTCGGGCGCTTTTTGGTACTTACGACGGCTCGTGAACTGATTGAGAAATGCCGAATCAAGTCATCAAAATTTTGATAGAGCACGGAGCAAGCCGGCTCAACCATTCTTTGAGTGACTTCGTCGGGTGGTAGGGAAGACTCTACGCATCACGCCATCCGTGAACTGTGTAGCAAAGCAACATTCTCAAAATGACAGGTGATCCCACGTCCGTGGTACCATCATATTCAAAACTCGTAGCTCGATAGGAGGATGGGAGGCGATCCGCATCACTTCATCCGAGAAGGGAGTTCCCCTCCGCACTCGGACTGAAGGCGCCGCCGCGCTCCCGCAACCCTCCTATGAATATCTCTCACTTCACAATGGAGGTCATCCATCCGCTCCGACCAATCCTGATCCTTAGTTGATTTATGCTCCGTCCTTGACGAATGCACCTCCTCCGCCACCACATGCCGCCGATCTCTCTCACCGACCTGGAGGAACCCCAGGCGGAGGGATCACGAAGGGGGACCACCGGAGGAGGGACCGCAGGAGGAGGGGACCACCGGCGAGTTGGTGGCGGAAGCATCTCCTCACCGACCTTTCCACCATTTGCTCGACGACCACTAGTAATGAAACCACCTAGTCTGCAAAAACATGGGGCCCAAATCAACACTACCACCGGACACATGTGTTTGTCCATCTACCCCGCTCTCGAAATCCGCCGCCCTCCATCCTCCACCGGTGGCGGAGGCGGAGGGCTCAGTGTCTTCTTGCGTAACTCCACTCGGAGTGTCTCCCATCGGCCCCGTCACGATTCTGGTCCTCCTCCAAATTCCTTCTAACATCCTCCATAACCACCGCTCAAGCTCACATCTTCACTCAATCTTCTCACAGACGCCGCCAAGTTGCTCTTGAAAATATCATTCTCTCGCGATCAACTTCCAAGTCAAACTCCTCCGCAAGACTGCGGAAGGGGGCCAGAGGGGGCTCGGGCGTAGCCTCTTTGATGCTTAAGTCGGTGACTTGGAAGAGAAACAAGAGGCGTAAAAATATAATGTAAAAGTAAAAGTGTGATTAGGTTTAGAATGAACCTGGACTTGGGCTTTTATACCTTAGCCCGGATTAGGGTTTCCATAAAATCGGGATTCCGTTACGATTTGGTGTCGAGTCATCATTAGGTTAGGATCGGATCTTCCAAAACCCTAATTTACGCCCTTAAGACCTCGATTCGAATCGACCGAGACACCTCGGATCATCATACTAGTGTGTATCCTTTTAAATGTCCGAGCCTCTTTGTTCATAGAACCGAACTATGATAGATCGGCTATGAGAGTCAGCATAACCCAAGTCCTCAACAGGTCAGCCCAGTACACTAGGCCTAATCAGATCAATTTAACAAACCTAAGCTTGAGGCTCAGTGGTCGGCCCAATCATTAGACCCAAGCAGTCGGCCCAATCTGAGAGCCTTATCGGATCGGCCAATGCTCGGTCTTAATAGGTCAATCAATCTGGCCGAGCCTTATCGGATCGGCCCAATGCTTAGGGCTTAGCAGATCGACCCAATCGATGAGCCTTATCGATCGGCCCAATGCTTAGGGCTTAGTAGGTCGGCCCAATACACGAGCCTTATCGGATCGGCCCATGCTCGAGGGCTTAACAGCCGACCGACCAATACACACTCGAGCCTTATCGATCCGCCCAATGCTTAGGGCTTAGCAGATCGGCCCAATACGTTGAGCCTTATCGGATCGGCCAATGCTTAGGGCTTAGTAGGTCACCAATACGATGAGCCTTATCGATCGCCCAAACTAGACAGTCACCTGGACCATATTTTACCCTTATCGGTATAAAGAGAGAGATCAAAACACTTTTTCGTGCACATGCCTCGCGAAAAAGATAAGTTAATTATATATCATCGCTAAAGGATCATACGGGCCAATTTGAGATGTAGGTTAGCGATTTGAAACGTATTATTGCGGATTACTTTGAAGATATTTTACTTCCTCTCTACCCTCTCATGCAAGCATTCGTTGGGTATTAGACATAATTTAGCCGCAAAAATCTACGAAGATGTTTGATCCCCTCTCACTTACATATACTTGACTCGGTCACAAGCGCACAAATAAATGCACTTTTAAGTCGCCAAGACCTCATCGTATGAGTCTTGGTTGTTGGCTTGTCTTGTCTTTGTAGCAATGATGTGGATTGTACCTTGAATTTAATGCTCTGCTGACCTTTCATTGTAGGCGATCGACACATGTATTTCTTGTCTTTCGTGTACATCCTATTGGCTCCTTGCTTTTTGCACTCTTTTAGCATAACAACTTTATTGTAGGCGATCGACACGCCTATTTTCAAAGAAAACAATGACTTTGCTTGACAACGGATCTCTTTCGGCTTTCTTTGATCATGTCACGCATACCCCTTAGACAAATAATTCCAATGATTTATGAATGACTTTCTTTGTCGGTCGGTCGACTCCATGAAATTTTTCTACCATTTGATCAACCTTCACTTCACTTCACTCACCGCCACACACCGGTCTTCTTCGATCTTGATCGAGTCCCGCAATCTTCAACTTGGTCGCTTCCACTCTGCTAACATAGCCCTAAGTTGATTTATAATTGATTTGGATTGCCAACTTTCTAATCTAAGTTTTACATGGTATCATCAAAATCTATACATAAATTTCCCAACAGAAGTTTTATGTTCAATCGACTTACTACTTGGAACTTGAGTCCAAATCTTTCTCTCCAAATTTTCACGACACGAGTTCCCTAGTTTGAAGCCCACCCCAATTTGGAGAAAAATATGGAAGTTACATATTCCTCCACGTTTTAAATTCTTTTCTTGGTGATGTTTCTCCATAGCCGTATCCACAACAGACTACCTAGCCATTCTCCATGTGTTATCTTCGAAACGTTGTGTATTATTTCCACCACCGACTCATCTATGCACTTATTTCTCTCTTTGTCATTTCACTACCCAAATATGGAGGATTCTTGGACTTCAAGAACTTATCTTCAATTTGAAAAGCTTTTTTCTCTTCATGGTTTCGGGATGTACTTCTTAATTCCCAGCTGTGAAGCTAGACATTTTTTTGTATGGTTCTTTAGAGATATATGAAAGTTTGAGAATACCACATCCACCCCACTCTCAATTGTCATCTTCGCAAATTCTATTCCCTTAGACTTTCATCAATACCATGTCAAACAAGACATGCCATCATCCTCTTCACTTTTTTCGATTGCCACTCACTTCTTATAACCCTGGCGAGCCTGTGTTTGTTTTGATGGTGCGTTAGCAAACAAGGACCATGTACAAGTGTAGGAGTTGTAATTTTTTATGATTCTTGTGTTTTTATAAGTGGATCCAAGAAGAAATATATTGGTATAACCAACCACGAAGTTGCAAATTTTTTTGTAGCACTATGTGAAACGATGATAATCTTTTTAGGCACAAACTCTTCATTTGGATATTTTCTCCATCTTTGGCGATGCAACAACATTAGTTCTTGCCGTAAATAATGAAGCTCCATGTGCAGCTAGTTGTGAACCTACTCTCTGCAAGACTTGCTCCGCATAAAAATGTCTCTACCTCTTCATGGAGTTTTTTTTATTTATTTAGGGGATCATATAAATTATTGCACATAATTTTGCATCTTATACTGAAAAACGTGCTATTAAGTGAACTTTTATGGGATCATCTCTCGACTCCTATTTTTCAATCGTTGTTGGACGATTTCTAACACCCTTAAGGAAAACTCTTCCATTTAAAAAACGTAGGCTAGCCCTAAAATAAAGAATTTAAAATCATTAGCTTAAAATTCACCAATACAAATGTAGTCTAGAATACTACAAATTGACTCTACTTATTTATGGCAAATACCGATTCTACTAGTTGACCATGGTTCCATAAGAGCAAAATCAAATCAAATATTCATTAATATATTATGGATTTGAATTTTCTTGTATAATTAAGGTAATTTTTATTCGCATGAGTAACAACATAAACATTGTACATGAGAACTCATGCAATTGATATCTCTGGGGCGATAAACCATGGCTATGCGTAGGTGACTATAATGAAATTTTGTGGCTTCATGAGAAACAAGGCGGAAATCCCAAATCATTCCAATAGATGGATCAATTTCATCAAGTTTTAACAGAATTGGCTTACATGACCTTGGCTACACTGGAAATAGATATACTTGATCAAATGGACAAGAAAATGAAAACAAAAAAAAATTCGGAAATATTGGACCGTGCTTTATCTATGGAGAGTTGGCGCGATGACCTCAAGCTACGGAGTAGTTCAATACCACACATTCACCCCGGACCATGCCCCTTTGCCAATATCTATGGATGCCATTGGCAAATGTTTCTCCTAAAATAGAAGAAGAAAAAAATGTTCCGTTTTGAAAAGATACGGCTTCAGTATGATAAATTTGAAGGTATCATAAATCAAGTGTTGAATGACTCAACGAGCAACAATTAGTACGGAAAAATTCAAAATTGCACTCAAACATTTGTTAAATGGGATAAAAATAAATTTGGAATGTTTGGCTGATTTGGAAAAAAAATAGCAAAACTCTAAGCATTAACTTAAACGAAGAAGTAATCCGGGCGTGTAAGAATACAATTTTGATATTGGATGTAGCTACCATCCTGGATAAAATTATGTGGTTTCAATGGTCCCAATATTATTCGGTTTCTATACGGAGACAAAAACACCTCATTTTTCCACCATAAGGTGCACAACAAAATAAAACGCAATAGTATTGAAGGGTGAGAGTGTAGGGCAATAGATGGGTTGAAGCAAATAACATTGAAACAAATCTCAAGGCACATATCAATGCAATACTTGGAGTAAGGAGGTTGAGAAATAAAAATATCTGGCCTCTCAACACTTAATGGTAGATCGAAAAAAAAATTTTCGAGATTATTCTAGAAAAGATTGCGAGCAAGCTAAAAGAAAGGAAAGAACAAACATTGTCTCGGGAAGGCAAATAGGTGTTTATTAAGGCCGTTGTACAAGTTATTCCCACATACGAAATGTTATGCTTTATGTTCCCAATTTCTATATGTCAAGAAATTGAGAAGATTATAAAGACAATGAAGGGAGTAGTAAAACAAGGAAATAAAGTGTCATTAGAACAATTGGGGCCGACTAGTAATACCAAAAAATCAAGGAGGACGGAATTCATGGATATCCACTACTTTAATCATACAATGATTTCTAAACAATTTTGGCAACTATTGGAGAAGCCAAACTCTTTATGGGGTCGATCCTTAAAGCCAACTATTTCTGAGAAAGAGTATTATGGAAGCGGGCTTGGATATAATCCGAGCTAATTGTGGCATAGAATTATAGCGACAAAACAAATTATTATGAATGGTTCGAAGCATGAAGATTAAGCAATGGGGTCAAATTGATGTGAGTAGTGAAAGATGGATCGGGATAAATCGAATAAGCGTATCCGGAGAGGTAACAATGGGTACTAAAGTATGTGAGTTCATTGAGCTCATGACAAAGACGTGGATATCGATTTAATTCAAAAATATTTCAAACTGTTGGATCTTTGAATGTATATTGAGTATGCGGCTTAGTCCACGCTAACCATCGAGATAAGAGGTACACACCCATTCCAAATCTGGTGATTTCACCATTCAATCAACGTATCATGTGGCGGTTTCAATTGTATCTAAAACCCATGGTAATGTGACCTCGAGAGAGCATGGAACAATTCCAACATAACCCTCCATCAAGCCCCATGTGTTGGCCGAATTTACGGTGGAGATGCACAAAATGGTGTTGACGATCAACCCCGACATGGAGACTATATGTGGATGGTTCTTCCACCTCTTCCGAAAGTTGAACAAAAGTTATGTTGGAGAGCGCACGGAGGGATCAACTCGAGGACGCGATCAAGTTCAAATTCCTGCCTCCAACACAAGGCAAAGTACAAAGTATTGATGAAAGGAGGAAAATCGCCCTCACCGCCGGGAGCAGAAGCTCATCGCTTTCGGTGTCTCCCAAGTCATGGTCAACCAAGTGGATGGGACTTACGAGGCCGGGAAGATAAGATGATCAAATATCTCACCACCGTGAAGGAAGTGATAAACAAATTTGAGAAGTTTGTAGTGACACAAATCCTTGTAGGGAGAATGTAAAAGCCGATCAACTCGCCCATTTGACTAACTCGATGGCCCCCATCAACGGTGAGAGCCATCACACTCCTAGTGTCAAGTCATCCATAGCTAGAGAAACCTAAAGCCGAAGTGCTCAACACCGTACAACATACCCCATCAAAGAAGGATGAGATCAATCAATATTTGGTGTAAGGAGTCGCCCCAGGACTTCCTCGGGGATGCCTGGAAGCTATGGAATAGGGAATCCCTGCGATGATAGATGGAGAATTACACAAGAAAGGGTTCTCCCAACCTTTTTTGAAGTGCTTAGCTCTGAGAAGCCCACAACGCGTCTTAGAGAAATTCATGAAGAAAGTTGTGGCAACCATTCTACAGGATGGTCACTAGCTACAAAGACTTTGAGGCAAGGCTACATCTGGCCAACTCTCTTGAAAGATGCCAAATCCTTGGTGAGGCATTGCCGATCGTGCCAAGAACACGGGATGATGTCACATCTCCAAGCCAGGCATTGCAATAGATGGAAAGCCCTTGTCCCTTCGTGCATTGGGGGATGGACATAGTGGGGACTTTTGTCATAGCTCCGGCCCAGGAAAAGTTCCCGATCATGGTAGTTGACTATTCACCATATGGGTGGAAGAAGAGCCACCCACAAAGATATGAGAAAAAGAAGTCATCGACTTCCTCTAGAAATACATCATCTATCGATTCAGGATTCCCCAGTGTGCTGGTATCGACAAAAGAACTTACTTCCAAGGGACCAAGTTGTGTCATTTGGTGCTTTAGGAGAAACAAATAAGCAATTCTTCACATTAGTGGGAACCCTCGAGCCAATGGACAAGCAGAAGTGACCAATTACGCCATTCTTCACCACATAAAAACCAAGCTCGGGGTGGCTAAAGGAAATGAACATAAAAACTTTTCTTCGTGTTAAGGGCCCATCAAACAATCGCCTCCCGGACAGCTATAGGCGAATCTCCTTCACTCTGTTCTATGGAGCCGAGGCGGTCGTTTAAAAAAATAGGCAAACCAAGCCTAAGGGTAACAAAATAATCTCCTGAGAAGAATAGCAACAACATGAGAGTCAACCTAGATCAATCGAAGAACTTAGAGAGAATGCCTTCCCGAGCCGAAATTTACAAAAAAAGGTGGCCAAAGCTTATAACTCCTGGTTGCACCCCCAGCATCCAAGTAGGAGGCCTTAACTTTAAGAAATCAAGTCTCCGAACTGGTCGAAAAATTAGACCCAAACCGGAAACGGCAAACAAGGTCGTGGAATTGGTGAAACTAGGAGTTTACAGGGCTACATTGCTTAGATGGCAAGGATGTTCCCGCACGTGGAACATAAAAAATTTCTTGGAAGTTCTATGCCTGAAGACTTGTCCGACTATGGAAGTAGTTTGGAAATTCTTTACTTACTCTGTTTCCTTTCATTTGTTGTAACAAGTTATCACTCTTCAATAAATAAGTTGTTATATTTTTCTCTCGGCTAGTCTTACTTGAACAACAAACAATCACAATCTTATCACAAGAGAAGTCACATACACCTCTCTATAAATCTCTTCGAGTGCTCTTGGAGGGCGGGTATCCTCTTAAGGGATGATCATAAAACTTCACCCTCCTACGACGCTCCCAAAGGAAGGGGTCCCTTATAAGGGATCCCCTTATAAGGGATCCTCATAAAATGTTACCCTCTTTCGCTCCCCGATTATAGGGGTCCCTTTGTAAGGGATCCTCATAAAACTTCATCCTCCGCCAGTCTACTGGTGAGAAGGGTTCGCCTCGTAAATTATCCTCCACTACTAGAAAAGTCTTTGATAGACATCACTAAAAAGACAATGTGTAGGTCGCAAAGGATTGAGTTGTAAGGTTTAGAAGGGGAGGTTGAATAAATCTTACCAAATTTTCGAACTTAGTCCTTTTTAAATAATTTTTATAGAGTTAATTCAAACCACTAAGTCCTTGAGGGACAACTAGGTTGGCTTTCTTCAAATAAATTACCCACTCAACGACTTTCGATGAATGTTGATAGTATAACTCAATTTGGTCGGCTAACACTTAACTTTACATTTGATTTGGTTTTGTTCAAATGGATTTTTACACTTGTTGTTTTAAACTTATTTTCAACACTTGTTTTTATCAAGGTTATTATCGATTGAGTTTAGCATATTTAACTTAACAACATATATCAATAATATGCAAGAAAGTAAAATGCGATAAGTAAAAATGACAAGCAAATTTTATAGTGGTTCAAGGATGGAGTAATTCCTATAATCCATTCTTCTCTAACTCTGAAGGAATCCACTAAGTAATAGATCTGTTACAAAGGTTGTCGGTCCGAGTCGGCCTTGATCATACGGTTGGTCGCTCACTTCCCGACTCAACCTCTTCACAAAATCTGTCTTGTTACTTGACTCTCTCGAACTCTTGGAATTAATCGCACAACTTTCAAACGAGCTCAAAGCTTCGGTTTGACTTTGAACCTTACTACAACTTCTTCAACCTTGAAGAGTAGATCCCTTTGTTCTTGAAACAGTTTTCTCTTCAACTTGATGAAGTAATCTTTCATTCACCGAGTGTGTTGGATAGAGTTCCTTCGATTTTAGGCACGAGGAATCAATTTGATAGCTTGAGAGTATTTTTGTGTTTGCTTACTTGAATGATTGTAAAATCAGTATGAAAATTCGTCACTTCCTCTCACTTGCTTCCTCGGCCTTTTTACAAAGTGAGAATTCAAAAACATGATTTTGAAGAGATAGATATATATTTCAAATCCCACTCGTAGATTGTTGGCATGTGTTGTCCTTGTAGCATTAATGAGGATCGTACCATGTTTTTAATGCTCTGCACCTTTCCTTGGTCTCTGACTTTTCGGTACATCCTATTGGTTCCTTGCTTTTTGCACTCTTTCAACAAAACAACTTTATTGCTGGCAGCCTGACACAGGCCTATTTTCAGCAAAGTCTTGACTTGTGTTGACAACGGATCTCTATCAGCTTTCTTCAAGTCTTGTCTGCTGCAAACCCCTTTGACATTCGATTCCAATCATCTTGGAATTACTTAGCCGCTGTCGATCGGTGACCGAGACAACTTTTTCTCACACTTGACCGATTCTTCACTTGTTCACACAAATGACACACAACCTGGGTCTTCACTTCAATCTTGATTGACTCTTGTATTTCTTTAACTTAGTTGACTCAACTCAACTCATGCAGTCCTATCTATTACAAGTTGTGTTACAAGGAAAATGAGGTACTAATTCCTATTCTAAGTTTTACATGGCATCATCAAAATCTAAATATAAATTTTCCTAACAATTTCCCCCTTTTTGATGATGCCAAAATTAAAATAATTACAAAGAAAAGTAAGCGAGTGTAGTAACAAAGAATGTATGTGTATAATATGTCAATTTTATTGATCATATCATCTTACACTTTACTGAAGTTGTTACAAAGTATACTCTATACGCTGTTTGTATCGAGCTATATTATCTATTACAATTGTATCGAGTTTTGTTATAAAACTAGAGTACAACAACTGTCGAGCATATCATGAGTTTGAGCAATATGAAATTACAAGAATACTTACAAAACTTGTATTTACAATTAAGTAAAGTACACAAGGGGTTTCGATAGTCTTCAACGCCTTGGCTTCCTTCTTCTTCTCTCATCTTCTTCATCTCTTTCCCTTTTTCTTCTCATAGCTTTTTTTGCGGTAGGGTCTTCCCTCCGCCGCTTTTCCTTCCATTCTCTAATAGCTCTCTCATTCTCAGCCTCTTGTCTCCTTCTAGCCTCCTTATTTTTGCGTTCCACTTCAAGGTTAGAAAAGGTGTCGAACCCAGCCCAGTAATTGATTCCTTTCTTCAGCGGATCAATGAATCTTATATATTTAGGTCTTGGTTGTGGTGGAGTGCCTCCGCCTCTTCCACCACTTCTAAATCTTCCCCTTCCTCTGTATGACTCGCTCCTCCTCTAGGAGTGTCTTTGTCTGAGTTTCTTTCCAATCAGTGATTGCTAGAACTCTCTTCTTCTCGATCTGCACAACTCGAGTCTTTTTCCCAATACAAGTCCCACGCCCGTGGTAGAGTCATGTTCTTGAAATAGCCTTGAAGATCTAGAGTTTGAAACTCCTCTAGTGATCTTGATTCGATCCTGCATTGTCTATCGTGATTTCTTGAGGGGTTTTACAATTGGGGAATGTCAAGAAACCACTGGGGGCCGTCCAACCTTGATTTATGTCTTTGATTCACTCGAGTGCTTCCACTACCTTATCAAATTTAACTTCAATGACTTTTCTAGACTACTTGACCGCCATTTCACTTTCTTCTTCTACGGTCGCTCTGCTGTAGTTTGATGAGAATCGAGGTTGTGACATCACTCGATGTGGGGTCTTAGCAAACATTATTTTCAAAAGAGGTTTCTTCAATGAACTACCTTTCCCTTGATTGCTTCCATTTTTTCTCCTTCCTTATTACTCCACTACCCTTCTTTCAATTTCTTCAATTCTTCTTCCCCCTTTTTGGCATCATCACCAAAGGGTAGAGCCAAGTTAGGGAATATAACACTCGGGAGGAGATCAATCTTGTTATTCGTTGTGTCGTGCTTGTCATGAGTCTTGGAGTATGCTTCTATGAATTCTAATCTCAAAGCCTTGGATTCACCGCCATCGACTTCATTTCAATCTGAGCACCTTTATTTGCTTGTTCAACGTTGGCCTCCATTCTCTCGAATTTCACTTGTCTGACCCGAGCAACTCCATATCGGACCTATGAGATTTATCCATCCCGAACATGTGGTCCTTTAGTCTATCTTTGGAACTTGGCATTATCGAGCTCCGATCACCATCTTCGTGAATAGAGATTTAAAGTAGGTGACCCGCTCATGCCTTAATGCCTTTACTTGTCCAACCCATTCTATAATCCTCGATCTTGTTCCTCGGATGTATCCAAAGTGATAGTAGCATCCTCGTTGTCTAGCCTTTGGTCCAATCTTGCAAAACTATGCTCCATCTTTTCTATTTCAAAGACAAATGGCTTTAAAGGCTTTTCTGAAGTCGGTTGTCTCAAATGATCGCTCATCGAACCATACAACATCAAAATCAAAACCAATAGGCACCATAGAAGTTTCGGTTGGAGTTCCGATTTCTTCTGAGAGACTTGGACATTGATCGGCATGTTCCATGGCCGAGTCGGCTTCAAAAGGAATGTGGGCTTCAAACAGAAAATATTACGCAAATAAGTCTTCGGGGAAAATGGGTATACCCACATCTTTGGCTTGTGTAGCCTTTCCATTTTCTTTCAATATTTCTTCAACTCTATGTGTCTAAGTTGTTTCAGCGTCATTGGTATCTTGAGCAATTTGTGATAGTCTGTTGGTGGATGATCCCACTGTCTTAATGTACTTCTTCGATCGCTTGTTTCTTCCTATTAAGTTGTCTGTTCCTCACCGGTGACTTATCAACTTCATCGGAGGGTGATGGAGCTATTAGGGATGGGCGATCAACCATTGTGAATTGCATGGGAGCGACCTTATCATTGGTCGACTCCATGTTGCATGTGCTTCCGATCGCCTTTGTCCTTGTCGGATGTACCAATGGGATCGACTCGACTTTAATTCTAAGATTCCATGAATCCAAAGTCAATATTATACGAGAATTATGAAGGGCGCCGATCTCTTCTTCTTCCTCAAAGAACCTCCTCTAGGCCTTCGAGTACTTTTAGCGGTGTCAACCCCGACGTGATGGGCCTTTTATACATCCCGTATGCAGTCTCAATCGCACCAGGGTCTTCTCGCAATTATACCTTCAATAGACGGATCCGCTTTAGGGTCTTTAATGCCATCATTTGAATTCTCAACTCCTTGTATTTCGCTTTCGAGCCGGAGTCTCAACTCCCATGGCCTCGCCTTCCATCCTATGCCGTAGTCGCTTCAACATCGTCATTGGCTTGAATTGTAGTTGAAGTTTCACCGAGATAGTTTGAACCGTCGAGCTTCGTCAACTTCGAGTCATCAACATTAAGATTCTATTCATCGCCTCCTAACTTCTTTAGAGGTTGGTCTCCCATAGCATCCTTCGACCTAGATGTGGTGGTTTGAGTTTCGCCCTCACCGTGGCGCACCAACCGAGTCTTGAGTAGTGGGGTTACTCAAAACCCGAGACTCGGTCATAATTCCAATTGAGTGTTCAACCATCCGGGCGGTGTCTCAACACCTTCTGCGCAGAATCGCTTGGCTAAGGCACCCGATTCATCACCGTCCTTAGCTTCATCGCCGTTTTTTCTTGTACCATCTTCTTCGGTATCGCACATGTGATGTGGTGGCATCAATGGTTCGCTCCATATCCATGATATCGGGGTTAGGAGAGATTTGAGAAGACTCTTCTAGACCCTCTTGCATCTTGCATTTGCTCGTGCGCATCTCTTTTAATTCTTTGGTTTTTGCTTGCCAAACTCGATCTTCATGGATGCAACAACATGGTCGATCTCTCTCAATGTTATTGTCACTTTTCTTTAGTTGAGTCTATGGAAAACTTAGGTACATCGGTGAATGCACATGAATGAGGCTTGTTTGACTCTTCAATGGCATTGGTCTTCTCCATGGCTTTGTTTCTCTTCATTCCTCTTTTTCGAAAAGGATAACTATGGACAAATCATGATTGAGAGCGGAGCTAATAGCTATGTTTCCCAGGAAGCTTAGGATCTCTTTTTCTTCTTTCTCAAAGAAACTTAGGGCTCGATTGATGTCTCGCATAACTCATCTTTCAATGTCTCCATATCCTGAGTCTTTCCGGATATTAGGATAGACATAAGACATCATTATAACATCATCCTCCTCCTCCTCCCGAATAGGTGCAAGTGAAGCATGTTCCTCCTCAAGTGTCCTTGTATCTGTTTGAGGTGTCTTGGCAACTGGTACTTTTGGTTGTTCAAATGTGTCGGCTCCATGTTCCTCGATGTCTCTCGAATAGGCGTGTCTTGTTCAATCTGCCGATCCTCATCGCAGTCTTCTCAACTTCTGTGGTGATCACTTCACCACCTATAACTTCTTGAGACTCGCTCTTCCCCGAGCTTTAGCAGCTCCTTTGCTAGCCGAGTGCATTCACCGGCTTCTCGAGTTCGATTTCTTCAACAACCTTCTTCTTTTAGTTTTAACAAGAGGAATTTCTTCCTCTTGACTTCCTTGATGGCTTCGGCTCCACGATCTTTATCTTCTTAGTCGCATTGGCTTGCGAGGCACATATGAGCACTTTTTTTTAACAAGCGGAGAAGGTGCGGTTGTGTCCTTCTCGGTCTCCTCGATCACAGGCGGAGTGCAACATCTAGAACGACATGCAGGGCAGTGCTTGTGTGGACTTGGCTACTGGGCGGTGCACGCTTAGCTACAACAACTCTTTTTCGTCTTCTCGAGTCGGATTAAGAGAAGGAGCTGGTACGATTGCGATTGTGTCCTTAGGGACATGATCGCTTGATTCACCTTCGCTGGTGTCGGCTCTTCGTGCATGTGCTTGCCTCTCAAAGACTAGATAGATTTTCTTTGAACATCTTCTTGTTGACATGGAAAGGCTTCCCATGCCTAAAGGCAATCTCCTTCACCTCCATGAGATGGCCAATGACCAGGCCATATCCCAGCTTACAAACAAACCATCATCGGAATGGTCTTATTAAGAACATTCTGGTAGATTCGGCCAAGATGAACTCAGCCCATTCACCTTCTTCCCCTCCATGATCGCACCATCACGATCGGCCGTGCGAGATAGGCGATTGAAGCCGCCAAATTTCATGCCCACATATTTAGACACAATGTCCACCACTTATGGTAGTAATCTTTGATCAATAACTTCTTGGCTGCGAAACAGCCTAAGCAAAGCAGATTCTCGCTTGAAATATATTTCTATGCCGGCCAGGTTTACATCTTTCTCAACTATTTCCTTCATCCCTTCAAGGCAAATGACGAGTGCTTTCACTAAGTCCGCATCGCTTATTTTGATGTCATTGTTGTGGATGATGATCTAATCTCCCCATCGTGAACCTTAGCGTTCATGTAGAACATAACGACTTCCTCTCGAGTATGTGTGAGAGTATTCCATCATGAGAAATCTAGACCTGAATTTTCGAGTTTCGCGAAGAATCTTTTGAACCAGGGCCTTATCGACTCCTGTTTTACCATTCCTTTGAAATTCACAAATCAACCGAGTGGATTTTCTCGGACATCTTGACGAAATCATAAGTAGCACCCATTTCCTTGAAAAGTAATCGGTGAAAGATTCGCAGAATGATACTTGAAAAACTAGGGTTTTGTTGTTCGCAAAGAAAAACTTCAACTTGCTTTCGGAGAATAGAGTGTTGTAAGGAGAGAGAAAAGTGAGTTTTGGATGGTTTTTGGAATTTCAAAAGTTTGATCAAAATCCACGGCCGCCTAACTCGACTGGTGATTTCCGTCTTGGCTATTTCACTTGGTTTGAAAAAGTGAAATTTTGCTTGTTTTGCATTTCTCTCTTCTTTTGACTCTGTGATTGGGTCTTCCGAGTCTCCTAACTCAGCTCAATCAAACCTAGCCCATTCTTAAGCTCTTCCAATCTTGATTCACATAGAGGCTTGGTGAATATGTCACTAACCGCTTATCGGTTAATATGTATTCCAAAGTGATGTCTTTCTTTTCAACATGATCTCTTATGAGATATCAATGTGTTTAGTTCTTGAATGTAATCTTTGATTACGAGTAATTGCAATAGCACTTGTATTATCACACATAATTAGAATTTCTCTTTCTTCTATATCATAATCTCTCGGATGTTGCCTCATCCATAGAACTTGGGCACAATAGTTGCCGCATCTATGTACTCTGCTTCATTTGTGGATGTAGCTATTGAATTTTGTTTCTTCTTGAACCAAGAAACCAATCATTTCAAGCATTTGACAAGTACCGATGTACTTTTCCTCGTCCCACTCTACATCCAACATAGTCCGAGTTTGAGTAGCCTACGATTGAATCCTCCATCCTTTGGATACCATAAGCCAACTTCTTGGCATCCCTTCAAATACCTTAGGATTCTCTTAGCTTAAATCATGTGACTCTCTTTTGGTGTAGATTGAAATCTAGCACATACACCTACAACAAAGGTGGTGTCGACCTACTTGATGTTAGATAGAGCAATGATCCAAAGAGTGCTCTATATCTAGTTTGATCAACAACTTTGCCATCTGCATCCATATCCATCTTAATTGAAGTGTTCATTGGGATCTTCATCGATGACTTCTCTTCCATACCAAATTTCTTCATCAAATCTCTGGTATATTTAGTTTGACTTATGAAGGTTCCATCCTTCATTTTCTTGACTTGAAGTCCTAGAAAGAAAGTCAGCTCTCCCCACCTTGCTCATTTCAAACTTTCCTTGCATGAGGTTTAAAAACTTGTCACACAACTCTTTATTCTTGGATCCAAAGATGACATCATCCATATAAATTTGAACAAGCGTTATACTCTCTCTATTTTAAATTAAAGAGTGTTCTATCAACTTTTCCTTTGGTGAATTCATAGTCAATTAGGTATTGTGACAATGTGCCATACCATGCTCTTGGCGCTTGTTTTAATCTATACAATGCTTTCTTGAGCTTGTAGACTTTGTCTCCAATAGTTTTCTCGCTCAAAACCTAGAGGTTGTTCAACACAGACTTCTTCTTCTAGAAGTCCATTTAAAAATGGACTTTCCACATCCATAAGCAAGAAACATCCTTACTCGCTTCCAACCTAGCAACAGGAGCAAAGGTTTCATCAAAATATATTACTTCCTCTTGGCATTACCCTTTAGCTACCAGTCTTGCTTTGTTTCTTACTACGATCCTTCCTCATTCATCTTGTTCTTGAATACCCACTTAGTACAAATAATATTTTGTTGGGTAGGCCTTTGAACTAATTCCCATACTTTGTTCCTTTCAAACTCGATTCAACTCTTCTTGCACAAACTGAATCCAATGTGTGTCATCCAATGCTTGAGACACATCTTTAGGCTCTATCTGGGAAATGAAACAAGTAAACATGGCTTCATGTTGAGCTCGGATCTGGTTCTTTTCCATCTCTAACATCTCCAATGATTAACTCGGGTGGATGATCTCTCGGCCATCTCACATCCGGTTGAAGTAAGTCCGATGGATTCAACCATCTTGCAGCTAAGTTGTCTTGAACAACTTCTTCATCATCATTCACCGCATACCTTCCGGTTTGTCTTTGAGATTACATCTTCTTCAGGATTGAGTGCTCTTACATCTGCATCAACATAGGGACTCTTCTCGCATAGTTGGTTGATTCTCGCTACCGGCTAACTCATCTATGTCTTCTCCATTTACATTTGGTTCGTCAAATACCACATGGATAGACTCTTATATGACCATAGTTCTCTTGTTTAGCTCTCTATAAGCTTTACTCTCGACCTAAGTATCCCAAAAAGATACCTTTATCAACTTTAGCATCAAAAGCTTTTAAGTTGTCCTTACCATTGTTGTGGATGAAGCACTTACATCCAAAAATCTTGAAGTATCCAACATTTGGCTTTCTCCCGTCCGTATTTCATAGGGAGTTTTAGTCAATCGCTGTTGATCGGGCTTCGTTCGAGTATAACAAGCGATTGATGGCTTCAACCCAAAATTTCTTAGGCAATCCAACTTGACTAACATTGTCCTAGCAGCTTTCCCCGAGAGTTCTATTCCTTCTTTCAGCTACTCCATTCTCACGTGGAGTTCTTGCGGTGATAACTAATGAACAATACCATTTTAAACACAATATCGAGTTATAATTCCATTGACAAACTCAATTCCCCTGTCGATCTTATATTTATGATGGTTTGACTCTTCTCATTTTGAACTCTTCTCATCACCGAGGCAACTTCTGCAGTGTTTCTTTCTTTTTACATATGAAGATAGTCCATTTATATCTTGAGTAATCATCCACCACCACTAAGGTATATTTCTTTCCACCGATCTTTGGCCGGTTCAACATGATCAAATAAGTCTATGTGCTACTGATGTAGTATCCTTGTTGAAGAAAGACTTGGCTTATCCTTGAGGGATGACTTAATTTGCTTTCCCATCCGCATGCATCACAAATGCTTTCTTTCTTGTATCTTTGAGTTAGGTAATCCTTCCACAAGATGACTCCTTGCAATCTTGTTATTTGTCTTGAAGTTCGGGTGACTCAACTTCTTGTGCCACCGCCAACTTGATTCGACCATCTTTTTTGCTAGTAGACATGTGCTTGGTGTAGCATTGACCAATGATTAGTGTGAGTTTTGCTTGTATTTTGGGCATAATTGTGGATATAATATGTTGATAAACATGCATCAACTTAGTAAAATGGGTCGTGTTCTCATAAAGTGGAAAATATATTACGCTTTTCTCGTTTTGCGAAAATAAAGATTTTTACAAACTTTTTGTGGAAAATCATAGCATTGCGAAAAAGGACCGTCAAGAATCGAGCGAATACGCGAAGTTTGAGCTAAACTAAGAAGAGATCGGATGAACCAGGCGAGATATGGCCATGCACGGGCAGCTGTGCGCGCATAGGCACGACCCGTGCGTGTGTAAGACAACGAGGATTTGACGTATGGCCGTGTGTCTGTTTGAGGAAAAACAAATGTGATGGCTTGATGCACGGGCTGGTCGTGCGTAAGCACACGACCGTGCGTCTATGAGGGTTTTGATTTTCAAGTCGTACCAAATTAGGTTTGGCCCGAAGGAATATAAATAGAGAAGGAGGCGGACCCGAACGAGGACACACTTACTTTTACCCTAGAAAGCACGAGAAAAGAGCATCATTCTACCGGAGGAATCGAGAAAAGATTAAGGTCGCATCCACGCTTGAGGATTGAAGATTGATCAAGAGATCATCGATATCCCCGAGTTTTCTTACTCCATTATATTTTTTTCATCTAGTCGATATGGATATGAACAATTTGTCTATGAATTCTTCATTTTCCATGTCCCAGCTAAACACCTTGTGATTCCGGGTTTGGGATTAGGTTAATTGACTCTTATTTGATGTTTAATTTAGATTGAAGTTATTATTAAATGAACCCTATTCGAGTACTTTTTGCTTTATTACTTGTTTTATCATATGGCCAATGGTTTAACATGTTTGTTGTATTGATTCATAATTCGAGAGATGAGTTTCAATACTAGATCTTGAGTGCTTGAGATGAATATTTTGCAAGATTGAGAAGTCTCGTGATTATTTGTAAGGATAACTGATCTTTTATACTTTTGGGAGTTGTTATCTTATGTTGAGTAGAGATGCTAGCATAGATAATTCAATCAACGTATTTATTGTATCTCGAGAGAGTGGATAAATTACTTTTGTGATCGTCTTATAGGGAAGATAAATAATAACTTTGGTTTTAATTAATCGGATAACAAGAGGGAGATTAATCAAACCATAACCCTGGAATCCATCCATCTACTTGATCTTTTCAATTGTAACTCTTGTTGTGTCTTATTATGATAAAATATTGTCGTAGTTTTATACAACAACCATCACAAATTGATCATCTAAATAAAATTAGTGATATTACAATCTCAATACTTAGTACACTAATTTATTAGTCTCTGTGGGATCGACCTTGCTTACCCTATCTATAACTACGCCTGTTCACTTACGGTGAAACCGAAAATAAGGCGAACAAGTTTTTGGCACCGTTCAGACTAATTAAATTTTTAGTACTAATATTGCGATAAATAGTATTATTTTTAATTTAGGTATTTTTTTCTTTTTATTTTGTTAAATTCCACTCATACAAGTGTTTGATTTGTTTCTTTTACTTTGTTCAGGTAGTGTATGAACACTCGCTTAAAGCGAAGGGAATTAGCATCGTTCATACCGTGAAGTTGAAGCTTTTGCCGGGCGAATAAGTGCAGCGGCTACTAAACGAAAGCGAAAAGACATCTAAATTATACTATGGAGGTTGTGGAAGAGAACAACGGGGTAACAACGGAGGTAACAATGGGATCAATATGATCAATAATGAGGTACGATACCAGGCGCTCGACAATCCAACAACAAGCGATTCGCGATTACTTTTGCCCTCGGACCAATCGCAACTATGGTGGAATTGTCCATATACCGATTAATGCTAATAACTTTAAGTTGATGTCGGCGTTAATTTCCGTGATTCAACAAACCGGTTTGGGGATTTGCAAATCGAGGATCCCAACTCTCATCTTGCACACTTCATGCAAATCTATAACACGATCAAGCTAAATGGAGTGTCGGATGATGTTATACATTTGCGCCTATTCCTTTCTCTTGAAGGGATAAGGCTAGAAACCGTTAGGCACATTGACTCGGGGAGTGTGAATACTTGAGATGAATTGAGTCGAAGTTCCTATTCAAATTCTTTCCACCAAGTAAGATATCGACTTAATAGCGAGATCGCTTCGCTCCGATTCGCTGATTCGATTAAAGTCACCGTACGAGGCCTGGAAAGATTCGAGAGATTTATTGAGGAGGTGGCCACAACATGGGTTTCCCGGATGATCAACCACTTTGTTTCTTCTACAACGGGTTGATGGGACAGCAAGATCATTTGTGGATGTCGCAGGCAGAGGAGCTTTACTAGCAAAATTCCCACAAGATGCATTCAATTTTCTTGAAGAGATGGCAATGAATAGCTATCGGTGGCCCTCCGAGAGGACAAATGTGAAAATGGTAGCCAAAGTTTCCGATTCGGACCAAATCAAAGCATTAACGGCTCAAACGACAACATCGACAAATCGGATAAGTGTTAACAAAAGGGGTCAAGTGAACACGGGTGCCAACAATGGGGAGTTCTCAAGATCCTATGGAGGAAGCTAACTATGTCAATACCGAATTTCAACAATTACCGAATACTTTGACTCCCATCCATTATCATACGAATTTGAGGAATCACGAAAACTTCTCTTATGCGAATACGAAGAACGTGACGCAACCACCACCGGGTTTAGTGTGACTAATGAGTCATTAATACAGAGGCTAAGCCATATATGGAAGATGTTCTCACTTTATTTATGAGTCAAAGAGCTCAATTATGAATGAAACGAAAACCGATTTAGTAAGGATGAGGCTAAGCTGACAAAATTGAAACACATGTCACACACAATTGGCTAACACCATGGGCTCACAAATGAAAAATCTTGAAACCCGGATAGACCAATTAGCTACGATTGTTGGTGGACAAAGATCGAAAGGCCAATTTCTCGAGTAACACCGAGGTCAATCCGAAGAAACAAAGATAAAGCCATTCGTAAATCGAGGAGTGGTGCACAGTATGAGGGGCCGGAAATTTTAGAAAACATTGAGAAATCGCAACCATGCACGGCCCGTGCGCCTACGCACAAGCTGCCCGTGCGTGGTGCCAATCAAGTAATTCGACCTCGGGAGACCCAAACACCGTAGCGAATGGCAACGTTAAGGTCGAGGAAGGAACCAATTGACATAATGATGAACAAAAAGGGGTGAGAAGCTTAAAGCCTCTTCTAACCCTATTTTTTCTAAACTTACTACTCCCATTCCTTTCCCCTAACGATTTCAAAAGAAAAAGCTAGATGCTCAATTTGCAAAATTTCTCGATAAATTTACTGGCCGCATATTTAACATACATTTGCAGACGCATTGGAGAAAATGCCAAATTATGCGAATTTTCTCAAGGATGTGATGTCAAAAAGTGAAGGATGACAGTTTCGAGACAAGAAATATGACGGAGGAATGCAATGCCATCATTCAAAGAAAACTACCTCGAAACGTAAAGATTCGGGAGTTTCACTATCCTTGTGCAATTGGTGGTGTTTTCTTCAATAAATCACTTTGTGATCTAGGAGTAAGTAGTCCATTTTCGAAACTTGGATTAGGAGAGGTGAAGCCATCCACGGTAACTTTACAACATGCGGATCAATCACTCACATATCCTAAGGGAATCATAGAAGATGTACTCGTGAAAGTCGACAAATTCATATTTCTGTGGATTTCTTAGTACTAGACATGGAGGAAGACCGCGACATCCTCTAATACTTGGGCGTCCATTCCTAGCAACCGGAAAGCCTTGATAGATGTGCGTAAGAGATAACTCACATTACAAAGTTAAAGATGAACATATTTTATTTTCTATCTCTAAGGCTATGAGATTTCATGATAGTGTTGAGAATCGTAATTTCTTAGACGTAGTTGATTCATGCATTTGATGATTACGTAGATCATACATTGTCCCAGGATGATTTAGAGTTTGGTTTAACCCATTCATGTTCGACGTCTAGTGTAATACTTGATTTCGATAATCAAGACTTGTATGACTATGTTTTTGCTCTAGATAATATGCAGAACTACCGAAAAAATCGCGAAAGGCAAAAACATGAAGAACGAATTAGGGAATCAGTTCGCAACCACGCACGGCCTGTGCGTCCACGCACGAGCAACCCGTGCGTGGTGCCAAAGAAGATAAGGAATAGGGCGAGACACGCACGACCCGTGCGTGTGCACAAAGGTAGCCGTGTGCGACCCCCGAACAACTTAATTAGACCCCGAACTCAAGCCATTGCCTCGAGCACCTCAAGTACGCATTCCTTGGTGCAAACAACACGAATCCAATAATTGTATCCTCCTTTTAACTTCACCTCGCCTTGATAAACTGCTTAGGGTGTTGATAAAATATAAGTCTACATTAGGTTGGTCGATATCTAATTTAAAAGGCATAAGTCCATCTATTGTCATGCATAAAATTCATATGGAAGATGTGTATAAACCTTCATGCGTAATCAAAGATGATTGAACCCTATTATGCAAAAGATTGTTAGGAAAGAAGTTTTAAAATGATTAGATGCGGGATAGTTCTTGGGTGAGCCCGATACAAGTGGTACCAAAGAAAGGGGGTGACATAGTACAAAATGAGAATGACGAGTTAATTCTTGCTACGATAGTTACAGGGTGGCGATTCGATTGATTTTAGAAAATAGAATGATGCCACTCGTAAAGATCATTTTCCCTCCCCTTTATTGATATGATGTTAGATTGTTTGACGGGATTTGATTATTACTATTTCCTGGATGGTTATTCGGGTACAATCGAGATCATGATTGCATCGGAAGACCAAGAGAAAACAACATTTACATGTCCCTATGGTACGTTTGCATTCCGTAGAATGCCATTCGACTATGTAATGCACCGCGACTTTCCGGCCGCTTTATGATGGCTATTTTTCATGATCTTATAGAGAAAATTATGGAGGCGTGTGGATGATTTTTTTGTCTTTGGAGTTTCTTTTGATCATTGCCTTCTTAATCTTTTGATCATTGCTTGAAAGTTTGATTTCCAAAATCGAATGAGACGGACTAAATTTCTTGAGGAGGTCGACCGGTCAACCTATAGGTCAACAAAAGCACAAGTTCTAAAATATGAAACATAACTCTCAAAACATATTTTGGTAATGTTGAACCGATCCACCTAGGGGCCGACCGATCAACCCTGGTCAATGGTCGAGCCCCCGATCGGTCCAACAGGTTTTTTTTACGTATAATTCGAAATCTTCATTTCTTCAACAGTCGATCAAATGTTTTATCAACAAACTATCCATTGAGTAGCGCATAAACTTATCATGATTTTAAGGGATTGATTTCTAACAACTATAATCTTGATTTAATTTGCATTTTTGCATATTTCAATCTCCAAGGAGAAGCCTATGTCGAAAATCAAATTCAAGACCTCTTCTATCAATAGATGAAGATTGAAGCAACAAGACATAACAACACAAGCAATACAATCACAAGCAAAACTCTTGTTATTCACTTTCATATCTTGTTGTATTTAGCCTAAGTCTTTCATTTGCACATCTTGAGTACTAGTGTAGTCCCAAGGGGTGTGAGTAAGGTTTAGAAGGGGTTGAATAAACCTTACCAACTTTTCGATTTCATCCTTTTAAAATATTACGAGTTAACACAAACAGGTAAGTCCTTGAGGGACATCTAAGTTGGTTATTTAGCGAGTTAGCCACTCAAATGTACTAGATAGACCCGTTGATAGAATAACTCGGTTGTTTAACCCGAACCTTAACTTGGTCGTGTGTTGGTTTTATCGATGGAAGACTTAACACCCTTTGAATTGTTTTAAACTTGTTTTAACACTTGATTTTAGCACTTAGTTATTAATCGATTGGATATCAAATAAGTTTATCAATGATACAATGTAAATATGCGAAATGTAAATGTCTTTGAAAAATAAATGACACAGTTGATTTTTATAGAGGTTCGAAGATGGGGTAATTCTTCGAATCCTCTCTTCTCCAACTCCCGGAGGAATCCACTATGTAAAAGATCTATTTACAATGTGGTCAACAGATCTAGAGACAACCTTGGTCACACAACCGGCTTTTCTTCCGACTCAACTTCTTCACAGGCGCCTACCTTGCTACTTCGACTCACTTTCTCAAGCTCTTGGATTTGATCACGAATCCCTCCAATAACTTGATCTTGGTTCGACCTTGAACCTTCCTACAATCCTCCTTGGAAAGTAGACCCCTTTTGATTCTTCAAAAGTTTCCTCTTCAACAGATTTGAAGTTGTCTCTCATTCACAAACTTGTGTTGGACGATTTCCTTCGAGTTTCAGGCTTGAGGATTTGCTTGAATATACTTGAGAATATTACAGGTTAATAGCTTGAATATTGCTTGCTTGTTCGTGGTTCGGTAACATTTTCTAATGAATTTCCTCAGCCTTTTATAGTGAACTTTCAAAATCGCCCGTTGAAGAGACAGTGATTGCAAAAGTCACTTATGTTCGTTGGCTTGTTTTTTCTTGGTCCTCAATCTTGAGATGTAGACCCTTCCTAATATTAAATGAATTTGCAGCTTTTTCGTGGTTCGACACGAGGTGCGATGTTTCCCATTGGTTTATTCCTTTTGCATGCTTCGGATGAGCACTTTAAGACTGGCAAAGATAAAAGTATTACTTATTTAAGTAATGTTCTTGATTTACGTACAACGAATTCATTTCGCTTAACTCCTCTCGTCACGCTTTTTCCCCAGGTGACTTGAGTCGCTCCAATCATTGGATGACTCATCCGTCACTTCAACTTGAGACTTGGCTTCTTGAGTTGACTTGACCGACTCTTCACACGCTTGTTCTCAACCGATACATCTTCATCGAGTTCTTGATCTTGTATCTTGGCCATACTCGGTTGTTCCATAGCGAGTCTTCACTTCGAGTCTTTAGTTGACTTCTTGTATTTCCGGGCGTAGCGACTTGACTCGGCTTTTCCAACCCTATCTATTACAATCTAAATTACAAGAAAAATAGGGTGCCAACTTTCTAGTTTAAGTTTTACCTAGCATTCATGAAAATCTATAAAATAAATTTCCCAACAATTTCCCCCTTTTTGATGATGCCAAAAATTAAAAACATTCAACAAAATAAAAACATCAAAGATACATACAGACAATGCGGAACAAAGAATGTATGCGTAGAATAGATCATTTTATTGATCATACCATTCTTGTCCTTTACACAATCATTTTACATTTGGTATCATAACATTCTATATCAAAGAAAAATACACATCTATGCTAAGATACTAGAATAAATACAAAGTGAAAAATTACGTAAAAACTTCACTAAGTATTCGATGACTTACATGAATGTATTAACATAAGTAAAGTACATGAAGGGTTCGCAACAACACTTCATCGCCTTCGCCGCCTCCTTCTTTCTCTTGACTTTGTCAAAGTCATCACATCTCTTCCTTTTTCTTTATTCTTCCTCATCTCTCTTTTTTTCTTCATAGGCTCTCTTCGCAAAGATCATCCTTTCTCTTCCTTTCGAGCCATAGCCGAGTTTGTCTTTCATTTTCCTCTTCCTATCTTTTCACGGCCTCGATTCTTCCTTGCCACTTCCGGTTTGCCACTTCATCATACCCACCCATTAGATCCTCCCCTTCTTTCCGGGATCTACATATTCGATATTCTTGGGTCTTGGATGAGGTCGAGAACCTCTTCCTCCACCACTTATTCTTCCACCTATGGGTGTGTACTTCACGAGTCTTCCTCGTTACCAAATTGAATGGTTCTTTGGTAGTCCGCTCATCGCCTTCATCACACAATGTAAGACCCTTCTCCTAGTACGGATCCTGGCTTGGGCTAGTGACATCCCTTAGAAATATCCTTCGATTCGAGCGTCTTAAACTCTTCAATTGATCTTGGCTCGGATCCATTGTCGGGAATGGCATTTTGATCCTTCCCCGCCTGAATGCCACCAAATTGTTTCAACACCTCTTCGATGCGGGCATCCGTCTTCTTGTCGAACTCCACCATCCCTTCTTCAATGATTCGACTTTTCTTCGACATTGGCACAACAGAGTGCCCAATGGGTAAGTTTATGGGGAGTTTGCTCGGATAGAGGTTGTGACTTGACCTTGCCGAGGGGTTTCAAAGAATCATTAATGTCAAATCCTTTGAATGTTCCCCTCACTGCTTTTTTTCCTTCTTCTCACCGCATATTCTTTCAATTTTTCTTCTTTTAAACTCCTCGGAGATTCCACTTCCCCCTTTTTGGCATCATCAAAGGAAAGAGGGACCCCAGGAACATGCCTGGGAGCATAAAGCCGAGTCTACTGAGAGCGAAATTGTTTGGAGTCTCGCAATGCATAAGCGGTCCGTAATTCAACGAGTGGCTTTGGACTCACCGCCACCATTTCATTTCAGCCATGAGGAGGCTGAATTTTGCATTCATGGTCTCCTCAAGGCACAAAACTTCTTTTCTCTCGAAATTCACGCAGAAGCTCCATTTCGGTTTTGTGAGATGCATGCAACCTTTCAATATACGTCTGCATCCTTTGCTTCGGATCATTGTCAACCATCCGTATAAGCATTCGCAATACAATACTTTGAAATAACGAACTTGCTTGATTCACATGGCGGATTCTTTGCTTGAGACCATTCTTCGATCCACACCACTATCCCTCTCAAAAATGTTGTGAGGGTAGTGTCCCCCGTTGTCCAATCTTATGTCGAGTGAGGCTTGATGTCTTTCGATCTTCTCAATCTCATCATAGATATTCTTGAAGATCTCACGAAATTCAGTGTCTCACTTGATTCACAGCGATCTTGACAAAAAGTTAAACTCGGGAACAATTGTGTCGGGATGATTGGATCTTCTCTCACGATGAATCTTCTTTGTTCAAGAAATGCCTCTTCTTCCAAATCGTAGGATCGGCATGAAAGGGAATACCTTTGGAAAGGCATCATCACTCACATATGGGATTGCTTGTGAGGGTTGTGCATGTGATGATTCAGCTCGTCGTACCTCAACTGCGATAGCTTCATCGGCAGTGGTCACAGCTATGGGAGCCTGTGATGGAGCTGGTGTAGTCGTTACTGCTGCAGCTATGGAAGCCTCGCACGATGGATTTGTCTCACCGGGCAGTGAGATATTTTGCCCGGTGGCCGACCGAGCCTCACCACACAGCATAACAGTTCTTCGGTCTCAAAGTGGATTTTTCTAATTGAATAACCAGTTCCTCTGCTACATCATCAGCGTCATCGGATGATGATGAAACCTGGGGGCTTGGTTCATTATCGAAGTTGAATTTTTGACGAGCAGCTTTATCACTTAGTGACTCATAGTTTTGAGAACATCCTCACCGAGTCCTTTGGATCAAGAATCGAGTAGACTCGCCTTCATCTCGCAAACCCCAAAAATGATGTGTCTAAGTTCTCCGGGAGTCATGAAGTGCACTTATCTCTTCTTCTATTTCAGCGCTTTGAACTGGAGGAATGTTTTGAGTCTTTTGAGCTTTACCTGGGAAGTCTCAACCTCCCTTGGGCCTTCAATACCTCCAGCCTCAATCTGGCTGCGAGGCCTTCAATGTTCCCTTCAACAATCGCGGCAATGTCTTAGGGTCTTGGACCATGGCATCCATAGGAGTCTCAAACCCTAGATTGCACTTTCATCGCCTGCAGTGTTAACTCCCGGGCATTTCCATCCTCGTGCCTCGACCGTAAGAACAATAGTGTCATCAACCTTCAAAGCAAACGATGTTTCACCGGGACAGACTCAATCGTCCCGAGCTTCACAATATCAATCTATCGTGGTTCTTTCTCGCCTTTCACTTCGCCTCCTTGCTTCAAGTTGGAGTCCTCTCCAAAGATCCTCCGACCTCGCTGCAGTGGAGAGTTTCCCCCTCACCGACACACCACCGAGCGATCGATGATGGGGTCACTCTCTCTCCGACTCGTGGCTTTTTCTTGTGAATGCTCACTCATTTGGCCACAAGTGGTAAAACACCGTTTCAAGGGTTGGCTCAACTTGGGTGCCCAAAGTCCTAGTTTCATTGCCAATATCCTTGGACCCATCCTCCGATGCAGACGGGGGACATGGTCAGCAGCAATGTCCTCGAGGCAATCTGGCCGCACCACTCCCAAGGGTCGATCTGCAGGAGATATTGAGACGACTCTCTTGGTCCTTCAAATAATTGTTGCTCATGCAATCGCTAGATTCTCTCATTGCTTGCCGCATGTCCGACTTTTTCTCAAGGGCAAAGTGATGTGATCCTTATCATTCTCTCGAGTAAATATCTAGATGTGTATGAGTGTGAGATGGAGAGTTTGTGAATTCACATATCTTGACTTTTCCTAGACACGGGCTTCCTCATCGCCTTTGTACTTCTCATCCGCATTAATGATGCGGAGGAGATCCATCTGATTTTCTTCGTCAAGGGCACCTCGAACAGTCGAGACCCCAAGAAATCAAGCAACTCTTCTTCCTCTTAGATGTACTCGGGATGAGCGAACTACATCGTTGAGTGATCAAGTTTTCATGCCCTCCACTCTCATAGGCGTCTCGGATATCCGGATATAGTGGAGAATACATGACAACATCATCATCCTCATCTTCATCATCTCCTTTCTTAGGGATTGAAGACAAGACGTTCGCTCCTCCTCGCCTTCAAGGCGGTGTCGAGTAGTAGGTGGAGAGACAACTCTTTCAACTATGGGTTCGATTGTTTCTGCTTTGCCTCACTATCCTCACTTGTCTTCTTCACAAACCGGGTCTTGATGAGGGCCTCAATCGATCATCCTCGCAGGCTTTGTAGGAACATCAATAACTTTGGGAGACCGCTCTTGAGATTACCAAAGCTCAACTTGTGACTCAAAGCAGAGTAGTAGAATCAACTTTCTTTTCAAGCTCTAAATGCTTGAAAAGTCTTCTTTTTTGTCCGAACTGAGGAAATTTCTGGTTTTTCTTCTTCTTATGATTCTTTGGCGGTGGGTCAGGGCATCCTTCTTGGAGGAGTTGCCTTCCTTGACTTGCGATCTTAACTTTTTTTCCGTATGGCCGAGAAGAGATTTGGGTTTCCTTCTCACCGGCCTCCGCAGGGGCAGAGACTTGGCCGCACGAGCGACGACTTCGGTACCAGGGGGGGAGCATCCTTTTCTTAGTCACAGGGCAACTTTCTTCTTCACACCGCATGGGCGACTTTTCTTCTCCGGTGGAGGGGTAGCGATTGTGTCCTCGTGTTCAAATTCCCCTCACTTGTTTCCGCCTTCTTCGCGTGGGCTCTCTTCCGGGCTCCGCAGGGTTAGCCCTAAACATCTTCTTGTTGACATGGAAGGGTTTTCCATGTCGGGCGGGAATACCCTTCACTTCCATCAAGTGGCCAATAATGAGGCCATATCCAAGAGATCCTCCAAAGGATCCATCATCCTTGAACGTCTTATTCATCACATTCCTAGTCTCTGCATACCTAACTCAACCCGATTTACTTTCTTGTCTTGCATGATCGCGGCCATGACGATCGACGCTTTGTCCTGACAACCGATCAAAGCTTCCAAACTTCATGTCTACACACTTGGAGATGACGTCCATCAACTTATGATAGTCGCGTCCTTCAAAATTTCTTATCACCGGTGTGTAGACCACCTTAGCAACAAGACTCCTGGTTTGGCTACCTCTTTCCACGCAAAGATCTAAATCAACATCAGCTTCATTAACCTCTTTCATGCCTTTAGATGGAAACAAGTAGTGCTCGCAAGTTCCTTAGCATTTATCAATATGTCCTTGCGGTGGATGAAGACTTAATCCCTTCGTCCCGCACCTCCGCATTGACATAGAACCGAGCTACCTCCTCGAAATAGGTATGCGAGTACTCCAAAGTCGAAAAAGCCTTGAGACTCGACTTTTCTAGCATTTCAGCGATTTTCTTGACAAGGGTTTCATCGAATCCTGCTTCACCATACCTTCAAAATCCATTGACGAGCCAGTGTGGATCTGCTTCGATAGCTTGACGAAATCGAACTTAGGTGCCATTTTCGAGATTTTTACCGATTAAAACCGACAATCTTGCTTGAGGACACTCGGGTTTTCGAGAGAGAAATGGCTTGCTTTCTTTTTGCTTGAAGATGAACAGTTTCCATATGAGAGAAAGAAAGTGGAAAATGTATATATAAGGGTTATGAAAGGACATGTCTTTGGTTTTTGAAATTTTGATCGAGATCAACGGTTCGATTTAGGATGCCAAACCGCATTTAATTCCTCGCATATAATGCGGCAAAGATTTATATCCAATCATATGCTTATCGTGTGCACTTTTTTTTCACCCGCCATTATTACGCCGACATCATCCTTAAAAACATTCCCGCTCATTAAAAACGATCAAGTTTTCTCACTTAGCTCATAAATGACTCAAACATATCAAATATGACTTAACTCGCTTCTCTCCTTTCATTTAGTGACTCACCGTCACCTAACTCGACATAAATGGTGACTTTTCGACATAGTCAAGTTTCATTTGGTTGATTCGCTAAACTTGTTCAATTCTCATCTTCTCATCTTTCATCTTGTCGATTGAGTCTTCCGAGTGTTAACTCACTCAATTAATCCTAGCTCATTCTTAAGCTCTTCAAATCTTGACTCACATAAGGGCTTGGTGAACATGTCACCTAACCGCTTGTCGCTTGAGATATATTCCAAAGTGATGTTTTTCTTTTCAACAAGATCTCTTATAAAATGATATCTCGACATCAATGTGCTTTGTTCTTGAGAGCAACATAGATTCTCGAGTGATTGCAATAGCGCTTGTGTTATCACACATAATTGAAATCTCTTTTTCCTCAATCTCATATTCTCTCACTCGTTGTCTTATCCATAAGACTTGGGCACAACCGCCGCCCGCAATCGTGTACTGCTTTCACCGTTTGTAGATGTGGCTATTGAGTTTTGCTTCTTGCTAAACCAGAAACCAATCTTTTTCCAAGCATTTGACATGTACACTCAAGTACTTTTCCCCAAACTCTACATCCAAAGATAGTCGAATCAATAACCAATAAGCTTGAATCCACATTCCTTTGGATACCATAAGCCAACTTATCGGCATCCCTTCAAATACCTTAGATTCTCTTAGCCGCAATCATGTGGCTCTCTTTTTGGTGCAGATTGAAATCTTGCACATACACTTACGCAAAGGTGATGTCTTGTCTGGCTGGTTGTTAAGTAGAACAATGATCCAATAAAAGCTCTATATTTGGTTTGATCTACGCTTTTCCATCCGCATCCATGTCCATCTTGACTAATGTGTTCATTGGTATTTTCACGTAAGACTTCTCTTCCAAACCAAATTTCATCATTAAATCTCTGGTGTACTTTGTTTGACTTATGAAGGTTCCATCCTTCAATTGCTTGACTTGAAGTCCTAGGAAGAAAGTCGGCTCTCCCATCATGCTCATTTCAAATTTGCCTTGCATGAGGTTTGAGAACTTATCACACACTCTTTATTTGTGGATCCAAAAATGATATCATCCACATATATTTGAACAAGCAAATACATTCTCCATCTTGAATTACAAGAGTGTTCTCCCACTTTGCCTTTGGTGAATCCATTTCCGCCGAAATTAATACAATGTGTCATACCATGCTCTTGGTGCCTGTTTCAATCCATATATCGCTTTCTTGAGCTTGTACACCTTATCTCCAATAGTCTTCAAAACCGGAGGTTGTTCAACGTAAACTTCGCCTCTAATACCATTTAGAAATGCACTCTTCACATCCATTTGATATACAAAGAAGTTCTTGCAATGACAAATCTTTCATCAAAATCTATCCCCTCTTCTTGCAATACCCTTTGGCTACTAATCTTGCTTTGTTTCTTACCACAGATCCTTCCTCATTCATCTTGTTTCAAAACCCATTTTCGCCAATTACATTTTGATGGGTTGGTCTCTACACCAATTCCCATACTTCGTTTCTTTCAAATTGATTCACTCTTCTTGCATGGCTTGAATCTAATGTGTGTCATCCAATGCTTGAGACACATCTTTTGGCTCTCTTTGGGAAATAAAACAAGTGAACATTTCTTCTTGCCGAGCTCGATCCTGGTTCTTACACAATCTCTAGCATCTCCAATAACTAGCTCGTGGTGGATGGTCTCTCGGCCATCTCACATCGAGGTTGGAGCAAGTCACCGGATTCAACCGTCTCACAAATATGTTGTCTTGAACACTATTGATCGTCATTCGATTGTAGACTTTCTAGTCAGTCTTTGAGATTCACTATCTCATCTTCATCTCGGGTTGATTGCTCTTACTTGACTTCAACATAAGGTCTCTTCGCATAGTTGGATGATTCATCTTATCGGCTAACTCTTCAATGTCTTCTCCATTCACATGGATAGACTCTCCTGTGACCATAGTCCTCTTGTTCAAGACTCTATAGGCTTTGCTCTCGCTTGAGCATCCCAAAAGGATACCTTCATCGCTTTAGCATCGAAAGCCTTCAAATTATCTTTGCCATTGTTGTGGATGAAGCATTTACATCCAAATATCCTGAAGTACCCAATGTCCGATTTTCTCCTGTCCGTTTCATAGGAGTCTTGGTTAATTGCCTATTTATCATGCATCTATTTTGAGTATAACATGCTATATTGATGGCTTCAACCCAAAATCTCTTAGGCAATCCAAACCACTAACATAGTCCTTGCACTTCCTTGAGAGTTATGTTCCTTCTTTCACTATTTCTATGGATGTCAATGGGTTACCCTGAACCGACCGGACTCGCCTTATTTGGGGCGGGTATGGGACAAGTAAATGGGTATGGGGCGGGTAATGGGTACATATTTTCGGACCGGGCGGGTATGGGTCGGATAACAGTCCAGCAGACCCGACCCATACCCGACCCATCTATTTAGTATATATAAAATGCATATTAGGGTTTTCATTTTTCTTTTGCCGGTGCCAAGCTCCAAGTTCGTCGGTAAGTTTTCATTTCATCTTCTCTCTCAAATGTAATTCTTCTCTTTTCATAACTCTGCTCTCAACATATCTTTTTGTCAAATCTCCAACTAATCAAAGTTCATCAAATTAATTTGTGGTATCTGTGTGTTTCGTGTCTCAGTGCGTATGCGTAGTAAAGTTTATGTGTGTGTGTTTGTGGTGTGTGTGTGAGACGTAATGGGTAGTGTGTGTGTGTGTGTTGTGAATTCTCGGTGGATGTGTGTGTGCCGTAATGTGTGTGTGTGTGTGTTTGTGGTATTTGTGTGTTAATGTGTTTGCTTTGAATGTGTGTGTGTGTAGGATTGTTGAGTGTTAATTAGTGGTTTATGGATAACATAGCTAAGAAGGGGGAACATATAGGTTATGGAGGGATTTTGTGTTGGAATTTTCTTTTTTTTACTTTTTGTTTCTTATACAGAAATGTTTTGTGCGGAGATATGTTTTGTGTGTTCAAACATTTCACCTTCATATATTGGAGCAAGCAATTTTCTCTAACAAAATTTTTGCATATTCTTTTCATAAGCAATTTTCTCTAACAAAAATTTTGCATATTCTTATCAACTTGTCCTACCATGTTTGATAAGGAAGAAGAAGATCAACAAGAATGTGCTAGTGACATAGCAACTAGTTAATTTAATTTTGTTGTATTTTCTCCTCCATTGATGTTCGTACTTAATTGAGATTTTGTACTTTTGTTAAAGAACTTGTATTATTAAAACTCATATGTCTATTTAATTCTCTTTTGAAGAACCAAACTAGTTAATATGGAATTGTATTATCATTCTTAATCATTCTTTTTGGGTACAATATATCTATAAAATCGTATGATTTTAGTATTTGAAATTATTCTTGGTAGCAATATAATGAAAAAAATAATAAATAAGTTAAAATAGATGATATTGGCAAGTGTCTAATGGTTCAAGGGGTCTTACCCGCTAAACGCGGTCAGGTTGGGGCGGGTCTCGGGTCCGGGAGGAGGCGTGTTCGGGGCGGGTGCAGGTCCTATGAAATCTTAATGGGTCGGGTCTCGGGTCCGTCCAGCAAACCCGACCCGCACCCGACCCATTGACATCCCTAGCTATTCCATTCTCACGCTGGGAGTTTGTTGGGAAATTTATTGTTTAGATTTTGATGAATGCCATGTAAAACTTAGAATAGGAAGTTGGCACCCCATTTTTGTTGTAAACTCGCATTGTAATAAATAGGACTAATCAAGCCGAGTTAAGTCGGCTATACCCAAACATACAAGAAGACAACTGGAGACTAGTAGAAAGACTCCGCCATTGCGAGACAAACCGAGTTTGGCAAAAGAAGAAAGACGGAACTCGATCAAGATGCAAATCGAGATGCACTGAGTGAAGCATCAATCAAGTCAACTCAAGACAAAGTCTCTAGTTGAAGTGACAGTAAGAGTCATTTAATGATTGAAAGATGACTCTAAGTCACCTGGGAAAAGCAAGGAAATGCGGTCAAGTCGAGATAATCGAAAGAGATCCGTTGCACGTAAATCAAGAGAATTACTTAAACAAGTAATATCTCCATGCTACCTTTCTCGAAGTGCTCACCACATAAGCGTGCAAGGGAAATAAACCAATGGGAAGCACTACACCGTGTCGGTGCTCAAAAGTCAAGAACAATTCATACGAGGAAGTGGCAATTCAAAGGATCGCAACAAGACAAGCCAACGACCACAAGTGACTTTCAAAAATAAGCCTATCTCTTCAACGGGCGATTTTTGAAAGATCACTATAAAAGGCCGAGGAATAACTCGAGAAAAAGTTACGAAGGTTACCTTGACCATCCGAGAATTGAATACAAGCAAGAAAGAAATATTTTGTAACCCGAAATATTCTCAAGTTATTAAACGCTCAATCCTCAAGCCTACATTACGAAGAAAATCAATCCAACACTCACCGTGAAGGAAAGATAGCTTCAATCGGTTGAAGAGGAAACTTTAGAAGAAAAGGGGTCTACATTCCACGAAGGATTGTAGGAAGGTTCAAGGTCGAACCAAGTCTTGAGCTTTTGGAGGGCTTCGTGATCAAATCCAAAGAGCTTGAGCAAGTGGGTCAGTAGTAGCAAGACAAATGCCTTGTGAAGAAGCCGAGTCGCAGAAGCCACCGAGTGATCAAGCGTCTCCAGATCGAGTCCCAAAGGATCAAGTCACTTGTGTGATCAAGACTTGTATCCGGACCGTTACCACTTTGTATATCGATCAATACCTAGTGGATTCCTCCGGGAGTTGGAGAAGAGAGGAGTAGAAGAATTACCCCATCTTCGAACATCTATAAAAACATATCGTGTCATTTACATTTCAAAGACTTTAAATTCCTCGCATCTTATTTGCTTAACTTTGCTTGCCGATAAATTTGCTATCCATTTGATAATTTCTAAGTACTAAATCAAGCTTTAAATCTCTCGCTTAACTATAATTAAGGGTGTTAAGTCTTCCAATAAAAACAAACCACAAGCTTGAGCTAATTCATCTTAACAACCGAGTTATTCTATCAACGATCGCCGAGTCCGTTGAGTGACTAACTCTACCGATTAACTAAATTGGCTATCCACCAAGGACACAAATTGTGTAGTATCAACTCAAGTTTAAAAAGGACTAAATCGAAAAGTTGGTAAGGTTTATTCAACCCCCTTCTAAACCTTACACTCACACCCCGGGGACCTACAAGTGGTATCGAGCGGTTGGTTCATTGAGCCTTCCGCACCGTTCTCAAACTAGATCTCCAAACTTTTCAAAGTCCGCTTTTAGTACTTAAATTTTCAAAACTCCTTTTATCATTAAAAATTATTATCATGGAAGCAAATTTGACACGCATCCCTATGTTCACAATTGAAGAATTTGATGATTGGAAAATTCGTGATCAGTGCTCATCTATCAAAGATTACATGATGAGATGTGGATAGTGATAGAGGATGGGCCACCGCAAATCTTAAAAGTGAACACATCCGTAAGAAGAGCTGCAATTTGAAGTTGAAGAGGATGTTGTCCCTAGACCACTATGGTTGAAAAACCAAGAACCGAATGGACAAATGATGACGAAAAAGATACAACCTGGACAATGTAGCCAAGGACATCCTTTACAAAACCTTGGACAAAGCCATGTTCAATAAAGTCAAATCATGCAAAACAAATAAAGAAATCGGGACAAACTAACATTGATTTGTGAAGGCTCGAGCAAATCAAGGAAAATAAATTATCGGTGGTCAGTACAAAAATTTGAGAATTTCAAAATGATCGCAGAGAAAACCTGGATCAACCGGATGCTCGGTTCACGTAAATCACCAACGAGCTATCTCGCACTTGGAAAGGAATATACACGAGAAGGAAATGTGTATGAAGATCCTAAAAAGTCTCCCAACTGAATGGGAAATGAAGGTCATGGCACCGAGACATTCCATGGACCTATCAAGACCTCCAACCATGAACTATTCTCGGATCTCAAAGCCTACGAATTTGAGCCGAGAAGAAAAGATCGGAAGAGACAATGTACCCAAAACAATTGCTCTAATTGTTAAGGATGGAAAGAGAGCCGAGGTCAAAGAAGTCATTGATCCGTAAGAAATAGCCCTGATGGTTAAAAGGTTCAACAAGTTATTCAATAAGAACTATAAGAGAGGCAAGGGCGAATCTTCCGAAGACGCTCGCTCCCTCCAAGTCAAGGGAAAATAGGCCAACCAAGAGGACAGATCATCAAAAAGTCAATATCTAAGGGCCGACAATCCAAGAACGGAAAGAGTCGATCAAAAGGTTGAATATCTATGCTGAACCGTAGGCAACCAGGTCACTACGCCATTGATTACCCATATCCTCGTAGTCAACAAATACAGAATGAAGAAGAAAGAAAGGTCTTGAGAGAAAGAAGACAAGAAAAGAAAAAGGCAATGTTGGTGCAGAGATCACGAGACACCAAGTCAAGAGAGACAATGATTCGAGAGCAAGGCCGACTACTCAAGTGACTCGAAGAAGAAGCCCTGATCCGTTTGATGGCCAAGAAACAAGATCAACCTCGACCAAGAAGATGAGGTACACTCTAACTCATCGAACTCGGTTCTAGTGATAGTGACCGACACACACACTTCATCACCCACTCGATCTTTATGATTTATTAGGCAAAATGATGAAAGATTTTGAACACATTAAATCCTCACACACACTACTAAATGAGGAAAATGACCTACTAAGAGCCAAAACTCACAAATGACTAAGGAGCCGAGTACTCTAGGTCAAATAGCCGATGAGAATAAAAGTTTAAAGGCCGAAAATGCCAAGCTAATAGCGTAAATAACTCGCCAGAAAAGAGGGAGATTGACCTCAAAATGTGATTGCCTCATTCACTAAGGCATCTAAATCATTGGATGATCTTATTATGAGTCAAAGAGAATGTGGAGACAAGACATGCTTAGGATTTAATTCCTCTGTGCTATGTCAAACTCCAAAAGTGATTTTGGAAAATGGTGCACACACATTTAATCCAAAGCACAATTACAAGCAAACTGGCCTTGGTTATAAAGAAAAAGGAAAACAGCCAGTTGAGTGCGCTGAAAGGACAGCTGAGAAGAAATTCAGTCGAGTTCCTCAGCAAACTCCAAACAGAAAATACTCTGTAAAGAAGAAACAGAGCTACCAAAAACCCCGTAAAAATCTATAAAAGAAATACATATGATGGGAATGGTAGAAAATATCCAAGCCAAGTGATTGGAATGATGTGAACCATCAAAGATAGACTTATGGAATATAAGCCCAAATGGCAAAGGCCTAGAACTCAACAAAGGCCATTCCAAAAGTATAAAAGCTTTCATCAAGACACATATGCACCTAGGCACTACACTCGGAGACACCACAATTACCCAAAGAAGGCGATTGCTAAAACACATATACAGCATACCGACAAAAGAGACAAACTGTATGAACCTAGAATCCCCAAGCAATTTGCCAAGATTAATTATGATTATGGCATCGATAGATGGCAACCCCTTAGAGTCAAATCATTTGGCTATAAGTTGGTTGGATCATCTTATAATTCTAACCCCTCAGACCTGACAAGTATGGGTACCTAAGACTTAATTTCCTTGATTGCGGAGTTCAAGGAACAGTGAGAGTGCCAAGGAACCTAGTACATGGATAGTGGTTTTCCCGGACATATGACAGAAACAAGAAAAATCATGTCAAAATTCAAGGAAGTTAAAGGAGCAAAAGTCATATTTGGAGGAAATGAAGCTCCAGGTGAAATAAGAGGCATTGGATCCATCAAGAAAAACGGATTAGTAATCACAGATGTTGCATATGTTGAAGGACTAAACTTCAATTTGCTAAGCATCGCCAACTCGTGACAAGGGTTATAATGTTGGATTTAACATGGGTGTATGCCAAATCAAGGATCTTGAATCGAATGAAGTTGTGTTGCAAGGATGCGATACAAAAGAACATGTATGTCGTGGATTGGTCAACCGCAACACCCAAAGACTTGTCTATTAGCAAAGAGCACAAATTGAATCAAGTTGGTCAGGCACAAAAAGCCGAGTCACCTAAATTTCAAAACGGTTAACAAGCTTGCCGTATAATCTTGTGGAAGGACTTCCACTCAGATACAAGAAGGAAAGTATATGTGACGCATGTCGAAGGGAAAACAAATCAAATCATCATTCAAAGAAAAGACCCGCCCATCTTCAACAAGAATATTACATCCGCTACATATGGATCTATTTGGCCCAGTGGAACCAAATAGCATAAGTGGAAAGAAATACACATTGGTGGTAGTAGATGACTACTCAAGATATACATGGACTATATTCATGTGTAAGAAGAAAGAAACTCTCTGAAAACTACCACAAATGGTGATGAAGAAAATTCAAAATGAAAAGAGCCAAACCATTATCAAAATAAGATCGTACAGAGGAACCGAGTTTTTCAATGGGATAATAACTCGATATTGTATTGAAAATGGCATTGGTCATGAACTATCTGCAGAAGGGACTCCACAAACAGAATGGAGTTGCGAAAAAGAATAGAACTCTCAAAGAAGCGGAAGGACCATGTTAGTCAAGCATGGTTACCAAAAAGATTTTGGGTGAAACAATCAACACATCATACTACACTCAAAATAGATGCATGATAAACAGACAAAATGACAAAGACTCCTATGAGATTTGGACAGGAGAAAACCAAATGTTGAATATCTTAGAATATTTGGATGTAAATGCTTCATCCATAACAATGGCAAAGACAATCTAAAGGCTTTCGATGCTAAAGTCGATGAAGGTATCTTCTTGGGATACTCAAATTGAAAGCAAAGCTTACAGAGTACTCAACAAAAGAACTATGGTTGCGATGAATCCATTCATGTGGTATTCGATGAGCCAAATGTAAATGGAGAAGACATTGAAGAATCGCTAATAAGTCAATCATCCAAACATACGAAAAAATCCCTATCTTGTCAAGCCGAAATCGAATTGTAAACTCGTAAGAAGATGAGATAGTCAATCTCAAAAACAATTGAAAATTTGCAATAAGTGATTACGAGAGAGTGATCAAAGCAACACAAACAAAAGACGATCAATCCAGCCTAACTTACTCCAACCTGATGTAAGATGGCCGAGAGACCATCCACGTAACTTGTCATTGGAGATATAAGAGAAGGTATCAAAACAAGATCCGAACTCAACAAGAAGCTATGTTCACATGCTTTATCTCACAAATAGAGCCTAAAGATGTGTTACAAGCATTGGATGAGACACATTGGATTCAAGCTATGCAAGAAGAGTCAATCGCTTTGAAAGAAATAAAGTATGGGAATTAGTTCATGACCCACCCATCAAAATGTTATTGGTACTAAATGGGTGTTCGAAACAAGATGAACGAGGAGGGTTCTGTGGTAAGAAACAAAGCAAGACTAGTAGCCAAAGGATATTGCCAAGAAGAAGGAATAGATTTTGATGAAACATTTTCTCCTGTAGCAAGATTGGAAGCTATAAGGATGTTTCTTGCCTATGCACTCTCACAAGAATTTTATTGTATATCGATGGATGTAAAAAGTGCATTCCTATATGGTTTATTGGAAGAAGAAGTGTATGTTGAACAACCTCCAGGATTTGAGTAGAAGACTCTTGGAGATAAGGTATACAAACTCAAGAAAGCTCTGGGATTGAAACAGGCACCCGAGCATGGTATGATACTTTGTCACCATTCCTAATCGAGAATGGATTCACAAAAGGAAAAGTAGATAGAACACTTTTCGTAATTCAAGACAAGAAGAGTATCTTTGCTTGTTCAAATATATGTGGATGACATCATTTTTGGATCCACAAACAAAGAGCTATGTGAAAAATTTTCAAACCTCATGCAAAGCAAATTTGAAATGAGCATGATGGGAGAGTCGACATTCTTCCTTGGACTCCAAGTAAAAACAACTCAAGGATGGAACCTTCATAAGTCAAACAAAATACACCGTAGAGATTTAATGAAGAAATTTGGTATGGAAGAGAAGTCTCAGAAAATACCAATGAATACATCACAAAATGGACATGGATGCGGATGGCAAGCCTCAGAGATCAAACAAGATACGAGCACTTATTGGATCATTGCTCTATCTCTCACAAAGAAGCGTGCGGACATCACCTTTCTTTGTAGGTGTATGTGCAAGATTTCAATCGCTCCAAAAGAGAGTCATATGACAAAGAATGCTAAGAGAATCTTGAGATACTTGAAAGGAAGCCAAGAAGTTGGCTTATGGTATCCAAAGGAAGGTGGATTCAAGCTAATTGGCTATTCGGACTCGACTATCTTTGGATGCGAGTTGATAGGAAAAGACCTCAAGACATGTCAAATGCTTGGAAACAAAGCTGATTTCCTGGTTTAGCAAGAAGCAAAATTCAATAGCCACCTCTACAAATTGAGCGAATACATAGTCATGCGGCAAATTGTTGTGCCCAAATCCTATGGAGGAGACAAAGAATGAGAGACTATGAAGTTGAAGAAAAGGAAATTCCAATCATGTGTGATAACACAAGTGCAATTGCAATCACTCGAAATCTGTGTTGCACTCAAGAACAAAGCATATTGATGTCGATATCACTTGATAAGAGATCATGTTGAAAAGAAGGACATCATATTGGAATATATCTCAACCGATAAACAAATGGGTGACATATTCACAAAACCATTATGTGAGTCAAGATTTGAAGAACTCAAGCATGAGTTAGGGTTAATCGAGTGGTGACACTCACTCAAGACTCAAAGAAAAGAAATGGAACACAAAAAGAGAAAAAGGATCAATTCTCAAAATCGGCTAAATGAATCACCATGTCGGAAAGACAACTATACTTGAATTAGGCGACAAACAGTCACCGAGAGAACTCATGACCGAGAAGAGTTAAATCGGCTAAGGGATAAGTTGAGTCATTTATGAGCAAAGTGACAAAAACGCATCGTTTTTACTAAGCGAATGTTTTTAAGAATGACGCCAAGATAATGATGATGTGTACAGACAAAAAGTCGCATACCAAGCTTATGATTGGATATAAATGCTGCCGCATTAAATTCGAGACATTAAATGCTAATCGGCGTGCAAAATCTAAGCCGTTGATTTCGATCACATTTCAAAACCACCCGCACGCCCTTTCGTAAACCATACTTAAACCATTTTCGCCTGCTTTTCTCTCACTTTACCAAAACGGTTCATTTCTATCTCGAAAGCAAAGACAAAACTCTCTCAAAACCCTATCAATATTCAGATCACTATCTAAGTTTCTTTTTCGTGAAATACAAAAAAAAATGGCATCAACTTATGATTTCGTCTAGCTAGGAAACAAATCCACACTGGGTCTACTATGGATTTCGAGGAATGGTCAAACAGGGGTCCGATGACGCCCTCATAAAGAAAATCGCTGAAAAGCTTCTAAACGTCATGAAACCATTTCGACGATCGAGTTCTTGATGACCTATGTGGAAGAGGTCGCACGCTTCTACGTGAACGCCGAGATTCACGATGAAGGGATAAGATCCTCTGTTCATGGAAATAAGTTCACCATCTCTACCAAGGATTTGGCTGAACACCGCTCACTACCGATGGAAGGAGCATCGAAAATCAACGGTTTATGTAAACCTGGCTTTGCTTGGAAGGAAGTAGCCAAGTCCGACTATCTTTGATAAAATAGTTTACACAACAAACAAGAGGTCATTGAAGGAGGACTACCACAAACTCATGTTGGACATAGTTGCCAAATGCATAGACATCAAATTTGGCGCTTTGACCAACTCACAAAAGCAAAGTTGATTGTAATGGCTGCGATCATTGAAGAAAGGAAAATAAACTGGCCGAGTTTGTCTGACAAAGCAGACTCGCCAAAATGTAGGGAACAAATCCTTCAAAGAGGATGGTGCATTTGGAGGATCCCCGGGATATGGCCTGGTGATTGGCCGGGTGATGGAGGTGAAATGAGTCACTCTTAGACATGGAAAGGCGTTCCATGTAAACAAGAGGATGTTCGAGATCAAACTTCTTCTGCGCGCACGAAGAGAGCCTACGCCAAGAGAGCGACACGAGTGAGGGGGATCGAATGACCCTCAAGATACAATCTGTTTCCTCTCCACCAAAGAAGAAAAGTCGCCCTGCGCCGCTAAGAGAATCACGCCCTGCAATGCTAAGAAGATGTTGCTCTCGACAAAGAAAGAAAAACAAACTCCTCCCGCTCGCAGCCGAGTCACCTACCCCCGCAGCCGTGTCTCTCGCTTCAAAGAAGCAGTGATCGAGGAGGACTCTCAACTACCTTCTCCGATCGTCAAAAAAAGAGAGAACTGATAAGCCAAGATGGCCATCTCCTCGTAAGAAAACACCAAGACGGCCCCGCCGCCCAAGACTTAGAAGAAACTCTCTCTCGAACCGAAATCCCTCGGTACAAACTAAGAGACGAAAAGAATCATCAAGCACTCCGAGCTTGAGAAACCGACGAGTCAACCACTCACCGAGTAGATACCGGAGACTGGCTGGAGAAGTAAAGTCTCTAGATATTATAGATGAAACAGCTAAGTCTCGCTGAAGGCGATCAACAGAGGCAAATCAAGACACGATTGTAGTTCGCACACCGAGACACAAGAAGAAGGCGATAGAGATGATAGTGATGTGATGATCGTATCCCACCTTACGCAGACATCCAAAATCGTCATGAGAGTGGAAGAAGTGGAAATTGAGTAGATCAAGGGAACAGTTCCAACGACCTGAATTTATAGAAGAGGAAGAGGAATCTGCTGAACTTCCTTGGGTGACCTCGTGATCTCAAGATCGGATGAAGAAAAATCGCAAAGATATCTTGCAGATCTTCAAGATAAGGAGAAGGAGAGACAGGCAGGAAGGCGAGGCACGTGAGAAGGCCAGATCCGCCCTATCACCGGCACCACGTAACACTCACATCATCTCCTTGATGTCTTATAAGACAGTGATGAGTATTCTGACCTGCTGCCGCCACGTAAGAGTTGCAAATGCGGCCAAGCAATGCATGAATCCAGAATTCTTCATGACAAAAGCATGATGGAGGGACCAGGAGAGTCCTCCAAAACACACAGTGAAATCGATCCAATGGGAGTAGTGCGGCAAAAATCACCACCGTTGTTGCTCCCACCACTTCCCCAGCTCACTCGGAAGAAGGAATTAAGGGAATTGGCGATGAAACCGGGTTAGTGGGGACCCCAATCGAGCCAACCCCTAATGAAGGTGTCTTACCACCTGCCCCAACGGTGAACACTCGGAAAAAAACAGCCGGGAGTTTGGAGATGAGTGACCCCATTCCAAGTCACTCACCGGTGCGCCCGGGGGGGAAACTCCTCCACCGCAGCAGGTCGGAGGATGTTGCGGATGACTCCACAACGAATTTAGGAGGCGAAGTGGAGAAAGTACAAACACAAAATACACAAAGAAGTTGCCATCAACGAAGCTCGTGCGATTGAGACTGCCTCTCTCGAGGTGCCAATCGCTCAAGGCTAATGATGTTGCGATGCGGTCGAGGCACAGACGGAATGAGCCCTGGAGTTAACACTGGGCAATGAAAGTGCAATCCATGGGGTTGAGACTCCAATGGATGCCACCACGAAAGACCCTAAGACAACCGACACATGCGAAAGGGAGGTCCAGAAACCTCACATTGCTTGAGACTGCGGGGAGGTAATGAAGGCCAACGGGAGGTTGAGACTTCCCGGGATAAAGAAGTCAAGTAGAGAACATCCCTCCTGCTATCATTGATCCATCTCGAAAAGGAGATAAGCGCACTTCATGATTCCCGGATAATCCCGATGTAACTTTTCCGGGATCGGGAAGGACGAAGAAGAAGCCGAGTCATCCCCGTGATGAGATCCAAAAGACTCAAATTGAGGATGTTCCAAGCACGAGCAAGTCGATCTCAAGACTACTCGTCAAACTCTCAATTTTGATGGTGAGCCACCAATGGAAATCTCATAATCGTCCGATGACGCTCGATAAGGCCGAGGACCAGTCCACTCAATTGGAGAAACCAGTTGAAATCGACGAAGCTGTTGAGACAAAGAGGCTCAAAGTCGGGTCCACTTCACAAAAGACCCCAAATGAAACAGTCCATCACGCGCAGCTCCCAAGTGCCGCAGCAGGGTTCGACTCAAAAGGAACTTCAGCGCACCTTTCATCATTGAACAAATCCTATTGGCCCCGATGATTCCTTTGTAGAATCATTTCCTTTCTCTCTAGAGGTACCCGACCTCCCGACGAGTCGAGAACGATCTCGCGTCTTCCCACTGCACTGCACCCTCGTCCTTCCATCCAACACCATCGTTCCGGTGACTATGACTTTGACGCTACCTGGCCGCCAAATGCAACGGAAGAAACAACTGAAGTTCGGGAGGTGTTCAAAGCATTATTTGCTTTAAATTGAACGGATGGAGAGGCACCAGCCTCTATGGACATGAGATCGATAACAGAGATGCTAACCTTATGGCGACTTGAGAGGCATAACGGTCGAATCGGGGAATGGTGGCAACAACAAGAAACAATGCGTGTGGAACAAGCTAGATATTTGAAACATTGTTCAACAAGTCTGGTCCGAGAGCCGAGAATGCTTGATGCAAAAACGAAATTGAGAGAACACATTGAGCACATGCATGAAGCTCACACTTCTTTGAGATAAAGTCTGCTGCGTGAGCAAAATAAGAGTGATCTCCAACGTATGGAAGAAAACATGGATAGAAAATTCAGCCTTCTCATGGCCGAGATGAAGCTAATTTCAAGCGAGTCCAACGCTACTCGCTCCGAATTTTGTGTCGCATACTCCGCAGCACTGAGGCGTAACCGGCTATCGCTCAGAGCTCGACTTCCCTTGCCAAGATGTTTCGAGGGTTCATCTCTTCTTTGATGATGTCAAAAAGGGGGAAGAGGAATAACTTAAAGCGCTAAAGAGATCCCCGAAGGCGAAAGGAGAGCAAGCGTGAAGGAAAGACAAATGAGGAAGTTACAAGGAAAAAGAAAGGAAAGTCTGCTTGAGGGGGAATAATCGAGAGATGTGACCTTAATGATTGCACAAACCCCCAACAAGGTCTTGTCACAAAATCGATATTATCGATCAAACTCCCAAAGACTCGCCACTCCAACACTCGCTATATCTATGGTCAAAAGAGAAAGACAATTGAAGTAGGGATGGAGGAAGTGGAAGGAAGGATGGATGCCCGAGTTATGAATATCTTGAAACAACATGGAGTCATTCCAAAGAGATGAGACACTTATGCCATCTCGGATGTCGGGACCGAGCCAAGATCGTTGATGAATTTAAAACGCTCGCATCCGAAGGATACTTCGCAAACATGTCTATGGCTCAAGCCTGGGACTTGTCTTGGGAAAAGGGTCTCACGTTATGTGAAGAAGGCGACAGCAAAGCAGACTACGGCGGTCGCTCTGCTGGTCACTCACCGGAAAGAAGAAGACCCTAGTACAATACACGCCTAGAGGAAGAGGAAGAAGCGTTAATGGTGGAGGAAGAGGTTTGAGACCTAGGCCTCTCGCTCAAAAACATTGAGTACATAGATCCGAGGCAAGAAAGGAGGGATCTCTTCAATGGGCTGGTCTTGACCAAGTAGCCAATCTGCAAGTAGCTTAAAGCAATGCCGAGTATGCGAAAAGAATAGAAGAAGAAAATAAGAGACAAACTCAGCTATGGGAGGAAAGACAAGAGATATTGAGAAGAGATGAAGTTTGCGGAAGGCTTATGAAAAGAAGAAGAAGGCGGTGAAGATGAGAAAAAGAGAAGAAGACCGAAGAGATGACAAGAATCAAGAAGATGAAAGAAGGAGGCGTGAAGGAGATGAAGTGTTCTTTGTCCACCCTTCATGTATTTTACTATGTAAATACATACTATGTAAGTCTTCCGCAATAAAGTCAGAAATTCTCTATTTTTGTGTAGACAAATGTTTGCTCGATACACCTTGTAAACATTGTGTAAAAGAACAAGAATGTTATGATCAATAATAGGATTGATTCTACGCATACATTCTATGTGAATGCACTATCTCAGTATGTATCTTTGCTATTTACATTTTGAATGTTTTAAGTTTTGGCATCATCAAAAAGGGGGAAATTGTTGGGAAATTTATTGTTTAGATTTTGATGAATGCCATGTAAAACTTAGAATAGGAAGTTGGCACCCCATTTTTGTTGTAAACGCATTGTAATAAATAGGGCTAATCAAGCTGAGTTAAGTCAGCTATACCCAAACATACAAGAAGACAACTGGAGACTAGTAGGAAGACTCCGCTGCGAGACAGCTGAGTTTGGCAAAAGAAGAGAAGACGGGAACTCGACTCAAGATGCAGTGAGATGCACTGAGTAAAGCATCGATCAAGTCAACTCAAGACAATGACCAAGTCTCTAGTTGAAGTGACAAGAGTCATTTAATGATTGAAAGATGACTCTAAGTCACCTGGGAAAGCAAGGAAATGCAAACAAGTCGAGATAATCGAAAGAGATCCGTTGCACATAAATCAAGAGAATTACTTAAACAAGTAATATCTCCATGCTACCTTTCTCGAAGTGCTCAGTCACATAAGCGTGCAAGGGAAATAAACCAATGGGAAGCACTACACCGTGTCAGTGCTCTGAAAAGCTGAAGAACAATTCATACGAGGAAGTGGCAATTCCAAGGACTGCAACAAGACAAGCCAACGACCACAAGTGACTTTCAAAAATAAGCCTATCTCTTCAACGGGCAGATTTTTTGAAAGATCATATAAAAAGCTGGAGGAATAACTCGAGAAAAAGTTACGAAGGTTACCTTGACCATCTGAGAATTGAATACAAGCAAGAAAGAAATATTTTGTAACCTGAAATATTCTCAAGTTATTAAACGCTCAATCCTCAAGCCTACATTACGAAGAAAATCAATCCAACACTCACCTGTGAAGGAAAGATAGCTTCAATCAGGTTGAATAGGAAACTTTAGAAGAAAAGGGGTCTACATTCCACGAAGGATTGTAGGAAGGTTCAAGGTCGAACCAAGTCTTGAGCTTTTGGAGGGCTTCGTGATCAAATCCAAAGAGCTTGAGCAAGTGGGCTCAGTAGTAGCAAAGCGCAAAACAAGTGAAGAAGGCGAGTCGTCGAGAAGCCACCGAGTGATCAAGGCGTCTCGATCGAGTCCCAAAGGATCAAGTCACCGTGTGTGATCAAGACTTGTATCCGGACTGTTACCACTTTGTATACTTGATCAATACCTAGTGGATTCCTCCAGGAGTTGGAGAAGAGAGGAGTAGAAGAATTACCCCATCTTCGAACCTTTATAAAAACTTATCGTGTCATTTACATTTCAGCACTTTAAATTCCTGCATCTTATTTGCTTAACTTTGCTGATAAATTTGCTATCCATTAGATAATTTCTAAGTACTAAATCAAGCTTTAAATCTCTGCTTAACCATAATTAAGGGTGTTAAGTCTTCCACTCGAAAACAAACCACGATTGAGCTAATTCGAGTCTTAACAGATGAGTTATTCTATCAACAGCTCGGTCAGTCTGCATGAGTGACTAACTCTACTGATTAACTAAATTGGCTATCCACCAAGGACACAACTGTAGTATCAACTCGAAATTTAAAAAGGACTAAATCGAAAAGTTGGTAAGGTTTATTCAACCCCCTTCTAAACCTTACACTCACACCCCTTGGGACCTACAGAGTTCTTCTTTGCAGACAACTCATGAGCAATACCATTTTCAACACAATACTAAGTTATTATTCCATCGACAAACTCGGTTCCTCTATCGATCTTATCTTTATAATGGTTTGGCTCTTTTCATTTTGAAATCTTTTCATCAACTCGAGGTAACTTCGCAAAGTTTCCTTCTTTTTGCATATGAAGATTGTCCATGTATATCTTGAATAATCATCCACCACTACTAAGGTATATTTCTTTCCACTTATGCTTTTTGGTTCAATCGGACCAAATAGATCCATATGCAACAAATGCAATATCCTTGTTGAAGAAGGACTAGGCTTGTCCTTAAATGAAGATTTTATTTGCTTTCCTATCCGGCATGCATCACATACACTTTCTTTCTTGTACACCGAGTCCGGCAATCCTTCCACAAGATGACTTCTTGCAAGCTTGTTGATTGTCTAGAAATTGATGACTTCGACTTCTTGTGCCCACGTACCAACTTGATTCTACTGTGACTTTTGCTAACGACAAGTGCTTTGTGTGGCAAGTGGACCAATCTACCATATACATATTCTTCTCGTCTTGATCCTTGCAACACTATTTTATTTTATTCAAAGATCTTTGATCCGGCAAACTCCCATATTGAATCCAACATTGTAGCCCTTGTCACGAGTTGGTCGATGCTTAACAAAGTTGAAGTTGATGCCTTCAACATAAGCAACATCTCGTAATTTCAATCCATTTTTCTTGACAGATCCAAAGTGCCTTTGATTTCCCCTGGAGCTTCATTTCCTCTGAGCTCCATTTCCTCCAAATATGACTTTTGCACCTCTAATCTCCTTGAATCTTAACATGTTTTTCTTGTTCCTCGCTGTCATGTGTCCGGGAATGTACCACTATCCATGTACCTGGTTCCTTAACACTTAGCGGTTCCTTGAACCCGCAACCAAGGAAATTAGTTTTTAGGTACCCATACTTGCTTGGTCCCGAGGGGTTATTATCAGTAAGATGATCCAACCAACCTATAGCCAAATGACTTGACTCTAAGAGGTTGTCATCTATCCGTGCCATAATCATAGTGCACATTAGCAAATTGCTTGGGGGCTTTAGGTTCATACAAACTGCCTCTTTTGTCCGTATGCCTGTGCGTGTTTAGCAATTGCCTTCTTTGGGTAATTGTGGTATTTCGAGTGTAGTGCCTGGGTGCATATGTGTGCTTGATAATAGCTCTTTTACCTTTGGAATGACCTTTGCCGAGGTTTAGGTCTTTGCCATCTTGGCTTGTATTCCATTGGTCTTTGCTTTGATATTTGACATTGTTCCAATCAACTTGGCTTGGGTAGTTTCTACCATTCCCATCATATGTGTTTCTCTCGATGAAACTTCCGGGTTTTTGGTAGCTCTGTTTGTTCTTCACAATTAGTACTTTCTATTTGGAGTTTGCTTTGAGGAACTCTGTGATTTCTTCTCACCGTCCCTCTCAAAGATACTCAACTAGTCTTTTTTTTTCCCTTTATATCCAAGGCCGCTTTGTTTGTGATTGTGCTTTGGGATGAATGTGGGTGCAACATTTTGTGTTTTGGGTGTTTGAGATGCTTCATTGTTCAAAGATCCTTTTTCCAAAATCACTCTAGGAGTTTGATTGTGCACAAAGGAATTGAGTCCTATTGCATGTCTTATCTCCACATTCTTTTTGACTCATGATAAGGTCATCCAATGATTTGGATGCCTTCCTAAATGAGGCAATCACATTTTTAAGATCATTTTCCCTCTTTTCTCAAAGAACTATCTTTGCTAATAGTTTAGTATTCTTAGGCTTGACTCTGTGTTCTCAACGGCTATGTGACTTAGAGTACTCGGCTCCTTAGTCACCGTGAGTTTCGGCTTTTGAGCTAACTATTTTCCTCATTTAGAAGTGTGTGAGAGGATTTCATGTGCTCAAAGTCTTTCATCATTTTGCCTAATGATTCATAAAGATCGAGTGGGTGATGAAGTGTGTGTATCATAATCACTATCACCTGAATCAATGAGATGAGTTAGAGTGTACCTCATCTTCTTGGTCTAGTTGATCTTGTAGTGGGACACAAGGAAAATATAATACAAAGGTAGGCATTTTAGGCTCGCTTGTTCAAAGATGGCCTAAATCACTTTCTTAATGTTACTTCACCTAGGATTTCGCCTCGACTAGTGATCGACAAGTTCTAGAATCCGGTGGGATCATAAAGAAAACACTCAATCGCATAGATCATCCCCAAATAAATCAACAGAGTTAAACACATAGATGGAATTAATGGAAAGAATAATAGATCACAGTTTAAACACATGCTCTTTTGACCATTCAACTCATATTCAATAAATTCACTTAGTCATGAAGTTTCACAGTTTTACAAACGACCCGACTCGACTCTAGACTCTTTTTTTCGTCTCTTTTTTTTGAACTCAAGACCCGACTCGATGAATAAAAACAAACCGCATCCCCCAAACTTAAAACGACATTGTCCCCAATGGAGAGGTGGGAAAAAAGGACTTTTCTTCGTAGCCGAGGAGCGAAGGCTCCTTAAGTCATGTGGTACTACTACATGTAGGAGGTGTCTCGTATAAGCTCACTCGCATCCTGGTGCACAAGCTTGTGGGTGTTGTATGCCTCCGAGGTGTGGTCTTGTTCTTCCCATTCGCCTTGCTCAGGCCTCTTCGATTTCGCATCTTTGTAACCTAGCAAGGTAGACAAGAAAACAAAACTCGTGGAACCATAGAATTCGGTTATGGGTGAGAAACCGAAAATCAAAGCACATACATAATGCACCCAAGTAGAAAATATAGTGCCATGCCAAAACGATAAGCATAGATATGCAAGATAGCACTAAATGTGAAATTATCATTGGGGCATTTTATCAAACACCTCATATGCATGAATTTGCGCAAAGATAGTGAATGCAATGGATAACTCAATTCAATCCCAAAAATCAACACCAAGCCTAAGTCTAGCATGAGCAACCAATCCACAATCCACAAATTAACAACAATTATCCTAGCACTACTACAATCCAACCACACAACAATCACAAGATGGGGAAAATGGGGTGGGGTTTGGATAGTTGCACTTACCAAATAATGAGTGAATGAGATGAAGATGGTGTGTGTGGTGTCATAATGCTCCTTTGTGAGGATGGAGTGGGATATGTGGGATTTGCACAAATAAGAGGGGTGGGGTATGATGCAACTTACTACTCCTAAGAATGCAAAAAAAAAAAAATCGAAAAACAAAAACAACTACTAAAATATATTAAAACTAAAAAAGCAATAAAAGGGGCTTGGGTTGCCTCCCAAGAAGCGCTAAGTTCTTCATTGACTATGTCGATTATCCTCAAGTTGGGGCTCCAATAGGCATGTTATCCACATTGCCCTTAGAAACTTCCCAACCTCCAATGTTTTCGATTATATTCCCAACCATCTCGCTACCATTATTTATATCGATTTTAGCTTGTTGGTTGGAAGGATGGTGAATACAACTTTCTCCCGATTTACCCGCAATGTTAGCTCCCCGTTTCTACATCGATCAAAGCCCGTCGTGCTAAAACGGCCGCCCAAGGATTATGGGTATTTTTTTGTCCTCATTTGCGTCCGACACTACAAAATCCACAGAAAAACAAATTTATAAATTCTTACCAATACATCTTCAATGATTCCCCATAGATAGCGATGGATCGATCAAATGAATCGCAAAGTGATATTGGACGGCTTCACCTCCCGAGCCCAAACTTCGTCACATCGGAAGAGATATCGATTCACACTGGACCCAAGATCACAAAGTGGTTTCTCAAAGAAAACTCCTCCAATAGTACAAGGAATAGTGAAACTCCCCGGATCCTTCATTTTATGAGGTAGCTTACTCTAGACTATTGCACTACACTCCTCATCAAATAGACAGTCTTAAAATCTTCCAACTTCATTTTCTTGATTCCACTTGGTTTCGCATAAATAGGAGATTCTTCGGGAGCGGGATGAATTTTTGCTTCCGTTTTCTCATAAATCGCATTACATGTGCTCTCTGGATTAATCTCGTATCACTAGGAACTTTCCTTCTACGCAATGAATTCACGGTTGTAGCCAACTGACCCATTTGTGTCTCGATCGACCTAATATGCGTCTCCATTGTGCTCATCTTAGTATTCAGACCATCAATCTGCGCCTCACTCCTATTCATTCGATTCCTGGTCTCTCCGATGAATGAGCCGAGCATCTCTTCAAACGATCGCTTCTTTTCACCTCCGAGTGCATTGGAACTGGATGGGTTTGGATAACCCGAAGGTGGATTCAATACATTCTGTTGTTGCTATAAGAGAGATTCTCATGATTGCGAAGTCCCTGGGTGATAATGAGTTGGTAATGAATTACCTCGGTTATTAAAATCCCTGGTTATTCACATAATTAACTTGCTCGGCCTCGTGAGTGGCGTGCGTGAACGGCCGCGGGGGAGTGCGGCTTGTTGTGGTGTGCAACCGTTATTCATGATTGCTAATTGCTTTGTCGGACTCAAGATTTGAGCTGCCAAAGCGACATTATCAAGCTCAAGAACACCGCAAGAATCGGCTTCGGCGCGATCTTTCGGAGGGCCATTGATAATTGTTTGTGGCCATTTCTTCAAGTAGAAGTAAGGCCTCGATCGGTGTTTTAGCCATCAATGTACCTTCCGATGCCGCATCTAGTATCGTCCTCGTATGCCCATTCACCCATTGTAAATATATCAACCCTCGGCCGATCTGCATAGCCATCTTTGTGGCATCTTCGCAAGAGAGATCTTTAAATCGCTCCCAAGCTTCGTATAACGGTTCAAAATCAATCTGTTGGAACCGGGCTATCTCGCTCTTTAGTTGGAGTGTCTTTTGGAGGAGGAAAAATTTTGCTAAGTATTTTTGAGTCGATCATCCCGACTTGTAATACTCCCGGGGCGAATGTCTCAGAACCACCGCCTGGCCTTATCCCGAGTGAAAACGGAAAATCCTCAATCTAATGGCATCATCGGTCACACCATTCATCTTGATGGTGTCGTAAATTTCAAGAATGTGGCGGATGTGTATTCGGATCATCCACTGGACTCCCCCAAATCGATTCTCTTGAACCATGCTTATGAGGCCCGGTTTCAATTCGAAATTATTTGCATTAATGGGCTAGCGCACAATTCCGAGTAGTTTTGGTTTACGGTCGTAAAGTAATCCTGGATTGCCCTTTCGGTGCCTCAGTGTGGTAGAACATTCACGACCCGATTTGTTATTTTCATCATCCCGTCTTACGCCATTGCTCGATTCTCGGGTTCAAGGAACCGCTAAGTGCTAAGGAACCAGGTACATGGATAGTGGTTGTTCCGGACACATGACGAGGAACAAGAAAAACATGTTAAGATTCAAGGAGATTAGAGGTGCAAAAGTCATATTTGGAGAAAATGGAGCTCCGGAGGAAATGAAGCTCAAGGAAATCAAAGGCACGATCTGTCAAGAAAAATGGATTGGAAATTACAGATGTTGCTTATATTGAAGGCACCAACTTCAACCTCGTTAAGCATCGCCAACTCGTGACAAGGGCTACAATGTTGGATTCAATATGGGAGTTTGCCGGATCAAAGATCTTTGAATAAAATAAAATAGTGTTGCAAGGATCAAGACGAAGAATATGTATATGGTAGATTGGTCCACCGCCACACAAAGTACTTGTCTGTTAGCAAAGAGTACAAATAGAATCAAGTTGGTCAGTGGCATAAGAAGTCGAGTCATCCCGAATTTCAAGACAATCAACAAGCTTGCAAGAAGTCATCTTGTGGAAGGATTGCCGACTCGAGTGTACAAGAAAGAAAGTGTATGTGATGCATGCCGGATGGGAAAGCAAATAAAATCTTCATTTAAGGACAAGCCTAGTCCTTCTTCAACAAGGATATTGCATTTGTTGCATATGGATCTATTTGGTCCATTGAACCAACCAAAGATAAGTGGAAAGAAATATACCTTAGTAGTGGTGGATGATTATTCAAGATATACATGGACAATCTTCATATGCAAAAAGAAGGAAACTTTGCGAAGTTACCTCGGTGATGAAAAGAGTTCAAAATGAAAAGAGCCAAACCATTATAAAGATAAGATCGATAGAGGAATCGAGTTTGTCGATGGAATAATAACTTAGTATTGTGTTGAAAATGGTATTGCTCATGAGTTATCTCGCAACAAGAACTCCACAAGAAATGGAATAGCTAGGGATGTCAATGGGTCGGGTGCGGGTCGGGTTTGCCGGACCCAAGACCCGACCCATTAAGATTTCATAGGACCTGCACCCGTCCCGCACCCGCCTCCTCCGGACTCGAGACCCGCCCCAACCTGCGTTTAGCGCGCATGTAAGACCCGCCAGACCCATTAGACCCGCCAATATCATCTATTTTAACTTATTTATTATTTTTTTCATTATATTGCTACCAAGAATAATTTCAAATACTAAAATCATACGATTTTATAGATATATTGTACCCAAAAAGAATGATTAAGAATGATAATACAATTCCATATTAACTAGTTCGGTTCTTCAAAAGAGAATTAAATAGACATATGAGTTTTAATAATACAAGTTCTTTAACAAAAGTACAAAATCTCAATTAAGTACGTAACATCAATGGAGGAGAAAATACAACAAAATTAAATTAACTAGTTGCTATGTCACTAGCACATTCTTGTTGATCTTCTTCTTCCTTATCAAACATGGTAGGACAAGTTGATAAGAATATGCAAAATTTTTGTTAGAGAAAATTGCTTATGAAAAGAATATGCAAAAGTTTTGTTAGAGAAAATTGCTTGCTCCAATATATGAAGGTGAAATGTTTGAACACACAAAACATATCTCCACACAAAACATTTCTGTATAAGAAACAAAAAGTAAAAAAAAAATTCCAACACAAAATCCCTCCATAACCTATATGTTCCCCCTTCTTAGCTATGTTATCCATAAACCACTAATTAACACTCAACAATCCTACACACACACACATTCAAAGAAACACATTAACACACAAATACCACAAACACACACACACACACATTACGGCACACACACATCCACCAATTCACAAGAACAGACACACACACACACACTACCCATTACGTCTCACACACACACCACAAACACACACACATAAACTTTACTACGCATACGCACATTACCTAAACACACAGATACCACAAATTAATTTGATGAACTTTGATTAGTTGGAGATTTGACAAAAAGATATGTTGAGAAGCGAGTTATGAAAGAGAGAAGAATTACATTTGAGAGAGAAGATGAAATGAAAACTTACCAGATTTAACTTGGAGCCAGGCGGCAAAAGAAAAATGAAAACCCTAATATGCATTTTATATATACTAAATAGACGGGTCGGGTATGCCTGGACCGTTATCCGACCCATACCCGCCCGGTCGAAAATATGTACCCATTACCCACCCCATACCCATTTACTTGTCCCATACCCGCCCCAAATAAAAGAGTCCTGGTCGGTTCCGGGTAACCCATTGACATCCATAGAAATAGGCGAAAGAAGAACAGAACTCTCAAGGAAGTTCAAGGACTATGTTAGCAAGTGTGGATTGCTAAGAGATTTTGGGTTGAAGCCATCAATATAGCATGCTATACTCAAAATAGATGCATGATAAATAAGCAATTAACCAAGACTCCTATGAAATGGACAGGGGAGAAAACCGGACATTGGGTACTTTAGGATATTTGGATGAAAATGCTTCATCCACAACAATGGCAAAGATAATTTGAAGGCTTTCGATGCTAAAGCCGATGAAGGTATCCTTTTGGGATGCTCAACCGAGAGCAAAGCCTATAGAGTCTTGAACAAGAGGACTATGGTCGAGAAGAGTCTATCCATGTGAATGGAGAAGACATTGAAGAGTTAGGCGATAAGATGAATCATCCAACTATGCGAAGAGACCTTATGTTGAAGGCAAGTAAGAGCAATCAACCCGGATGAAGATGAGATAGTCAATCTCAAAGACAAACTAGAAAGTCTACAACCGAATGGCGATCAATAGCCGTTCAAGACAACATAGTCTGCGAGACGGCTGAATCCAAATGACTTGCTCCAACCGATGTGAGATGGCCGAGAGACCATCCACCAGAGCTAGTTATTGGAGATGCTAGAGATGGTGTAAGAACCAGATCCGAGCTCGGCAAGAAGAAATGTTCACTTGTTTTATTTCCCAAAGAGAGCCAAAAGATGTGTCTCAAGCATTAGATGGCACACATTGGATTCCACCATGCAAGAAGAGCTGAATCAATTTGAAAGAAACAAAGTATGGGAATTGGTGTAGAGACCAACCCATCAAAATGTAATTGGCACAAAATGGGTTTTGAAACAAGATGATTGAGGAAGGATCTGTGGTAAGAAACAAAGCAAGATTAGTAGCCAAAGGGTATTGCCAAGAAGAGGGGATAGATTTTGATGAAAGATTTGCTTCATTTGCAAGATTAGAAGCAATAAGAATGTTTCTTGCCTATCTTTTACACAAGAACTTCACTTTGTATATCAAATGGATGTGAAGAGTGCATTTCTAAATGGACTGTTAGAGGCGGTTTACGTTGAACAACCTCCAGGTTTTGAGCGTAAGACTATTGGAGATAAGGTGTACAAGCTCAAGAAAGCAATATATATGGATTGAAACAGGCACCAAGAGCATGGTATGACACATTGTATCAATTTCTGACGACAATGGATTAACCAAAGGCAAAGTGGATAGAACACTCTTGAGAATTCAAGATGGAGAAAGTATCTTTGCTTGTTCAAATATATGTGGATGATATCATTTTTGGATCCACAAATAAAGAGTCTGTGTGATAAGTTCTCAAACCTCATGCAAGGCAAATTTGAAATGAGCATGATGGGAGAGAGTGACTTTCTTCCTAGGACTTCAAGTCAAGCAATTGAAGGATGGAACCTTCATAAGTCAAACAAAGTACACGAGAGATTTAATGATGAAATTTGGTTTGGAAGAGAAGTCTTCTCGTGAAAATACCAATGAACACATTAGTCAAGATGGACATGGATGCATATGGCAAGATCAGATCAAACCGGATATAGAGCTTTTATTGGATCATTGCTCTACTTAACAACCAAATGACAAGACATCACCTTTGCGGTAAGTGTATGTGCAAGATTTCAATCGCACCAAAAGAGAGCCACATGATTGCGGCTAAGAGAATCCTAAGGTATTTGAAGGGATGCCATGAAGTTGGCTTATGGTATCCAAAGGAATGTGGATTCAAGCTTATTGGTTATTGATTCGACTATCTTTGGATGTAGAGTTGACAGAGAAAAGTACTTCGGTACATGTCAAATGCTTGGGAAAAGATTGGTTTCTGGTTTAGCAAGCAAAAAACTCAATAGCCACATCTACAACAAAAGCAGTACATTGCGGGCAAATTTGTTGTGCCCAAGTCTTATGGATAAGACAATAGCCGAGAGAATATGAGATTGAGAAAAAGAGATTTCAATTATGTGTGATAACACAAGCGCTATTGCAATCACTCGAAATCCTATGTTGCTCTCAAGAACAAAGCACATTGATGTCGATATCATTTTATAAGAGATCTTGTTGAAAGGAAAGACATCACTTTGGAATATATCTCAACCCGACAAGCGATTAGCGACATGTTCACCAAGCCCTATGTGAGTCAAGATTTGAAGAGCTTAAGAATGAGCTAGGATTAATTGAGTGAGTTAACACTCGGAAGACTCAATCAAAGAAGATGAAAGATGAGAAGATGAGAATTGAACAAGTTTCGCGAATCAACCAAGTGAAACAAATATGTTGAAAAGTCACCAGACGTATGTCGAGTTAGGCAAAATGAGTCACTAAATGAAAAGAGAGAAGCGAGTTAAGTCATATTTGATATAAGTTGAGTCATTTATGAGCTAAGTGAGAAAACGCAATCGTTTTTAATGAGCGGGAATGTTTTTAAGGATGATGTCGGCGTAATAATGGCGGGTACTGAGAAAAAAGCCGCACGATAAGCATATGATTGGATATAAATCTTTGCCGCCGCATTATATGCGAGGAATTAAATGCGGGTTGGCATCCTAAATCAACCGTTGATCTCGATCAAAATTTCAAAACCAAAGACATGTCCTTTCATAACCCTTATATATACATTTTCCACTTTCTTTCTCTCATACGAAAATTGTTCATCTTCAAGCAAAAAGAAAGCAAGCTATTTCTCTCTCGAAAACCTATGTGTCCTCAAGCAAGATTGTCGGTTTTTAATCGGTAAAAATCTCTGAAAATGGCACCTAAGTTCGATTTCGTCAAGCTATCGAAGCGATCCACACTGCTCGTCGTGGATTTTGAAGGTATGGTGAAGCGGATTCGATGAAACCCTTGTCAAGAAAATCGTTGAAATGCTAGAAAATTCAGTCTCAAGGCTTTTCTCGACTTTGGGTACTCACATACCTATTTCGAGGAGGTAGCTCGATTTCTATGTCAACGCGGAGGTGCGGGGCGAAGGGATTAAATCTTCTGTCCACCGCAAGGACATATTGATAAATGCTAAGGAACTTGCGAGCACTACTTTTTCCATCTAAAGGCATGAAAGAGGTTAACGAAGGCTGATGTTGATTTAGGCTGCTGCGTGAAAAGAGGTAGCCAAACCAGTCTGCGCTGCTAAGGTGGTCTACACAATGATAAGAAATTGCTTTGAAGGACGACTATCATAAGTTGATGGACGTCATCTCCAAATGTGTAGACATGAAGTTTGGAAGCTTTGATCGCTTGTCGGAGACAAAGCCGATCGTCATGGGCCGCGATCATGCAAGACAAGAAAGTAAATGGCCGAGTTAGGTATGCAATGGACTGCGCCGAATGTGATGAATAAGGCGTTCGAGGATGATGGATCCTTTAGAGGATCTCTTGGATATGGCCTCATTATTGGCCACTCGATGGAAGTGAAGGGTATTCCGTTAGACATGGAAAACCCTTCCATGTCAATAAGAAGATGTTTAGGGTGACCTATCCGGAGCCTAGAAGAGAGCCCACGCCAAGAAGGCGGAAACAAGTGAGGGGAATCACCAACCCGAGGACACAATCGCTACCCCTCCACCGGAGAAGAAAGGCCGCCCATGCAATTGTGAAGAAGAAAAGTTGCCCTGCAGACTAAGAAAAAGATGCTCCCGCCCCTCGCACCCGAGTCGTCTGCTCGTGTGCGACCAAGTCTCCTACCCCTGCAGCCGGTGAGAAGGAAACCCAAATCTCTTCTCGGCCATACGGAAAAAGAGGTCCGCCAAGTCAGGAAGCGGCTCCCTCCAAGAAGGATGCCCTGACCCCACCGCTAAAGAATCATAAGAAGAAAAAAAACCAGAAATTCCTCTAGTTCGGACCAAAAGAAGAAGACTTTTCAAGCATTTAGAGCTTGAAAAGAAAGTTGATTCTACTACTCTGCTGGAGTCACAAGTTGAGGCTATTAATCTCGAAGAGCGATCTCGGGTTATTGATGTTCCCGCAAAGCCTCGCTGAGGATGATCACCGAGGCTCTCAAGACCAACTTGTGAAGAAGACAACCGAGGATAGTGAGGCAAAAGAGAAACAATCGAACCCATAGTTGAAAGAGTTATCTCTCCACCACTCTCGACATCGCTGAAGGCGAGGAGGAGCGAGAACGTCTTGTCTTCAATCCCTAAGAAAGGAGATGATGAAGATGAGGATGATGATGTTGTCATGTATTCTCCACTATATCCGGATATCCGAGACGCCTCGAGAGTGGAGGGCATGAAAACTTGATCACTCAACGATGTAGTTCGCTCATCCTGAGTACATCTAAGAGGAAGAAGAGTTGCTTGATTTCTTGGGGTCTCGACTGTTTGATGTGCCCTTGACGAAGAAAATTGTATGGATCTCCTCTGCATCATTAATGCGGATGAGAAGTACAAAGTCGATGAGGAAGCCCGTGTCCTAGGAAAAGTCAAGATATGTGAATTCACAAACTCTCCATCTCACACTCATACGCATCTAGATATTTACTCAGTGATAAGGATCACATCATTTGTCGCGAAAAGTCGGACATGCAAAGACAAGCAATGAGAGAATCTAGGCGAGTTGCATGAGCAACAATTATTTGAAGGACTAGGAGAGTCGTCTCAATCTCTCTGCAGATCGACCCCTTGGGAGTGGTGCAACAGTTGCCTCGGACATTGCCGCAGCCATGTCCCCGTGCAATCGGAGGATGGGTCCAAGGATATTGGCAATGAAACTAGGACTTTGGGCACCCAAGTTGAGCCAACCCCAAACAGTGTTTTACCACCACCTTGTGGCCCGAGCATTCACAAGAAAAAGCCGCGAGTCGGGAGTAGAGTGACCCCATCATCGATCCTCACCGGTGGTGTCACCTGAGGGGGAAACTCTCTCCACTGCGGCGGGTCGGAGGATCTTTGGAGAGGACTCCAACTTGAAGCAAGGAGGCGAAGTGGGAGCGAGAAAGAACCACGATGGATTGATATTGTGGCTCGAGGCATTGAGTCTGTCCCACGGTGAAACATCACCGCTTTGAAGGTTGATGACACTATTCTTACAATCGAGGCACAAGATGGAAATGCCCCCGGGAGTTAACACTGGGGCGATGAAAGTGCAATCCTAGGGTTTGAGACTCCTATGGATGCCATGGTCCAAGACCCTAAGACAAAATGGCAGATCGGCTGTTGAAGGGAACATTGAAGGCCTCGCAGCGATTGAGACTAGGCTGGAGATATTGAAGGCCCAAGGGAGGTTGAGACTTCCCGGGTAAAGCTCAAAAGACTCAAAACATTCCTCCAGTTCAAAGTCTTTGAAATAGAAGAAGAGATAAGTGCACTTCATGACTCCCGGAGAACTTAGACACATCATTTTTTGGGGTTTGCGAGATGAAGGCGAGTCTACTCGATTCTTGATCCAAAGGACTCAAATGAGGATGTTCTCAAAACTATGAGTCAGCTAAGTGATAAAGCTACTCGTCAAAAATTCAACTTCGATGATGAACCAAGCCCCCGGTTTCATCATCATCCGATGACGCCGATAATGCAAAGCAGAGGAACCTAAGTATTCACTTAGAAAAATCCATCGAGACCGAAGACATCATTAAGGCAGTGAGGCTCGATCAATCAAGGCAAAATATCTCAATCGCCCCGGTGAGACACCGTCCCATCGCGAGCTTCCATAACTACAAAGCGAATGACTACACCGGCTTCCACACGAGCTCCTACAGTGTGACCATCACAACGGCTACCGCAAGTGAGGTACGACGAGCCGAATCATCACAGGCACAACCCTCACAAGCAATCCCATATGTGAGTGATGATGCCTTTCCAAAGGTATTCCCTTTCATGCTTGATCCTACCAGATTTGGAAGAAGAGACCGAACAAAAAGAAGATTCATCGTGAGAGAAGATCCAATCATCCCTTCCGACACAATTGTTCCGGTAGAGTTTAACTTTCTCAAGATCGGCTGCTGGTGAATCAAGTGAGACAGTGAATTTCGTGAGATCTTCAAGAATATCTATGATGAGATTGAGAAGATCGAAAGACATCAAGCCTCACTCGACTTAAGATCGGACAACAGGGACACTACCCTCACAACATTTTTGAGAGGGATAGTGGTGTGGATCGAGAATGGTCTCAACAAAGAATCGCCATGTGAATCAAGCAAGTTCGTTATTTCAAAGTATTGTATGGCGTAATGCTTATACGGATGGTTGACAATGCCGATCTGAAGCAAAGGATGCGGCGTATATTGAAAGGTTGCATGCATCTCACAAAAACCGAAATAGAGCTTGCGTGAATTTGAGAAAAAGAAGTTATGTGCCTTGAGGAGACCATGAATGCAAAATTCAGCCTCCTCATGGCTGAAATGAAATTGGTGGCGGTGAGTCCAAAGCCACTCGTTCGTCGGACCGCTTATGCAACAAGCGGACTCAAACAAATTTTGCTCTCGATGGACTCGGCTTTATGCTCCCAGGCATGTTCCCGGGGTCCCTCTTTCCTTTGATGATGCCAAAAATGGGAAGTGGAATCCCCGAGGAGTTTAAAAGAAGAAAAATTGAAAGAATCTGCGGTGAGAAGAAGGGAAAAACAAATGAGGGGGAACATTCAAAGGATTTGACATTAATGATTCTTTGAAACCCCTCAAGAAGGTCAAGTCACAACCTCTATCCTGAGCAAACTCCCCATAACCTTACCCATTGGGCACTCACGTGCCAATGTCGAGAAAAAGGCGAATCATTGAAGAAGGGATGGTGGAGTTCGACAAGAAGACGGATGCCCGCATCGAAGAGGTGTTGAAACAATTTGGTGGCATTCAGCAGGGGAAGGATCAAAATGCCATTCCGACAAATGGATCCGAGCCAAGATCAATTGAAGAGTTTAAGACGCGCTCGAATCAGAAGGATATTTCCAAGGGATGTCACTAGCCCAAGCCGGGATCATCTTTGGGAGAAGGGTCTTACATTGTGTGATGAAGGCGATAAGCGGCAGACTACCGAAGAACCATTCAAATTGGTAACTGAAGACTCCGTGAAGTACACACCCATAGGTGGAGGAATAAGTGGTGGAGGAAGAGGTTCTCGACCTCATCCAAGACCCAAGAATATCGAATATGTAGATCCCGAAAGAAGGGGAGGATCTCTTTGGCCGGGTATGATGAAGTGGCAACCCGGAAGTGGCAAGGAAGAATGTTGAGGTCGTGAAAAGATAGGAAGAGAAAAATGAAAGACAAACTCAGCTATGGCTCGAAAGGAAGAGAAAAGGATGATGTTGCGAAGAGAGCCTATGAGAAGAAAAAGAGAGCTGAGGAAGAATAAAGAAAAAAGGAAGAGAGGTGATGACTTTGACAAAGTCAAGAGGAAAGAAGGAGGCGTGAAGGCGATGAAGTGTTGCTTTGCGAACCCTTCATGTACTTTACTTATGTTAATACATTCATGTAAGTCATCCGAAAGGACACTTCGAGCAATCGAGTAGCAAAGCGAGTACTCTTGTTGAGGATATTAATTGCATGAAAAAGGATTTATCTAAATCCAACTTGAGTACCGATGATACTATTGATTGTTGTGATAATTCAAACTAGAACTTGATCATAAGTTTAATGTTGTCAATCATATGAAAAGGAATCAAGTCTCTAAGCATGTTGGTCATTATGCTCCTAGAATTATTACTTGCTTTTATTGCGGTAAAAAGGGTCATACGGTAAATACTTGTCGAGCTAGAAATAGCTCTAATTATTGTTGGAGACCTAAAAGTCTCAAAGCTAATCCTAAAGGACCCAAACACTTGAGGGTACCACAAAATAATGTTTTATTAGGTACCCGGCGAAATAATAATCGGAGAAAATTCATGCCACCAAGGAAACATCAAATGAACATCTCATTTGATCAAAGAAGGAGAAAACATTTTCAACAAAGTCAATTTCCAAGAAGAGGATACAATCAAAAATGGGAAGAACACAATCCTTGGAAATGGCAAAGACATCATCAACAAGATGATTTTCAAAGAAGAAGAGACCATCAACAATGGGAAGGTAACAAACCTTGGAAATGGAGTAATCAAAGAAGTCATCATCAACAAAGTGACTTCTCAAGGGGAAGATATCATCAACAATGGGAAAGACACAACCCATGGAAACGGCATAATTGGTAAACCGTATCTCCCCATTTATATATGCATTTTATTTTAATTCTATGCATGTTTTTATTTGTGTCTTAATTGCAAATGAGTTTTCAAGTATTTATTTTTAATTTACGTCTTTAATATATTTGTGAGTTTCAAAATTTTTAAAAGAAGACCTTGCATGATATTTCTAAAATTCTTGTGCATTTAATTAGACCTATGTGGTTTATTATCTCTTTTGTATTTTTGTAGCATAAGCATTCTTTTGATATCTCCTATCACTTGCCTACACTTGTGTTTTTGTGCAAATTTTGTTTAAGAATTGTGTAGGATGTATATATCTCATATTCATTGGCTATTTCGTCATCAAGTTTCTTAAACTATCGAGGTATGTTCACTCGTATTTCACTTAACACTCGATATTGCTTATGCACATATCTTTCAAGATATTTCATTTCAACCCCTTAAGTGCCCCTAAATGATTTTGCAAATTTTTCTTAAAAGGGCACTACTCGTTAAGTCTCGTTTTTCTCGAATATATGTTTTCCCGAAACCCGTATTTGTTGGACTTGGTCCAAAATTATCTTTTTGCAAAGTTTTAAAACTTTTGGGGTGAAAAATCGAATTTTTGAAAAACCTGGAGAATGAAAAATTGCACTGGGACGGTCAAAGCAGGGGCGACCGGTCGCCCTGCACGTCGACCGGTCGCACCCTACCTCGACCGGCCGCCCAGGCTTATTTTACAAGGTAAAAACACTCTGTTCTTCATTTTAAAACAGATGCGCTTGAAAAACTCTCCAAACCCCTACAAGCGGCGCAAATCGCCCTTTCTCTTAAAATCCTCAAATCTTGATTTTTACGATTCTTGTTGCTAATCCTCTTATTTTCACAAGAATTTCACATATATGGCTCCTCCAAGAAATTCTACCTGGTCGAAATCCCATCTCCAAGCGTAGAAGGGGCGGAGAGGGTTCTTCGAGAAATCGGCAAGAAGAAGCCGAACAAAGGGATTTTTGAGTTGCCCGGAGAAACGTGGCTCAAGAAGGTGATGACGTTCAAAATTTCGTACTCTCTCGAGGCACAAATTACCGAGCTCATTGAACAATTTCGCTCCAAAATTGCCGTTGGGCGAAAGGTAAAAATCTTTTATTCCTCAAGCTCCTCATTCCCACAATGTTCTTAATTTCATCAATAAATATGCGGAATGGTGCTATGAAGATTCGGGAATGAGAGGAAAATCGATTGCTCGGACTAAAATGTGTCATTTTAATACGTTTACAAATGAATATCCCACTATTAGAGGATTCTTTGAGGAGCAAGGTTGGATGTTTTTATGGGAGCATGCTTATGTCTTATATGATGATGATATTATCCAACTCTTTTATGCCAATATGTGGGTGCAATATGATGTTGAAAGGAAGCCTATTGCCGTTAATTTATTTGTAAGGGGTCGTCATTTTTGGTGGACTCCTAATGATATTTGTAGGCTTTTACGTGTTAGAGAAGGTGGTTGGGACTATTTTTCTTGTGGTACTTGGAATGATGAAATGTTGGGGGTGTCCATGAAAGAAGTTAAGACATATTTGGGCGTATGGCCAAAGTATTCATTGTTGGCGATGACACTTGAGCATCGTATTTTATCTGTTATTGTTGCCTACTGTATTTGTGGAAAGGCGGGTAAGATGCCTAGCAACATGGATTATTTTCTGACTTATAAGATTGCTAGGAGGGAACCGCTTAACTTTGGCGCCATACTTATTCAATGTCTAATCGAGTCCATCACTCAAGGTAATAAGAAGTTGGTTATGGGAAATTGGATTTGTAAACTTCTTATACAATCGGGACTACCTTCGAATGTAACTTGGAGGTATATCAAAATGACTTTGACATTGATAACATCTCCCAAATGGTCACTATGCTTGCAAGAATATGGACATCCGACCAACTAAAATGGCTAGAGGAAGAGGTCAAGATTCCCCCGATCCTAACGACTACTTTGATGACGCCGAGGCCGCAAGATTGGCGGAAGAAGGCGAACCGAGCAATCCGGAGGGTAATACCGGTGCTCAACCGCCTGAGAGGTATACCCAAGCCGAATTTGATGAGCTAAGGGCCTTTCATGAGGCGAGGTATGAGGCTTTGGAGCAAAAGACCTCCAAAATGCAAAAGTCTATCGACAAATTTAAGAAATTCATCAAGGATCTTATTCTTAAACTTGCTTCTCCTCGGACGAAGAATGATGTCCCCACCCCTTTATTTTTTAGCACTTTCTTTCATGCTTTGCTTTGAACTTCTATGAACTTTGTAAAACTCTTTTGCACTAATGATATTTGCTTGTTTTCTTGAAAGGGTTAAAATTGCAAGTTAATAATGACTTGTGGGTGATCATGGTATTGATGGAGTATTTGATGGTAAACATACTCTAATTTAACATTGTTTGATGTTGGTATGAAGTACTTGATGGTAAAAGTGCTTCTTTCTAATTTTTGCTTAAATGCATTTGAGATGCTTTAATTATTTTGCTTAGATGGATATTTTGGGACATTTGTAATGTCTAATATGCATTGTTGACATGTATCTCTTAATGGCTCTTTATTTTTGCTTGATGGCATTGGTAATGCCTTCATCTCTCTTTAGCTAAATTATCTCAATTGGGTTGAACCCTTGAGAATTTACTTTGATTATGCCTATTATTTGTTGGATACATGTTGAAAATTGCTTTTTTTTGGTATGAACAACTTGGCTTGATTTCATTTACAAGGGCTATATATATATCTTTCAAATTTTTGACGCCCGCCAAGTCTTCGATGAAATGTCACAATGAAAATTTCAACTTCTACATGAATCTCTTATGTTCAATGTCTTAAAATCTTTTTGAGATCATGCTTTTGGCTAACTAATGAGCTTTTGGATTTCTTATGATACATTTCTCTAATTTTCCCTTGGATTCTAAGTTGTATTATTTCTTGGTTGATAAAACGAATTGTTGGCGCACTTTGATAAACTTGAATGATGTTTTTATCATCCTAACATTCTTTTGATGATTCCAAAGGGGGAGAAACAGAAATTGGCTCATTAGCTCAAAGAAGCTAATAAAAGCTTGTTATAAAAGCTCTAAGCTATGGCTCATAAAAGCCATAAGTTGTGATTCATTTTTAGTCCAATTGTTGCTTGATGGACTTATAATGATGTTTTGTGACAGGGGGGAGCTTATAAGATCGTGAACAAATTGTAAAAGTTAAAGCCTTTAGCTTATGGATAATCGTTTTTACATTATTATTGATGTGCTTGTTGATAGGGGAGCTTGTGTACTGAACATATTTACTCCCTACTTGGTTGCTTTTATATTTTGGAAATTTTGGTTGCTTCCAAAACAATCAAATGTTTTTACCGGGAAAATCATTTCTAAAATTGCTCTCTTAGTTTGTGTAAAAATTGTTTTGGTTTGTAATCATCAAAAAGGGGGAGATTGTTTGATACATGTTTTTATCTTAATTTTGATGATTTTATTTTGTCACCAAAACAATGTTTTTAAAGGTTGTCCAAATACTCCTAAATGATTTAAAATGGTGTTAATATTTTCCTGAGTATTTCCTCAAGTTTATTTTCGATAATATTGGACAACACTTTTAATGATTTTTATGTCAATGGGTTTTTACTTCTAAACAAGGTTCCTAAATGTTGTCTAAATACTTCCGATTGGTTTAAAATGTTTTTACTAAATTTTCGAGTATTTCTTGAGTTTTATTTTTCGACAAAAATTGGACAACATTTACGTCTCGTGGTCGACCAGTCATGCTATAGGGCAACCCGTGACCAAGATGATTTTTGAAACAGAAAATGAGACGTAAGAAAAATCAAGCAGTCGACCGCGTCGGCGCCGATCGTCGATCGACGGCCGCCAGCCAGGGTCGACCGGTACTGCAAGTTTGTTCAAACATAAACTTAAACCTTGCAAAAATGATTAAGGGGGGACCGGTCAAGGTATTGGTCGACCGGCCAAGACCCCGTTGACGGTCGCCTGTGTATTTCTACTTTGTATTACGTTTCAAACTTTTATTTCTGTGCGACCGGTCGCCCTGTGCTTTGACAACAAAAATATGACCGTTTGACAGCAGACATATTTCCTTAAATTGTGGGATTGATTTCTAACAGCTATATTCTTGATTTTAATTGTATTTTTCTGTAGATTTTCAATCCCCAAGAGGAGCCTATGCTTGATCAATCATCTCCTATAAATAGAGGAAGTTTTGGAGCAACCAAAACAACAATTGAGATACAACACAACAAGATACACTTCAAGCAAATATTTGTTCTTCATTGTTATTATTCTTGTTGTAATTTTGCCTAGCTTTTCACTTTCACATCCTTGAGGTCTAGGCTATTCTTGATTACACTTTGCACTCAAATTGTAATATTCATTATTGAGTTGTAATCTTGATTTTTGGTTATCATTCAAACACAAGATATCCTTGTGAGTGTTCTTGTTGTAAGAGAACACTTGGATTATCTAGGTGATAGGTGCAAGAAGATTGTGGTGATCTTCTTATTGAGGTGTTGAAGAATTTGGTATTCTTCAAGGTTGAAGATTGTGGTAATCTTCACAAGGTGCCATTGAAGGAAGATTGTGGTAATCTTCAAAGGGAGATTGTGGTAATCTCCAAAGGTAGTGTTGAAGAAGAGTGTGGTGCTCTTCAAGGTGTTGTAAGTTGAATTTTTATTTATTTTGGTAATTAATAAAATTCTTTTTCTTTTTGAAATCCATCCCTGGATATCTTTGGGGTGGTAGTAGATTAGGCCCTAGGTGGGTTGAACTACTATAAATCGACGCGTGTTGTTTACATTCCGCACCTTTATTATTGTGTTTGAGCATTTGGTTCGAAAAAGAGGGCGAAATCGAAAAGATGGAGATAATCTATTCACCCCCTCTAGATTATCGTAGCCGCTTGACTTACACTTCCTTCTAGTCTCCAGCTTGACTTCTTGCATGTTCAGGCATAGTGACTTAACTCACTCGACCCCCTATCTATTTCAATGCAAGTTACAACAAAAATGGGGTGCCAACTTTGTATTCTAAGTTTTACATGGCATTTATCAAAATCTAAATATTAATCTCCCAACAATTTCCCCTTTTTGATTATGCCAAAACTTAAAGTATACATTCAACAATTAAATAGCAAAGATACGTGCATGACAATGTAGAATCACGGAATGTATGCGTAGAATCAATCTTTTATTGATCATAACATTCTTGTTCTTTACATACATAGTTTACAAAGTGTCGAGAGCTTAATCGAGCTTAAAGTAATCATGCTATTCTATATCTACGCAAGTCATTTTATTCAATATATAGAAGACTTACATACAAAGGCATTTACATAGTAAAATACATGAAGGGGTGGACAACATTTCATCTCTTTCACCTTCCTCCTTCTTTCTTCTTCTTCTCTCTGTCATCTTCCTCGACCTTTTTCTTTTCTTCTCTTCTTCACCGCTCTCTTTTTCTCATAAGCCTTTTCCTCGGCGACTTCATCTTTTCTTTTCCTTTCTTGTCTCTCTTCCCACAAATTGAGTTTGTCTTCTATTTTCTTCTTCGATTCTCTTTACATACTCGGCATTGTTCTTGGCCACTTGCGGGTTGGATACTTCGTCGAACCCATCCCAATAGATCCCTCCTTTCTTACCTGGATCTATATATTCAATGTTTTTAGCGAGAGGTCTAGTGTCAAACCTCTTCCTCCTCCACTACTTCTTCATCTCGCCTCTGGGGCGTGTATTGTCTTGGGGCCTCCTTTTTCCAAGAGAGAGTGATCGCCCGATGAGTCGATGTCCTGTCGCTTCTTCACATAGCTTCTTCATCTCGCCTCATGGACATATTTACGGCAAGTAACCCTCGGATGCGAGCGTCTTGAATTCATCAACAGATCTTAGCTTGGTTCTCGACGCCTGAATGGCATTAATGTCTCTTCTGCCGGAATGCCTCCATATTGTTTTAGTATATCCATCACTCGGGCATCCATCTTTCCTTCCACCTCCTTCATCCCCTCGCTTCTACTATCTTTCTCTTTTTCACCATGGGTACTGCAGATGTTGGAGTGGCGAGTCATCGGGAGTTTGCTTTGATGATATCACCGTGACAAGTCCTTGTTGGGGGTTTTAGCAATCATCGTGGTCATATCTTTCGAACCTTCCCCCTCAACAGTTTTCCCTTCTTCTCTATTCTCGAGTTCTTGATTGTCTTCTCCTTCACAACGTCCTTCTTCTCGACTTTCGAACCTTTCAACGCCTTTAGGTATTCCTCTTCCTCCTTTTTGGCATCATCAAAGGAGAGAGAACCCCTGAAACAAGCCAAAATCATGAAGTCTAAGCGGCTAATAGCCGAGTTATGCTTGAATCTGCTGCAGTATCTATGCCGCACGGAATTGAGTGGGTGGCGTTGGATTCACCGCCACCACTTCATTTCGGCCATGAGGAGGCTGAATTTCTTCTCCATGTTCTCTCTCGCGCCACAGCTCTTTCTTATGAAATTCACGCAAAGAGTCGCATCTCTGTGTTGTGAGATTCATGCATTCGATCGATGTTTTCTTGCATTCTTCTCTTCATATCAAGATTCTCACCCGGACTAGCAATTTATTGAACAATGTTCTGAAGTATCGAACTTGTTCTACGCGCATTGTCTGCTTGTTGTTGCCACCATTCCCGGATCCCGACAATTATTCCTCGCAGACGGCAAAGTAAGATTAGCGTCTAGGTTTTCCGGTCTCATGTCCAGTGAGGCCTGGTGCCTCTCCATCTTATCTATCTCTCGCAAATATGGCCTTGAAAACTTCTCGAACCTCGCTTGTCACTCTCTGTCTCGGTTGGCGGCTGCGGCAAAGTCAAAGTCTGGCTGGACAATGGTATCTGTTGGAATAACAGATCGTTTATGGAAACGTTCTTGATCTCTAGCCGCTTCTTCAAGAAGGTCGGGTAGCTCTAGAGAGAGGGAACGATTCTTCAAACGGATCATCACGGGCAATGGGAATCGCTCAATGGTAACTTGTGCCCGTGATGTGCCCGGTGGAGTCGATTCTGCTGCAGCCTTGGGGAGCTCCGCGATTGAGCTGACTTAATTTGGGTCATTGTGTGGAGTTGACCAGTGGCCGAGCCTTACCGTCTTAATGACTTTGTCGGTCTCATTTGGTTTTCCCATATGACTTAACCGGTCCTTGGCCATATCGGTAGCATCATCGGACAATGATGAGACTTGCATGGTGGCTCATCATCAAAATTGAAGGTTTGGCGAGTAGCCTTTAGATCGGACTTACTCGTGTTTGTGAGAACATCCTCTGCTAAGTCTTTTGGATCGGAATGGGGATGACTCACCTCATCTTCACCTTCGATCCCGAGAAAGGTTACATCGGGGATCGTCGTGGGAATCATGAAGGGCACTTATCTCCTTTTCGGATGCATCGATGATAGTAGGAAGGATATTCTCAAAGCTTCCATCTCTTTACCCCTGAAGTCTCAACCTCCGTTGGCCTTCACTACCTCCTCCGCAATCTCAACCGCAGCAAGGCCTTAGACAATCCCTTCGGCACTCAACCGCCTTAGGGTCTTCTTGAGGGTGGCATCCACCGGAGTCTCAACTCCATGGATTGCACTTTCATCGCCTAGAGTGTTAACTCCCGGGCGGATCCTCCTCGTGCCTCTCGGCCGCAAAGAACGTCATTGGCCTTCAAAGGAGTTGGCACTTCACCGAGACAGATCTCAATCGCCCTGAGCCTCTTCAATGACAACTTGTTGTGTATCTCTTTGTGTTTTCGTTTCCACTTCGCCTCCGAGATTCGTTTGTGAGTCACCGCAAAGATTCTCCGACCTAACTGTAGTGGAGAGAGTTTCCCCCTCGGCCGGCACACCAAATTGAGTGGCTTGATTGGGGTCACTTGTCTCCGCATTCCCGGCTATTCCCTTTGAGTATTCAGTTGGGGCGGGTGATAAGACACATTCATTAGGGGTTGGCTCGACCGGGGTCCCCAAGTTCCCGGTTTCATCGCTAGTTCCCTTAATGCCTTCATCGAGTGAGCGAGGGGAAGTGGTGGCGGCAACAACGGTTGCAATTGGCCGCACCACTCCCATAGGATCAATCTCCACCGTGATTTGGAAGATTCCCCTGGTCCTTCCATTAACCGTTGCTCATGTAGGACCCTAGATTCCCGCATGGCTTGCTGCATTTCCAATTCTTCTCAGCGAAAGGCGGGGCCTGATCCTCATCACTCTGAGAGAGGATGTCAAGATGAGGATGTGTATGATCGATGGTTCCAAAGATAAGGGGACAAATGCGGCCTTCTCACGAGCTTCAACTTCCTCGCGACCTCGCTTCTCCTTGTCTTTGAAGATCTGCAAGATATCTCATGCGATTTTTCTTCATCCAAAGGTTGACCACAATGGTCAATCCGAGAAAATTCAACAGCTTCTTCTTTGAACTGCTTTCCTGGATCGACTCGCTTCCACTTCCTCCATTCTCGCAGCGATTTTGGATGTCCGGATATGGTGGGGATAGGATCATCACATCATCATCTTCTTTATCATCATCTCCCTATTACCCTTCCTTTTTCGGAATAGAAGGCAACATACTCTCGCTCAACTCCTTCAAAAGATCGTGACAGTGGAGAGATAGTCTGCCGGCGGGAGAGTTCATTGTCTCACCAAGCTCCTTATTATTCACTATCCTGTCCCACGGGTCTTCGACTTGCCTCTCGTTGATCGGCTTTAGCAGACTTCGCGATTGCATCAATAATCTCTGGAGACTCTACTTCTCAAATTGTTTCCGCGATCTGTTCCACCGAGTGGCGACAAATTATTTTCTCAAACGCCGACCGCTGCGCATTCTTTCTCCTTTTGGTCCTTACCGAGGAATTTCTAGTTCGGATGCGCTTCCTCCGAGTCCTGGCGGCGGGGCCGTGCTATTGTCTTTTTTCTCGAGGAGTGGCCTTCTCGCTTATCGATCCTCCTTTTCTTAATAATCGGAGAAGGCATTTGGGATTCCTTCTCCACTGCGGCTCTACGGGCGGGTGACTCTTGTAGGGCAAAAGTGCGGATTTCTTTTTCTTTCTTTGCAGGGCGTGATCTTCTTTGCACTTGTAGGGGCGCTTCTTCCGGGAGAGGAGGAGACAACTGCTTTTCTTGAGGGCCACCGATTCTCCTCACTCGTACGCCCTCTTGGCGTGACGCTCTCTTCTCAGTGCTCCTAAAGGTTCGACGAACATTTTCTTGTTTACATGGAACGCCTTTCCATGTCGAAGAGGGACTCCTTCACTTCCATCATACGGCCAATCACCAGGCCATATCCCAAAGATCCTCCAAATGAACCATCCTCCTTGAAGGATTTATTCCCAATATTCTCGCGAGTCTCCATCGTAAACAAACTCGCATTCACCTTCTTCTCCTCTATGATCGCATCCATCACGATCAACTTGGTTTTGGACAGTGATTAAAGCTTCCAAACTTGATATCTATGCATTTGCCAACAATGTCTAACGACTTGTGGTAATCCTCCTTCAGCACCTTCTTATCGCTTGTGTAGGCAACCTTTGCAAAGACAACAGCTTGGCTACTTCCTTCCAAGCAAAGATCCAGGATAACATCGCTTCGCATAAATCTCCTAAGACTCCTTCCGCCGCAACAAATAAAATGATGTTCGCGATCTCTGGCATGATGGTGAAATCTTTCCCGTGAACGAGAGGACTTGATGCCCTCATCGTGAACTTCAGCGTTCACATAGAATCGCGGCGACCTCATCCACGTAGGTCATCTAAAACTCCATCGACAAAAAGGGTTTGATCTCCGATTTCTCCAACTTCTCATGCCTTCAAATCCACAAAGAGATCCCGTGTGGATTTACTTTCCCAACTTGACGAAGTCGTAAGTAGATGCCATTTCTTGAAGATTTACCGAATGAAACTTTGAAACTAAGCCTTGAGGAGTTGTAGGGTTTTGAGGGTAAAAATGCTTTCTTTGCTTTTGAGAGAGATGAACAGTTTTGGTAAAGTGTTAGAAAATCGAGGCGAAATGGTATATGTATGGGTTACGAAAGGACGTGCGGGTGGTTTTGAAATTTGATTAAGATCAACGGCTCGATTTTGCACGCCGATTAGCATTTGATTTCTCGCATTTAATGCGGCAAAGATTTATATCCAATCATAAGCTTGTATGCGCTTTTGACATTACACGCCATAATTATCTTGGACGTCATTCTTAAAAAACATTCTCGTAATAACAACTCGCATTTTTGTCACTTTGCTCATAAATGTTTCAGCTTACTCCTTAGCTGATTCAACTATTCTTTCTTTTCACATAGGTACTCGGATGTCAGCTAACTTGATGCAGTTGATTCTCCGATACGGCTGATTCACTTAGCTGATTCAAGCGTTCATCTCTTTTTCTTCTTTTCATGTTCCATCTCTTTTCCTTGAGTCTTCTGAGTGTCAACTCAGCTCGATTAACCCTAATTCATGTTTGAGTTCTTCAAATTGTGATTCACATAATGGTTTTGTGAATATATCAGCCTAATCGCTTATCGCTTGAGATGTATTCCAAAGTGATGTCCTTATTTTCAACATGGTCTCTTATGAAATGGTAATGACATCAATGTGCTTTGTTCTTGAGTGTAACATAAGATTTTGAGTGATTGCAATTGCACTTGTGTTATCACACATGATTGGAATTTCCTTTTCTTCAACTTCATAGTCTCTCACCGCCGTCTCATCCATAAGACTTGAGCACAACAAATGCCCGCAGCCTGACTATGTATTCTCTTCACCGTGGAGGTGGCTATAGAATTTTGCTTCTTGCTAAACCAGAAATTAATCTATTTCCAAGCATTTGACATGTACGATGTACTTTTTCTATCAACTCTACATCCAAAGATAGTCGAGTCCGAGTAACCAATTAGCTTGAATCCACCTTCCTTCGGATACCATAAGTCAACTTCTTGCTTCCTTTCAAATATCTCAAGATTCTCTCTGTCGCAACGTGGCTTTCTTTTGGAGCAGATTGAAATCTTGCACATACACCTATAGCAAAGGTGATGTCCGCCCGCTTGTTGTGAGATAGAGCAATGATCCAATAAGTGCTCAGATCTTGTTTGATCCACAGCTTGCCATCCGCATCTATATCCATTTTGATGATGTATTCATTGGTATTTTCACGTAAGACTTCTCTTCCATACCAAATTTCTTCATTAAATTCGACTTTTCCCATCCCGAATTCTCAAGAGTGTTCTATCCACTTTGCCTTTTGTGAATCCGTTCTCGATCGGGAATTGTGATAATGTATCATACCATGCTCTTGGTACCTATTTCAATCCATATAGAGCTTTCTTGAGTTTGTATACTTTATCTCCAAGAGTCTTCTACTCAAATCCTGGAGGTTGTTCAACATAGACTTCTTATTCCAATAATCCATTCAGAATGCACTTTTTACATCCATTTGATATACAATGAAATTCTTGTGTGCGGCATAGGCAAGAAACATCCTTATTGCTTCCAATCTTGCAACAGGGCAAAAGTTTCATCAAAATCTATTCCTTCTTCTTGGCAATACCCTTTGGCTACCAATTTGCCTTGTTTCTTACCACAAATCCTCTTCATTCATTTTGTTTCAAGACCCATTTTGTACCAATGACATTTTGATGAGTTGGTCTTTGAACCAATTCCCATACCTTGTTCGTTTCAAACCGATTCAGCTCTTCTTGCATGTCTTGAATCCAATGTGTGTCATCCAATGCTTGTGACACATATTTTGGCTCTATTTGTGAGATAAAACAAGTGAACATTGCTTTTTGTTGAGTCTTGGATCTGATTTTCACACCTTCTCTTACATCTCCAATGATTAGTTCTCGTGGATGGTCTCTCACCATCTTACATCAAAGTTGGAGTAAGTTCGCTGGATTCGATCGTCTTTGTACTGTGTGTTATTTTGATCACTCTCTCATCATCACTTAGTCAGATTTTCCAGTTGTCTTTGAGACTCAAATATCTCATCTTCATCCGGGTTCATAATTCCAGACTTCAACTTCAACATAGGGACTCTTCTCGCATGGTTGGTGATTCACTTGTCACCTAACTCTTCAATGTCTATCCCAAGAAGATACCTTCATCACTTTAGCATCAAAAGCCTTTAAATTGTCTTTGCCATTATTGTGGATGAAGCATTTGCATCCAAATCTCATAGGAGTCTTTGTCACCGTCTGCTTATCATGCATCTATTTTGAGTATAGCATGTTGTGTTTATTGCTTTCACCCAAAATCTCTTAGGCAACTGCTTGACTAACATGGTCCTTGCGCTTCTTTGAGAGTTTTGTTCCTTCTTTCTCGCAACTCCATTCTCGCCGTGGAGTCCTTGATGCGAGATAGTTCATGAGCAATACCATTTTCAATACAATACGAGTTATTATTCCATTGATAAACTTAGTTCCCCTGTCGATCTAGTCTTGATAATGGTTTGACTCTTCTCATTTTGAATTCTTTTCATCACCGTGGTAGCTTCGCAAGGTTTCTTTCTTCTTACACATGAAAATTGTCCATGTATATCTTGAGTAATCATCTACTACCACCAAGGTGTATTTCTTTCCGCTTATGCTAGCTGGTTCAATCGACCAAATAGATCCATATGTAACAGTGCAATATTCTTGTTGAAGATGGACATGTCTTTTTCTTTGAATGATGATTTGATCGCTTTCCCATCCGGCATGCATCACATACACTCTCCTTCTTGTATACTCGAGTCCTGAAGTCCTTCTACAAGATTACTTCTTGCAAGTTTGTTAATAGTTTTGAAATTCGGTGACTCAACTTTTTCTTGTGCCACAACCAACTTGATTCGGTTGTGCTCTTTACTAGTAGACAAGTGCTTGGTGTTGCAAATTGACCAATCCACCACATACATGTTCTTTTGTATGCATCCTTGTAAAGACTACTTCATTAGATTCAGTGTTCTTGATTTGGCACACTCCCATATTGAATCCAACATTATAGCCCTTGTCACAGAGTTGACTTATGCTTAGTAAGTTTAAATTGAGGCCTTCAACATGTGCAACATCCGTAATTTCTAATCCATTTTTTTTATGGATCCAATGCCTCTTATTTCTCCCCGGAGCCTCATTCCCTCCAAATATAACTTTTGCACCTATAACTTCCTTAAATTTTGATAGATTTTTCTTGTTTCTGTCATGTGTCCGGAACAACTACTATCCCATGTACCAGGTTCCTTGGCACTCGGTTGTTCCTTGAACATGCAATCAAGGAAATTAGGTTTTAGGTACCCATACTTGTCCGGGTCCTGAGGGGTTAGTATTATAAGATGATCCAACCAACCTATAGCCAAATGAGACTCTAAGAGGTTGCCATCTATCAGTGCCATAATCATAATTAATTTTGGCAAATTGCTTGGGGTTCTAGGTTCATACAAATTGTCTCTTTTGTCAGTATGCTGTGCATGTGTTTTAGCAATTGCTCTGTTTAGTAGTTGTGATATCTCCGAGGATAGTGCCTGGGTGCATATGTGTGCCGATAATAGCTCTTTTTCCTTTGGAATGGCCTTTCTTGAGTTCTAGGCCTTTGCCATTTGGGCTTATATTCCATAGGTCTTTGGCGATAGTTCACATTATTCCAATCGGCTTGGCTTGGATAATTTCTACCATTCCCATCATATGTGTTCCTTTTATAATTTAAGGGCTTTTGGTAGCTCTGCTTTCTTCTTTACAAAGTACTTCCTATTTGGAGTTTGATGAGGAACTCGGCTAGATTTCTTCTCACTTGTCCTCTCAAAGATATCGAAATGGTTGTTTTCCTTTATAACCAAGGCCAGTTTGCTTGTGGTTGTGCTTTGGAATGAATGTGTGTGCACCATTTGAGTTTTGGATTTTTGAGATGCTTCATTACTTGAAGATCCTTTTTCCAAAATCACTTTTGGAACTTGACTTGGCATAGAGGAATTAAATCCTAAGCCCTGCCTTATCTCCACATTCTCTTTGGCTCATAATAAGATCATCCAAAGATTTCGATGCCTTAGTGAATGAGGCAATCACATTTTTGAGGTCATTTTCCCTCTTTTTCTCGTGGGCGACCATCTCTGCGCTTATTAACTTAGCATTTTCAGCTTTTTAGCTCTTTATTCTCATCGCTATGTGACTTAGAGCACTCGGCTCCTTAGTCACCGTGAGTTTTGGCTTTGAAAGCAGTGCTATTTTCCTCATTTAGTAGTGTGTGAGGATTTATTGTGCTCAAAGTCTTTCATCATCTTGCCTAATGAATCATAGATATTAGTGGGTGATGAAGTGTGTGTGTCACAATCACTATCATCGAATACGAGTGTGATGAGTTAGAGTGTACCTCATCTTCTTGGTCGAGTTGGTCTTGTTCTTTGGCCATTAGACACATCAAGGCTTCTTCTTCGAGTCACTTGAGTAGTCGGCTTCAATACTCTCCGAGTCATTTGTGTCTTTTGACTTGGCTGTCTCGTGAGTCTCTGCAGCTAACATTGCCTTTTTCTTTTCTTGTCTTCTTTCTCAAAGACTTTTCTTTCCTCTTCAATCATGTATTTGTTCACTACAGATATAGGCAATCAATGGCATAGTGACCGGGTTGCTGCGGTTCAAAGATAGACTCTCAACTTTTTGATAAGCTCTTTCCATTCTTGGATTGTCGCTTCTTTGGTATTCGATCTTTTGATGCTCGCTCTCTTGGGTGGCCTATCTTCCCTTGACTTGAGGGAGATGAGTGTCTTCCGGAAGATTCACATTTGCCTCTTTTGTAGTTCTTGTTGAAGAATTTGTTGAACCTTTTAACCATCGGGGCAATCTCTTCTTGGTCCATGACTTCTTTGACTTGACTCTCTTCCCATCCTTGACTATTAGAGCAAATATTTTGGGCACAACTGTCTCTTCTTGGTCTTTTCTTCTCACCAAATTCATAGGCTTTGAGATCCGAGAATAACTTATGGTTGGATGTTCTTGATAGATCCATGGAATGTCTCAAGGCCATGACTTTCATTTCCTACTCACCGGGAGACTTCTTAGATTCTTCATACACATCTCTTTCGTGTATATTCTTTCCAAAGTCTTGATGATTCATTGGTAATTTCAGTGAATCTAGCATCCAAATGATCCAAGGTTTCTCCCGCAAGCATCTTAAAGTTTTCAAATTTTTGTACAAAGAACAGATAGCTTATTTTTCTTGATTTGCTCGTGAGCCTTCACAAATCAAAGTTAGCTTATCCTGATTTCTTTTGCGCTTTTGCATGATTTGACTTTGTTGAACATGGATTTGTCCGAGTTTTGTAAAGAATGTCCTTGGCCACGTTGTCCAAGTTGTATCTTTTTCTCACATCATTTGTCCATTCAAATTTCTTGGTTTTTCAACCATAGTGTGCGGGAGCAACATCCTCTTATCCTTCGGCCGCAATGACCTTCTTGCACTTATGTTCACTTTTAAAATTTGCGAGAGCCCATCTTCTATTACAATCCACATTTCATCGTGTAATGCTTTGATAGATGAGTCTCGCATACGAATTTTCCAACCATTAAATTCCTCAATTGTGAACATAGGGATTCGTGTCAAATTTGCTTCCATGATAATAACTTTCTTTCAATAAAAGAGTTTTGAAAGATCAAGTGCTAAAGCAAGCTTTGAAAGATTGGAGATCTAGTTCAAGAACCGGTCGAATGCTCAATGAACCAACCGCTCCGATACCACTTGTAGGTCCCAAAGGGTGTGAGAGTAAGGTTTAGAAGGGGGGGTTGAATAAACCTTACCAACTTTTCGATTTAGTCCTTTTAAAATAGTTCAGAGTTAATACTTCACAACTAAGTCCTTGATGGACAGCTAAGTTAGTTAACCAAACAGAGTTAGCCACTCAACTTTCACTCGAAATAGCCGTTGATAGAATAACTCACCGCTTAGTCTAAGGCTTAACTCAACTGTGATATGTTTTCATTGGAAGACTTAACACCCTTGAATTTGGTTTAATTTTGTTTTGACACTTGGTTTTAGCACTTTGTTAAATATTAATTGGATAGCAAATTTATCGCAGATATAAAATAATATGCGAAATTGAAGTCTTTGAAAGGTAAATGACACAATAAATTTTATAGAGGTTCAAGATGGGGTAATTCTTCTAATCCTCTTTTCTCCAACTCCTGGAGGAATCCACTAAGTATTGATCGTAGTACAAAGTGGTTATCGATCCGGATGCAAGTCTTGATCACACAAATTGACTTGATCCTTTGGGACTCGATGCGAGATGCCTTGGTCACACAAATTGGCTTCTCGTCCGACTCGAAACCTTCTTCACAGGGTAGTTGCCTTGCTACTACAAACTCACTTGCTCAAGCTTCTTGGATTTGATCACGAAGCCCTCCAATAACTTGAGACAGTTCAACCTTGAACCTTTCTACAATTCTCTCAGGAATGTAGAACCCTTTGATTCTTCAAATATTTCCTCTTCAACCGATTGAGGTCGTCTTTCCTTCACATGTAGGTGTTGGATTGATTTCCTTCAAGTTTTTGGTCCAAGATTAAGCTTGAATGATTTGAGAATATTTTGTAGGTTATAGCTCAATTAATAGCTTGAATGTTTGTATTCAAGGTAACCTCTATTTTTTCTCAAAGTGATTCCTCGGCCTTTTATAGTCTTCTTTTGAAAATTTTCCCGTTGAAGAGATGGGATAATTTTCAAAAGACACTTGTGGTCGTTGGCCTATCTTGTTGCGATCCTTGGAATTGACATTTTCTCGTATTGAATGAACCTTCACTTTTCGAGGTCCGACACGGTGTAGTGCTTCCCATTGGTTTATTCCTTTTGCACGCTTCGGGGATCGAGCACTTTAAGAAAGGCGAAGATGGGAGTATTACTTGTTTAGGTAATTTTCTTGACTTTTGTGCAACGGATCTCTTTGGTTGTCTCGACTTCACTTCATTTCCTTAACTTCCCCGGATGACTTGAGTCGACTTCCAATCATGGATGACTCATCTGTCACATCAACTTGAGACTTGGCTATCTTGAGTTGACTTGACTAACATTTTACTCACCGCATCCTCACAAATGAGTCTTCCTTCAAGTCTCTAGTTGACTTCTTGCATGTTCAGCATAGCCGACTTAACTCGGCTCGACCATCTATCTATTTCAATGCAAGTTACAACAAAAATGGGGTGCCAACTTTCTATTCTAAGTTTTACATGGCATTCATCAAAATCTAAATATTAATTTCCCAACGGTAGGAAGTTGGACGACGCAGCAGCACGCCGTGTGGCGCGCGACCAAGGGTCAGAAGCGTCGATATGGTCCTCGAACAGGGGCTGAATTATTTTTGGGCGTTTTGACGCGAATTCAAGGGCTTCGACTTATAAATACACCACAGGGACGTACAAACAAGGGGTCGGACATTATTTCGAGCACAACGCAAGGTAAGAGACTCGAGTTAGGGTTCGGGACGGCGATTGGAGGCACTTCTCGTGCCGGACACGAGAGAATTCCTTCTCTTTTCTTCTCAATTCTTTCTTTGTTTTTCTTTGTCTATTTCTTGAGATGTATAATTATTTCTCCATGAATTTTTATACATCCATTATGAGCTAAACCCATCTTTCTAGGTGATTGATGTAACTTACGTTTGAACCTATGTTTTGATTTCAGTTTATGAAATTCGCATGTTTATTAATCTATTTGTGTTATTTGATTTGATTGCATCCGGATTATCCGATCAATAATTTAGATTGTTTGCCGTGTTTGATTTGACGCCGAGAGAGGTAATTGAATGCTTGGCCATAGAATAGCACAACCTAGGGTTTCATAGAATCGAGAGATTTATGAATTTTTGAAGCCTGTGATAGAATATTCATTGAGCGTATTAGGGTTTAATTTATGATTTTTATAGAGATATCGAAATCGAAATTGGAACCTAGAATCACTTGGCACTCGAGAGAGGAAGTGATAAATGGTAGGAATATTGGCTTATAGATTAATAACTTGTGATTAATGAACTGGATTGAAAACATAGGGGATAACTAGGTGAAATCAACCCTCCGGAATTCATCTTTTAAGTCTTTGATTAATTGTCTCGAGCCAATTTGTTAGTTAAATTTAGTTTATTTTTAGTTTAATAAATTCGCCTCTTTCCGATTTCTAGATAGAATTAAGCTATTTTGATTATAGTACTTAGTATAAAATTCGATAACAATCCTGTGGAGACGATAACCCTACTTTCAAAACCTATACTAAAACTTGACACCGTACGCTTGCGGTAAGATTTTCGCGATCAAGTTTTTGGCGCCGTTGTCGGGAACGTTTTATCTTATTTTAAACTAATACTATTACCACGTAGTCTTAATACTAATCTAGACTAGTATAGATTTATAATTTCGTTTTTCTCATTTGACTTGTTTGTTTATGCGAGATTCTCGAAAATACTAATTTGCTTCCTTTTGATCCGTAGAGATTGAAAGGACACTTGAGCAATCGTCGAGTAGCAAAGCGAGCAGAGAATCGAGCAATGGCGGAAGCGGGGATGATGAGAATAACAAATCGGGTCGTGAATGTTCTACCACGAGGCACCGTGAAAGGGCAATCCAGGATTACTTTCGCCGACCGTAAACCAAAACTACTCGAATTGTGCGCTAGCCCATTAATGCAAATAATTTCGAATCAAACCGGGCCTCATAAGCATGGTTCGTGAGAATCGGTTTGGGGGAGTCCAGTGGATGATCCGAATACACATCCGCCACATTCTTGAAATTTGCGACACCATCAAGATGAATGGTGTGATGAGGCCATTAGATTGAGGATTTTCCCGTTTTCACTCCGGGATAAGGCCAGGCGATGGTTACGATATTCGCCCCGGAGTATTACAAGTTGGGATGATCGACTCAAAAATACTTAGCAAAATTTTTCCCTCCCGACAAGAAGACACTCCAACTAAAGAGCGAGATAGCCCGTTCAATAGATTGATTTTGAACCTGTTATACGAAGCTTGGGAGCGATTTAAAGATCTCTTGCGAAGATGCCTGACATGGCTATGCAGACGGCGAGAGGGTCATATATTTACAATGGGCTGAATGGGCATATGAGGACGATACTAGATGCGGCATCGGAAGGTACATTGATGGCTAAACCACCGACCGAGGCCTTACTTCTACTTGAAGAAATGGCCACAAACAACTATCAATGGCCCTCCCAAAAGATCAGGCCGCAAAGCCGATTCTTTGGTGTTCTTGAGCTTGATCTGATGTCGGCTTTGGCGGCTCAAATCTCGAGTCGACAAAGTAATTAGCAATCATGAATACCGGTTGCACACCACAACAAGCCGCACTCCCACCCGCGGCCGTTCACGCAGCCGCCACTAACGAGGCCGAGCAAGTTAATTATGTGAATAACCGGGATTTTAATAACCGAGGTAATTCATTACCAACTCATTATCACCCGGGACTTCGCAATCATGAGAATCTCTCTTATAGCAACAACAGAACGTATTGAATCCACCTCCGGGCTATCCAAATCCATCAAGTTCCAATGCACTCGGAGGTGAAAAGAAGCGATCGCTTGAAGAGATGCTCGGCTCATTCATCGGAGAGACCAGAATCGAATGAATAGGAGTGAGGCGCATATTGATGGTCCTAATACTAAGATGAGCACAATGGAGACGCATATTAGGTCGTCGAGACACAAATGGGTTAGTTGGCTACAACCATGAATTCATTCATGCGGTAGAAGGGAAAGTTCCCTAGTGATACGAGATTAATCCGAGAGAGCACCAATGCGATTTATGAGAAAACGGAAGCAAAAATTCTTCCTGCTCCCGAAGAATCTCCTATTTATGCGAAACCAAAGGAATCCAAGAAAATGAAGTTGGAAGATTTTGAGACCTGTCTATTTGATAGAGGAGTGTAGTGCAATAGTCTAGAGTAAGCTACCTCATAAAATGAAGGATCCAGGAGTTTCACTATTCCTTGTACTATTGGAGGAGTTTTCTTTGAGAAACCACTTTGTGATCTTGGGTCCAGTGTGAATCGATATCTCTTCTTTGATGTGACGAAGTTTGGGCTCGGGGAGGTGAAGCCGTCCAATATCACTTTGCGGGTTCGATCGATCCATCGCCTATCGTGGGGAATCATTGAAGATGTATTGGTAAGAATTTATAAATTTGTTTTTCCCCGTGGATTTTGTAGTGTCGGACGCAAACGAGGACAAAAAAATACCCATAATCTTTGGGCGGCCGTTTTAGCTACTCGCACGGGCTTTGATCAATGTAGAAACGGGAGAGCTAACATTGCGGGTAAATTAGGAGAAAGTTGTATTCACCATCCTTCCAACCAACAAGCTAAAATCGATATAAATAATGGTAAGAAGATGGTTGGGAATATAATCAAGACATTGGAGGTTGAGAAGTTTCTAAGGGCAATGTGGATAACATGCCTATTGGAGCCCCAACTTGAGGATAATCGACATAGTCCGTCAAGATCAAACTTAGCGCTTCTTGGGAGGCAACCCAAGCCCCTTTTATTGTTTTTTAGTTTTAATATATTTTAGTAGTTGTTTTTGTTTTTCTGAATTTTTTTTTGCATTCTTAGGAGTAGTAAGTTGCATCATACCCCACCCCTCTTATTTGTGCAAATCCCACATATCCCACTCCATCCTCACAAAGGAGCATTATGACACCACACACACCATCTTCATCTCATTCACTCATTATTTGGTAAGTTTGCAACTATCCAAACCCCACCCCATTTTCCCCATCTTGTGATTGTTGTGTGGTTGGATTGTAGTAGTGCTAGGATAATTATTGTTAATTTGTGGATTGTGGATTGGTTGCTCATGCTAGACTTAGGTTTGGTGTTGATTTTTGGGATTGAATTGAGTTATCCATTGCATTCACTATCTTTGCCCAAATTCATGCATATGAGGTGTTTGATAAAATGCCCCAATGATAATTTCACATTTAGTGCTATCTTGCATATCTATGCTTATCTTTTGGCATGGCACTATATTTTCTACTTGGGTGCATTATGTATGTGCTTTGATATTCATTTCTCCCATAACCGAATTCTATGGTTCCACGAGTTTTTTTTTTTTCTTGTCTACCTTGCTAGGTTACAAAGATGCGAAACCAAAGAGGGCCCGGCCAAGGCAAATGGTAAGAACAAGACCACACCTCGGGAGGCATACAACACCCACGAGCTTGTGCACCGGGATGCGTAGTGAGCTTATACGAGACACCTCCTACACGTAGTAGTACCACATGACTTAAGGAGCCTTCGCTCCTCGGCTACCGAAAAGTCCTTTTTCCCACCTCTCCATTGGGGACAATGTCATTTTAAGTTTGGGGGATGCGGTTTCTTTTTATTCATCGAGTCGGGTCTTGAGTTCAAAAAAAGAGACGAAAAAAAGTCTGTCTAGAGTCGAGTCGGGTCATTTGTAAAATCGTGAAACTGCATGACTAAGTGAATTTGTTGAATATGAGTTGAACGGTCAAAAGAGCATGTGTTTAAACTGTGATCTATTATTCTTTCCATTAATTCCATCTATGTGTTTAACTCTGTTGATTTATTTGGGGATGATCTATGCGATTGAGTGTTTCCTTCATGATCCCACCGGATTCTAGAACTTGTCGATCACTAGTCGAGGCGAAATCCTAGGTGAAGTAACATTAAGGAAGTGATTTAGGCCATCTTTGAACAAGCCAGAGCCTAAAATGCCTACCTTTGTATTATATTTTCCTTGTGTCCCACTACAAGATCAACTAGACCAAGAAGATGAGGTACACTCTAACTCATCTCATTTAGATTCGTGATAGTGATTATGATACACACACTTCATCACCCATCGATCTTTATGAATCATTAGGTAAAATGATGAAAGACTTTGAGCACATGAAATCCTCTCACACACTTCTAAATGAGGAAAATAGCCATTCAAAAAAGCTGAAACTCACAAATGACTAAGGAGCCGAGTACTCTAAGTCACATAGTCATGTTGAGAACACAGAGTCAAGCCTAAGAATACTAAACTATTAGCAAAGATAGTCAAGCCAGAGAAAAGAGGAAAAGGATCTTAAAAATGTGATTGCCTCATTTAGGAAGGCATCCAAATCATTGGATGACCTTATCATGAGTCAAAAAGAATGTGGAGATAAGACATGCATAGGACTTAATTCCTTTGTGCACAATCAAACTCCTAGATTGATTTTGGAAAAAGGATCTTGAACAATGAAGCATCTCAAACACCCAAAACACCAAATGTTGCACCCACATTCATCCCAAAGCACAATCACAAACAAACTGGCCTTGGATATAAAGGGAAAGGAAAAGCGACTAGTTGAGTATCTTTGAAAGGACAGTGAGAAGAAATCCAGCAGAGTTCCTCAAAGAAACTCCAAATGGAAAGTACACTCGTGAAGAACAAAAAGAGCTACCAAAAACCCCAGGAAGTTTCATGAGAGAAACACATATGATGGGAATGGTAGAAACTACGCAAGCCAAGTTGATTGGAACAATGTCAAATATCAAAGAAAGACCAATGGAATACAAGCCAAGATGGCAAAGACCTAAACCTCAAAAAAGGTCATTCCAAAGGCAAAAGAGCTATTATCGACACACATATGCACTCGGGCACTACACTCGTAAATACCACAACTACCCAAAGAAGGCAATTGCTAAAACACGCACACAGGCATACGGACAAAAGAGACAGTTGTATGAACCTAAAGCCCCCAAGCAATTTGCTAATGTGCACTATGATTATGGCACGAGATAGATGACAACCTCTTGAGTCAAGTCATTTGGCTATAGGTTGGTTGGATCATCTTACATAATAACCCCTCAGGACCCAGGCAAGTATGGGTACCTAAAACTAATTTCCTTGATTTTGTCAAGTGTGGTGGTGTGAGCACATGATAGTGATTCATAGGAAGTAAATAAGCTATCCTTTTCATTTTTCAAAATATTGAATTCCTTTTTCAAATTTTTGTACTTAACAAGTAAATTTTGGAATTCATTTTGAAGATCATCAAAATCATTTTGCAAATCACTATAATCATTTTGAATAACAACATCATAGGAAGTAGAGGGTTTAAGACATACCTCATTTTCTTCTTCGATGCGCATAAGACAATGTTCAACTTCTTCATAGTTGGAAGTTGTAAGAGGCTTGTTCCTTAGATTTGACATTGTATCCCTTTGAGAAGTAGATGCTTTTGTTTGACTCCTTTCATTTCCAAATACTCCATAGATGGCTTCTAAATTTTCCATACTTCATGTGCCGATCGAATTCCTACAATATGTTCATATACCAAATTAGTAAGTGAACAATACAAAACATTGAGAGCTTTACCGTTTAAGAAGATGATTTTCTTCTCTTCATCATTGAGCTCTTTGAAGCCTTTGGAGGTATGTGGTGTGTCTTTCATCGGAATGGATTCTCCATTTATGACGGTGTTCCAAATATCAAACCCGCAACCTTGTAAATAGCATTCCATTCTTTCTTTCCAAAATATAAAATTTTTGGAATCAAATAGTGGTGGCTTGGTGGTGGAGTCTTGGATAGATGAGCTTCGTTAGTAGCCGACGATCGTTACTCTTCACTCGCGATGTGAAACGAGCTTGCTAAAGAGTTTGGCTCGATACCACTTGTAAGTCAAGCGACTACGATAATCTAGAGGGGGTGAATAGATTATCTCCATCTTTTCGATTTCGCCCTCTTTTTCGAACCAAATGCTCAAACACAATAATAAAGGTGCGGAATGTAAACAACACGCGTCGATTTATAGTAGTTCAACCCAACTAGGGCTAATCTACTACCACCCCAAGATATCCGGGATGGATTTCAAAGAAAAAGAATTTTATTAATTACCAAAATTAATACAAATTCAAATTACAACACCTTGAAGAGCACCACACTCTTCTTCAACACCACCTTTGGAGATTACCACAATCTCCTTTGAAGATTACCACAATCTTCCTTCAACGGCACCTTGTGAAGATTACCACAATCTTCAACCTTGAAGAATACCAAATTCTTCAACACCTCAATAAGAAGATCACCACAATCTTCTTGCACCTATCACCTAGATCATCCAAGTGTGCTCTTACAACAAGAACACTCACAAGGATATCTTGTGTTTTGAATGATAACCAAAAATCAAGATTACAACTCAATAATGAATATTACAATTTGAGTGCAAAGTGTAATCAAGAATAGCCTAGACCTCAAGGATGTGAAAGTGAAAAGCTAGGCAAAATTACAACAAGAATAATAACAATGAAGAACAAATATTTGCTTGAAGTGTATCTTGTTGTGTTGTATCTCAATTGTTGTTTTGGTTGCTCCAAAACTTCCTCTATTTATAGGAGATGATTGATCAAGCATAGGCTCCTCTTGGGGATTGAAAATCTACAGAAAAATACAATTAAAATCAAGAATATAGTCATTAGAAATCAATCCCACAATTTAAGGAAATATGTCCGATGTCAAACGGTCATATTTTTGTTGTCAAAGCAGGCGACGGTCGCACGAAATAAAAGTTTGAAACGTAACACGGTGGAAATACACGGGCGACCGGTCGAGGGTCTTGACCAAGTCGACCAATACCTTGACCGATCCCTTAATCATTTTTGCAAGGTTTAAGTTTCATTTGAAACAAACTTGCAGTGTACGTCGACGCCCGATGCACGGGCCGACCTGCTTGATTTTTCTTCCGTCTCATTTTCTGTTTCAAAATCATCTTCAGTGCGGGTTGCTTATATGCATACCCTGGTCCGACCACGAGACAAATGTTGTCCAATTTTTGTCGAAAAATAAAACTCAAGAAATACTCGAAAATTTAGTAAAAACATTTTGAACCAATCGGAAGTATTTAGACAACATTTAGGAACCTTGTTTAGAAGTAAAAACCCATTGACATAAAATCATTAAAAGTGTTGTCCAATATTATCGAAAATAAACTTGAGGAAATACTCCAAAAATATTAACACCATTTTAAATCATTTAGGAGTATTTGGACAACCTTTAAAAACATTGTTTTGGTGACAAAATAAAATCATCAAAATTAAGATAAAAACATGTATCAAACAGAAGACTCACATTGTGAGGCGGTGAGTGTGGCAAGGAAGAACTCGACAGAACTCGATCAAGGTGCAGCTGAGTAAAGTGTCAGTCAAGTCAACTCAAGATAGCCAAGTCTCAAGTTGATGTGACAGATGAGTCATCCAATGATTGGAAGCTGACTCGAAGTCATCTGGGGAAGTTAAGGAAATGTAGTCAAGTCGAGACAACTGAAAGAGATCCGTTGCACAGAAGTCAAGAAAATTACCTAAACAAGTAATACTCCCATCTTGCCTTTCTTAAAGTGCTCGGTCCCGAAAGCGTGCAAAAGAATAAACCAATGGGAAGACTCGCACTGTGTCGAGACCTCCGAAAAGTCAAGGTTCATTCAATACGAGGAAATGTCAATTTCAAGGATCGCAACAAGACAGGCCAACGACCACAAGTGTCTTTTTGAAAATTAAGCCATCTCTTCAACGGGAAAATTTTCAAAAGAACACTATAAAAGGCCGAGAATCACTTTGAGAAAAATAGAGGTTACATTGATTGCGAACATTCAAGCTATTAATTGAGTCAGTAACCTACAAAATATTCTCAAATCATTCAAGCTTAATCCTCGGACCAAAAACTTCGAAGGAAATCAATCCAACACCTACCTGTGAAGGAAAGACTACCTCAATCGGTTGAAGAGGAAACATTTGAAGAATCAAAGAGGTATACATTCCACAAAGGATTGTAGAAAGGTTCAAGGTCGAACCCGTCTCAAGTTATTGGAGGGCTTCGTGATCAAATCCAAGAAGCTTGAGCAAGTGAGTTGTAGTAGCAAGGCAAATGCCCTATGAAGAAGGCCCGAGTCGGACGAGAAGCCAACAGTGACCAAGACATCTCCGGATCGAGTCCCAAAGGATCAAGTCACCGTGTGATCAAGACTTGCATCCGGACCGATAACCACTTTGTACTGATCAATACTTAGTAGATTCCTTCGGGAGTTGGAGAAGAGAGGATTAGAAGAATTACCCCATCTTCGAACCTCTATAAAATTTATTGTGTCATTTACATTTCAAAGACTTGAATTCTGCATATTATTTTATATCTGTTGATAAATTTGCTATCCAATTGATATTTAACAAAGTGCTAAAACCAAGTGTCAAAACAAACTTAAACCAAATTCAAGGGTGTTAAGTTTTCCAAAAAACATATCACGGTTGAGTTAAGCCTTAGACTAAGCAGTGAGTTATTCTATCAACAAATACTCGTCAGTGCATTGAGTGGCTAACTCTGTTTGGTTAACTAACTTAGTTGTCCATCAAGGACTTAGCCGTGAAGTATTAACTCGAACTATTTTAAAAGGACTAAATCGAAAAGTTGGTAAGGTTTATTCAACCCCCTTCTAAACCTTACTCTCACACCCCTTGGGACCTACATTTGCCGAAATCACGTGACTGCAGCCGCAAATGGCACTTATTTGTAGCGCGCGCCCATCGCCGTCCTCAATTGTCGATGTGTCTTTGCTTATGCATTGTGTGTTCTTTGTGGCTATTTATGGCCTTTCTCTGGATGTCTTCTGTTCTTTGTGTCGTTCTTGCACAAATGTGATGGAGCTTGGTTGATCGGCTGCAGCGCTCTACACGCCGTCCTGCTTTACAAGTGTCTTTGCGCACGCTGCGATCCTTCTGGCCCGGCGCTGTAGCGCGCCCTCGTCCCGATGGCATTGTACTATTTGCGATCCCACGCTGCGGCGCGGGGTTTTAAGCTATGCGGCGCCGATCGTGCTCAATATTTTTCCTTTTTTCCACTTCTAAAATGCGATCTTCACCGTCCAAACACGTTTTTTATCGTTTTTACCCAATTTCGGCTCCCAAGATCGGTCCCAATTCTCGAACGACACCAAATGACACAAACTCGACTCAAACGACATTAAAATACTTGAAAACAATGCAAAATCCTAGTCTAGAGCACTCAATACATTGGTATAAAACCAACTTAACAGCTTATTCAAACAGAGTTAGCCACTCAACAGGATCGATAGAGTTGTTGATAGAATAACTCGAGTTGTTTAACCCGAACCTTAACTTGGTTGTGTTGGTTTTATCGGCGGAAGACTTAACACCCTTTGAATTGTTTTAAACTTGTTTTAACACTTGATTTTAGCACTTGGTTATTAATCGGTTGGATAGCAAATAAGTTTATCAAGTAGATATAATGTAAATATGCGAAAATGTAAATGTCTTTGAAAAATAAATGACACAGATTGATTTTTATAGAGGTTCGAAGATGGGGTAATTCTTCTAACCATATCTTCTCCAACTCCTGGAGGAATCCACTATGTAAAAGATCTGTTTACAAAGGGGTCAACAGATCTAGAGACACTTGGTCACACAGTGGCTTCTCTTCCGACTCGGCTTCACAGGGCGGTTGCCTTACTACTTGACTCACTTTCTCAAGCTCTTAGATTTGATCACGAAGCCCTCAAATAACTTGATCTTGGTTCGACCTTGAACCTTCCTACAATCCTCCTTGGAAAGTAGACCCTTTTGATCCTTCAAAAGTTTCATCTTCAATGATTTGAAGTAGTCTTTCTTTCACAACTTGTGTTGGATCGATTTCCTTCGAGTTTCGGGCTTGAGGATTTGCTTGAATATACTTGAGAATATTGCGGGTTAATAGCTTGAATATTGCTTGCTTGTTCGTGGTTCATGTAACCTTTTCTCAATGAATTTTCTAAGCTTTTTATAGTGAACTTTCAAAAATCGCCCATTGAAGAGATAGGGCGATTTCAAAAGTCACTTATGTTTGTTGGCTTGTCTTTTCTTGGTCCTCAATCTTGAGATGTAGACCTTTCCTCATATTAAATGAATTTGCGGCTTTTTTCGGTTCGACCACGAGGTGCGGTGCTATCCATTGATTTATTCCTTTTGCACGCTTCGGATGAGCACTTTAAGACTGGCGGCATGGAAGTATTACTTATTTAAGTAATGTTCTTGACTTTTGTGCAACGGATTCATTTCAGTTAACTCCTCTTGGCTGCTGCCTTTTTCCCAGGTGACTTGAGTTTGCTCCAATCATTGGATGACTCATCTGTCACTTCAACTTGAGACTTGGCTTCTTGAGTTGACTTGACTGACTCTTCACACAGTTGTTCCTCGGTTAATACATCTTGATCGAGTTCTTGATCTTCTATCTTTACCATACTCGGCTATTCCACAATGGAATCTTCACTTGATCTTCATTTGACTTCTTGTATTTTCGGGCGTAGGCGACTTGACTCAACTTTTTCATCCCTATCTATTACAATTTAAATTACAAGAAAAATGGGGTGCCAACTTTCTAGTTTAAGTTTTACATAGCTTCATCAAAATCTATAAAATAAATTTCCCAACAACTAGGCTTTATTCTTGATTACACTTGCACTTCAAAGTTGTATACTTCATAATCGAGTTGTAATCTTGAATTTGTTTCTATCATCCAAAGCAAGTTAACCTTGTTAGTGTTCTTGTGGTAAGAGCACACTTGGGTAATTTTAGGTGTTGAAGAGTGTGGTACTATTCATAGGTGTAAAAAGATTGTGGTAATCTTCTTGGTGGTGTTGTAAGAAGAGTGTGGTACTCTTCAAAGGTGAAGATATAATAGTTTGGTGCTATTAATAAAATTTTTTTTTTTTTTGAAATCCACTTCGGATATATCGGGGTGGTAGATGATTAGGCCCTAGGTGGGTTGAACTTCTACAAATCAATGCGTGTTGTTTAGTTCCCGCACTTATATTATTGCTATCATTTCTACATTCGTAGAGAGGGCCAAATCGGAAAATCGAATAATCTATTCACCCCTCTAGATTATCATAGTCACTTGGACTAACAAGTGGTATCGAGCCAAACTCTTTGGCAAGCTCGTTTCTTCATTGCGAGTAAATAGAAAAGATCCATGTCTATGAGTGAAAGCTACCTCACCATCGGTGCCTCCACCAACAAACCACCTTGGTTTGGGTTCGATATATAGAATGCGGTCATTGAAGAGATAGCACAACCAACCAAGAAATTGGAGGACGGCACCCTCGGTTCTCAAGACCTTCAAGGAATTTGATGATAATGATAAGAAATCATTTTCTCTAAACGGTAAGGTATTAAATATTCTACATTGCTCTCTTACCACCACCGAGTATAACCGTATTAGAGGCATAAGATCACATGAGGTTTGGGAAAAATTGAAAATTATCTATGAGGGTACAAAGCAAGTCAAACAAGCAAAAAAATCATGCTTGTTAAAGACTTTGAAAACTTCATTATGCTTGATGGAGATAATATTTCAAAGATGGTAGAAAGGCTTGACAACATAGTCAATCCTCTAGTGGCACTTGGGAAAATCATATCCGAAGAAGACAAAGTCACCAAAGTTCTAAATGTTCTCCCCGGGTCATGGTCCGAAGAGGTGATGGCAATTACGGAAGCTCAAAATCTTGAAGCATTCAAATTCGATGAGCTCATTGGGAACCACCTCATCTATGAAGTGTATCTTAAGGAGAGGAAAAATTCTAAGTCATCCATCTCTCAATCGGACGCAAATTATTTCTAAAGGCTTAACATCTTCTTTTAATATTTCATATTATGCTAGTGACGATGATGATGAGGATACGGCGCTCTTGTTCGAAAATTTGCCAAATTTGTGAATAAAAATAAGGCAAGAAAATCAAGAGACAACTCGTGTTTCAAATGCAGAAATCCGGGCACTACATAGCCGATTGTCCAAAATTAGCAGAGGAGGAGCAAAAGAAGAAAAAGCCCTTTGCCAAAAAGAAAGCTCTTAATCTTTGAAGCCAAAACTTGGGATGAGCTTCTTGCCACATCCGACGAGGATGAAGAAGCGGACATGGTCTCATGGCCATAGACGGTGAAAATAATGAGGTACGCTGTAACTCTTCATCTTCTTCTTTAGTTGATGAATTGAAATGTGATTATGATGAGCTCCAAAATGAATTTAGCGATATGTTAGGCAAATACAAACTTTTGAAAAAAAGTTTAAAGAGCTCAAATTGGAGAAAGACAAATTATTTACTTCTTATGAATATCTTGATCGTGCCCATGCTATTACTATTACAAAAATGCATACTCTTGATTCCGAAAAATAAATGCTCACAAAAGAAATTGAAAATTTGAAAAAGGATGTGCATCGTTTTAATTTAAGCACGGATAAAGTTACAAAAATTCTTGATGCACAAAGGAGTGAGCATTCTAAATTAGGACTTGGTTATAAACCTTTTCAAAAGCTTCAAAGAAAAAAATGACCAAGGTCTAACTTTCATACATGCTACTAGTTCTAATAATCTTATTTGTTTTTATTGTGGTAAAAATGGACACTGTGCTAATGATTGTAAATTGAGAAACAACTTTAGCTATTTTTGGAGACCCAAAGTCTCAAAACGAACCCCATGGACCCCAAAATTATAGGGTACCTAAAAATGATTCATTTGTAGGTGTTAGGGGCTATAACCATAATGGAAGATTCAAAATGGCTCGTGGGCGTGCGTGTTCACGCCACATGACCGTAAGGAGAGAACTTTTACCAACATAAAGCTCCAAGAAGAAGGCATGGTTATGTTCGGGAATGGCAAAGGAAGAATTCTTGGAAATTGAGAAATTGGTAATTCTTCTTTCTCTCTTAGTAATGTTCTTTTAGTTGAAGGGCTTTTAAGTTTAAATTGATAAGTGTAAGCCAACTTTGTGATTCAAATTATAATATTATTTTCAATAAAGAAAAATGCCTTATTCTTAAAAATGATAAAAGTATTTGTGAAGCAAATAGAAAATGCAATCTTTATAAAATTTGTACAAGTGATTTGGTTAGTCAAAATATTTCTTGTCTTGTCGCCAATAATAATTTAACTAGTTTATGGCATAGGCGACTTGAACATGTTGGATACAAAAATTTGCAAAATATTTACAAAAACCAACATGTAAAAGGACTACCCAAATTCAGATTGGCCATGCAAAAAAAAAACTAGGGTGGTCTCTTCCAATATGCCAAAAGAGTTATACATGATTCATTGGTGTTGAAGGGATGCTCTTCGTGATGGAAAGAATATACTTATAACTTTTGATTATGATATTTTTGGCCATGATGAGTACTCCATAATCGATCTTGACCTTAAGGACATCAACGAATTCGTGAACCGATGCCAATTTCTTGGTATTGTATAATTGTGTACATATATGGTAAGCCTTCTATTTAACTAAAGTTTGGTTGTTGGTTTTATAAGTTATGTTTACTTTATTAATGTTATATTAATTTGGTTTTTCTTTTGAAAAGGCATTTACATAAAAGAATGAAGGAAGAATTTATGGATAAGTATATAAAATTTGTGCATCCATATAAGATAGGGTATATGCCAACAACAAGTGCGGATAAGAGTTATATGCAACGACAAGTGGAACGAAGGGCACGAGCTTTAGCAGATAGGTTGAATGGCACATCACCGAACCAAGTAGTCTTGGCTCCATGTAATATAGGGTAAGTAAGATGCACAAATTACACTTTTGGTTGCATGTTTCAAAAATCATAGCATATCATGTACTAATAATGTGTTTGTGTTTAATTATCACCGGATATTGTCTGTGATCGACCCTAACAAGGAGATTGTTTATCTATTGGATCCTCTTGGTCCCCGAATTCGCTTAGAAGACTAGAGGGATAGTGTGAACTTGTAAGAGCATGGACAATGATGCATTTTCCAAGATTATTTTTATTTTCATATATGAAAGTCCATAAGATAGATGAAACTTGAAATTGGTATTTGCTTAACACTTTGTATGACATATCATTAATCAACTAATGATATATATATATATATATATGAAGGGCATTAAAAATATTCAATGTGAAGAAGGAAAGAAAGGCAAAAAAGCAACCCTCATTGGAACTTATAAAGTTATATTTTTGTGATTAATATATATCTTGTTCAATGTTTCTCGGATTAGTCATTAATCATTTGTTTCTAACATAGACTCCATTTCAACCCGATGATAAGCGAAAGTGTGGTTTTTATATAATGCGGTACATGAGAGAGATAATTGATGAATTCATAAAGTGACCACGCTCCGCTACTATCAATGGTAATATTGTAGTGATTTTTAGTTTTGAAGAGTCGGTTTTTGCTTATAACATAATATTTGTGTTTGCTCACGGTTCAAAAACGTTGAGTACTCTCAAGAAAAATTGATGAAGTGCGCTTAGAGAGGGAAAAATGCGTACAAACTCACATGTTTGAGTAGATAAAATGTATTCTCTAAGACACCTAGAAGTAATATACACCTCTATTTTTATATTTTCTTGATGAACAATTAATTGAAATTTGCTTCTTTCCTTACAAGTGGGGTTTAGGAGCAATAATATTTTAACTCCGTGAATGTGATTAGACACCATGGTATTATTGTTGTGCAGTAATAGTGAATTTCTTGATGCCTTTTCGTGTGTTTTGCTTATCATAATTTTGTTACGAGTGTATGTGCTTACGAACTATAAATTTTTCACTAGGCGGAAAATGTCCAACCAAAGCTTCATGGCAAAAGGATGCAAGAACCATTACGCTAAGTATTTGTGACCGAGTATAAGATATTTTCCTTAGTTTAATTATCCTAGTTTTTAGACGTGATTTTTTCAAGTGTTCTTGTTGCTTATTCTTTGTTATATAGTAAATTGTTGTGAGAATGGTTGTTGTGGACGAGGACAAGGGAGAGAAAGAAGGAGAAATTGGGGAAGGAAGAGATGGGCTGCAAAGTTGAAACATTATTGGTTTTTGTTGGGCTCTTTTTGTGTTATTGGGCTCAATTCTAAAATGTTTATTTTTTTATTATTATTAGTTAATGGGTTGAATTATAGCTAAGTTCACTTTTCAAATATCAATGTTGAGTTGTAGGGAATCTTAATCAAGAGGTCCCTAGCTAAGGGATAATGTAGTGGGAAACGTTGAGTAATGAATTATACGAATCATTATAACAAACTTCATCTTCTTTCTTATAATTCTCTCTCTATTATTTCCCCATTTCTCGGTTTATTTACAAGCATTCAATACACGATAATATATATATTATATATAAAACTCGTTGAAAACCCAACAATTGGTATCATCGAGCCATCGATTCTTGGTCATGGCGGAGGGCACTCGTTTGAAGCATATGTAGGAAGCACAAAAGCGAATTGATCGGATATTACAAACATAATCAATGAAAAGGCAAGCAACGAGATGAAACTCGCAAGAGCGATTTCGGAATCAATCTGAGGTTCAAGAACAACTTTTGGTTTAAATTATAGGTATGACCATTTAACAAACACTTTAGCATCTATTCAAATTTGCAGCAACTTCTCAATTTAAACAAAAGAAAGGGGCCTATGGATAACGAGTCCATCTTGGGAGGCCCTTCCCCGGACTCAATAGTGATGGAGTTACTAACAAGAATCGATATTCACCAGGCCTAGAATCGATCCAGATAATCAATGGTTGAATAGTATTAATCCTTTATTAAAATTGAATTTCCCAGGTTTGATGGTCTCGTCCAAGTCTTGGATCTTAAAATGCAATGGGTATTTTAAATTGATTCCCAACATTCCCGATGCAGACAAAAGGTCATACTAGCTTCCATGCATTTTGAGGGCAAAGGCGCTCGGTGGTATCAAAATTTTAACACCAAACAACTCGGAACTAACTTGGGTTCGAGTTTTTGAGGTTATCATCAAGGTTTGAGGAGCCGAAAGAAGCTAAAATCATTGGGAATTTAACAAGCTTAAACACACCACTTCTTACACGATTATATGGAGAAATTTGAGGAACAGAGAGCCTCGTATCCGATGTTGAATGGGGGCAAAGATGAGTATTTCATTGTCGGTTTTATCATGGGCTAAGTGAAGAATCTCAAGCTTTTATTAATACTAGTAAGAAACACGTGCCTCGCACGTGATCCACATGACTTTACTATTATTAAAATATTAAAAGTGAAATAAATATTAATTAAATTCCAATATTACACAATGATTTAATTTATATTTTGCTTTACTTTAATTATTGATCGATATGAACTGTTAGATAATCATTTTAAAAATAATAAACATTAACCTAATATATAAAAAAATAATACATTATTTTCATCGAGAGTCGAGTATTAAATAAAACTATGAAAAATTGATAAGTCGAAATCTGAGTTTTGAAAATATATTCAATTGCACACAAAATATCTTTATTTAATAATTAATAAAACCAAGACAGTCTTATGAAAGAAAAATAAGTTAACAATTTTCACATGTCAATCTTCAATAATTAAATATAATACTAATTAATTTTTATTGAGTTTCTTTTGCATTCACTTATGTTTTTAAAAGTTATACATAATGAACTAAAAACAAATATAGTTTTTAAATTTCATAAAGTTTTAGAAAGATACGTTATACTATTAGAGTTTGTACTTGCAATTGAATTTGGCTATTTCGGTTATATTAATATTTACATAGTTGTAAATTTTGTGAGTAGTATAGTTATGAAAATTGCAATTATTCTTAATACTGCTGAAAATAATCTATATTTGTTTGAAGAGATCAAAATTTAAAATTGATCTCATTTAATCTCGTTTAGAAAATCATATTATTTGTTGTAAAATACAATTATCAATCCATTTTTAGTGCCTTTATTGAGAAAATGGTATATAGTACTTTAATCGTTATTTAAAAGTTTGATTGAATTTTTGATCAAATAAGAAAATATAGTTGCCAAAAATTTAGATATCAAGTGTTAAAACCCCCTTAACTATTCTCTTCCGCCTTCTTGTGTCTAATAATTCATATTACTTGGCACTAAACATTGTAACTTCACTCTAATTTATTATTATATATAGTTTAATTTAATAAATTTGATACATAAATATTATTTTGAATATTTTGATTATTATATTGGCAACTAAATTAACATGTATTTAAGAAATATTAATCTTTGACATAAATATCAAACTATTTCATATTAAATAAGTTTGGTTTTTTTGTATATAGTTTCATATGCATAAAGTGACTTTCCATTTCGATTCTTTTTTCAAGTTTTTCATAATATTTGATTTTTAAAATTAGAATACTTTGTACCCAACTTTATAATAATTGTCTTTGTGCTTGAATATTTATAAGTCATAAAGGTGTGCTTTTAAAATGAAATGAGATTTTATCGAAAATATCAAATTATACATATTATATGAAAGCTATTTAATTTTTCTTTAGAATTCCCATTATGACCCACATATTTTTTATAACTATTTACTTTTATTCTTTCAAATCTTTATAATATGTTTCATTTGGTTTAATCTAAACTATCGATATATGCGAGATTAACCCCAAAATTGTTTAGATCAATGTCAAGTATAACCATTTCTTTTTCAATATTTTTTATTCTTAGTTTTCACTCTTATTTGTTATAATTATTTAATTTACTTAGTTTTTATGGATGTTATGTTAGTATTTAAACTAATATATAATTTGTAATATATAATTACTTTCTCAAAGTCAAATTCTTACATATTAAATGAGTTTATTTATTTTTTCTTTTGCATAGCATATATGATCTTTTAGACTAATCCAATTTTAGCTTATGTTTTACTCTTTCACACCATTTTATTAAAATTTAATTATTTGGTATACGTTGTTACTATAAATATGTATCATATTGATATTTTAAACTTATAATTTTTAAGGGTGTAATTTTCAAACGACATTCAAGTTTTATCACAAATGTAAATTTAAAACATATGGATTTTTTTTTATTAAGTTTGTCTTCTTTGATTTTTATAAATTTATATATACAAATTTTAACACTTTTTTGCACTTATTCTTAAAATTTATAGTATTTAAAATAATCGAAAGATTGAAATCATAATATATTAAAAAATAATAAATTAGAAACTAAAGCTTATAATGTTATATATAAAAAATTAAGTTAAAGTCATATTAACACATATAGTTAAAATTGAAAAAGTAACGTTTTTGTCCCGACAAACTTGTTGTAGTTCTTGTTCGCTTTTTTCATGTTAATCTTATTCTTTTTATTTTGTACTTTTTATTTTACTGATATGGCTAATTAAAATAAAATATACATGAAATTGCAATAAAAATAAGATATGAAACTCTCTTGTTTTCAATATTATTTCTTTAACAACCATCAATAAATTAATTTTAAATTGCATTTTCTAATTGAGGGATAATTTTTCGACCATGAAGGAATTATGTATTTTATATACTTTTTATTTAGCATCAAAACCACCTAAATTTTTTATTTTATTTTTTCTTATCGGTATCTTTGTAATTTGATCTTTTTCTTATAAATTATAATATACATATTTAATTATTGAGAAAATTTAAAAGAATATAAGAAATATACAATTTTGCATCATACTAAAAGTTAAATTGTTAAAATTTTCTTCTATAACAACTTGTGTATATGTTTAGAACATATAGTTGAAGATTTTGAAACCTAGTTTAAATTTGAAATTGTTTTTATAAGAAATTTAAACTATTCTTAGTGTTATGATTAAAAAAATATATTTTCAGACACTGAAATCTTTTTTGGCTATAATGAACATCTCTCATATAATTAAACAAAAAAGATTAAATAAATAACAAAACTATAGAAAAACATAAATTCTTAATTTTTACATATTGTTGAACTTTATAATGTTAACATTTTCTCATGTGAAGTCCTTATATATGCTTATGACATATGGTTAGAAAGCTCTAGAAATCTAGTATAATATGAAGCTAATATTATTTGAAAATTCAAAATATTTTAAGAGTTATAGCTGAAAGAATAATACTTTTAAAATATAGAATATAAATGGTCACATTGTCTTATAATTGAACAAATAGAAGGTAAATAAATATCAAATTACTTAGTTGTCCTAAAATTTTACTATGTCTAAAGGTTGTTTTTGTCCAATCAAAAATTGAAAGAAACATTCACACTTTTAAGATAGTATAGATATAGATATAGATAGATATAGATATAGATGTTTGAAGCTTCCACTCTTCAAAGAAACTTTAAAGTTGGGGAGGAAATAGTTATGTACTATGGAAGCTTTGACAAGGAAACTTAAAGGCACACCTAAAACATTTATTGGTTCTTATATGAATAGCGGGGTTGATGTGGGCTTGCGAGTAGAACTTTAGGCCTAATCCTCCAAAGCCTAATAAGCCCCCATCAAACTTTTAACTCGCTTCTAAAATGGCTGCTAGGAGAGAGAGGGGATTGTGCTACAATTGTGATGAACCTTTCACCTTTGGTCACAGTGTAAACAGAGGATCACTTACATGATAATGACGAAGAAGAGGAATTATCATGCCTACACCGTGGCGATGAAGTAGAGGAGGCCAGTGATTCTTTATAGGGTAATATGGAGGAAGTGCATATGTCTTTAAATGCCATCACAGTGAAGATGGGATCACTACCATGAGACGTTTTTCGTGAGGTAATGGCCATAAATTACACATCTTGATTGACTCGGGTAGTACCTTGAGTTTTATTCAAGAAGCTGACGGCTAAGAAGTTGGGATGCCCTCTAGAACCAGTCACTAAAGGGTTTTAATGGGAGATACAGGGTCATACATTTACCTATCCACTCGGCTATTGCAAAATGAAGGGTGTGGCCTTATTCTTGGAGGGGATTGGCTCAAGTCTTATACCCCTATTGAGTTGGATTATGATAGAATGACATTTACTATCACCTTGTTTGGAAAAATGATTAAGTTCTGAGGCCCTAACCTCTGCAATTGAGTGCGAGACTTATTTCGGACCTTCTCTATATAATATGGTGCATATGGAATGCATGGATCAAATTGAGGGGATGTACCTTTGGCAAGGACAATGCCGTTCCCACGGCAGTCTAGCCTTATCGAGTTGTTATGCAGCTACCATGGTGTTTATGAGGAGCCTAAAGGGTTGCCTCTTAGCAGGGGTATTGAACACCGGATATTGCTCAAGCTAGGATCATACCAAAGCATAAATATCCTTACAGAGCTTCCCACAAACATAAGGATGAAATATAGAAAATTGTGAAGGACATGCTAGAATATGGGATTATACAAAATAGCCAGAGTCCTTTTGCCTCTTCTCGTGATACTAGTGAAGAAGAATGATTACACATGGAGGATGTGTGTGGACTATAGGTACTTGAATGAGCTCACTATGAAACATGATTATCCAATCCCTACTATTGATGAGTTATTGGATGAGTTTCATGGGGCTAAGTTCGTTACAAAGATAGATCTTAGGTCTAATTATTTAAATATTTTGATGAAACCATATCATAGATATCTCACAACATTTAGTACTCATAATGGCCATTATGAGTTTCTTGTAATGCCCTTTGGATTGTGTAATGCTCCCGCAACCTTTCAATCCCTCATGAATCGAGGTTTTTATGGCATATTTAAGGAAGTTTGTATTGGTTTTCTTTGATGATATCTTGATTTATAGAAAGAGTTGGGATGAGCATTTATTACACTTGGAAAAGGTGCTATCAATTTTAAGGAGAACCAGTTGTATGCAAGAAATCAAACTGTCGGTTTGGTCGGAAGAAGATTGAATACAGGGGCATTGATGTGTGTAAAATATACATGCATTTTGGGGCTTAAAATGATATATAATTGATGCATTTTCACGCATATTTACTATGTTTTTACTTGGTTTCCTTAAAAGGGCATGATCTGCGTATTCTTGTAATTCTTGCGGGAAATGGAGCTTAAAATGGAGAAATATCGGTTGGAATCCCACTAAGATTGACGAATGCGAAGAGAAGATCAAAACGACAAAAATAATGGACAAAAATACTCCAAATGGCTGGACCGTGTGGTGTCACACAGTGTGGAAGTGTCGATGTGAAATCACACGGTTGTGTGAAGTTGGATTAAAAACAGAGGGACGGAGCGCCCACATGGCCGGCACGTGTGTGACACACCTTTGTCGAGTGGGAATGGGAAGACATCGCACAACCAGCCGTGTAGACTCACACGCTCGTGTGAGAAAGGCCTGAAGGTAGACGGGATAGAAGAACATGTCACTCGGCTAAACACAAACGTAAATGCAAGATCGGAATCTCTGAAAACACAAGTAGCCCGGATCGCAACTATGTGGGAGGCCAAAGATCAAAAAAGCAAATTCCCAAGCGATACTAAGTCAATCCACTGGAGCAATGCAACACCATGCATTTGATGGATGGCATGGAGGGTTCACAAGTTTCAAATGACAAAGTTTAGCAATAGTGATTAGAAATTTGAAGTCCTGGTCAAGACATAATACTTAGCGTTGTATGGGAGGCAACCCATTTATTTCCTATTTCCGTACATTTTTTATCGCTTTCAATTTTAATTTTAATTTCAATTATTGTTATTAACTTAATTTTTAGTTTTGTTTAGTTTTCTTGAGTTGTTGTGTAGGAGACATCACGGCAAACTCCCGGTTATCGGGAAAAAAAAAAGTACGAACCAATCCCACACGGACATATGCTATCACACGACCGAGGTCGTGCGAGAGGACGAACATCCCAACATCACATGGTCGGGCCATGTGAACATCACATGGTCGTGTGATAGAGGCCAAGGGGACAGACGCATGCCTAAGGCCACACGACCGGACCGTGACCTCACACGGCCGTGTGGCCTGTGATGTAAAAAATGGGCAAAATTGGAATACCCCTATTTTAACCCCAAAACCTCACTTTTTCTCCCACTTTCTCCTACACAAACCCTAACCCACGAAAATTCTCTCCTTAAATACTCAAACTACTTTCCAAATCTCTCCAAAATCACCACAAACTCCAATCCAAAAACACAAAATCCTTCATCTTCTCAAGAAACCCACCACCAAATACCTTTAATTTTCAACTTCTCTCGAGTTCTACACCAAGTTTGGGGGTACTCTACAAATTCCCAAATTTCATATTTTTACTCCTCCAAACCTTGAAATTCATGGCTTCTAGGGATGAAAGATGAGCTAGGAGGAATACAAGAAGAATGAAAGAGCTGTCTCGAGCCCGAACCCAAGCCTCAATCGATTTTGGACCTCGAGGAGCCCAAAGCTTCCAAATGAGACACACCGGGCTAGATGGACGATACTCTACTTTTGTCCATGGATTAATACGAGGTCCCGATTGGCATGAATTTCTAAATGGGCATTGGGCTACTTACTCTGTTATTACACTTGAATTTTTAAGTAACTTTGAACTGTGGTGCGAAAAAGAAATTTCATGGGAGTTAGGTTTCGCTTGGAGAATGAGCAAAGAGAACTAACAATTGATGATTTAAATGAAATTTACAAAACACCGGCATATGGGATGGAGGAGCACGAGGAATTCGATAAGGATAGATTTTGAAAAAGAAAACTGAAAACGAATCTACACACCAGGCACTTTAAAGGCATCTAGTATTTGAAATCCGGTATTTGATATGTTCAGTAGTCTTAGCTGAAACCATTTTTGCAAGGGATGAGAGTAGAGGGCGTTGAGGGTTGATGAATTATTTATTATTTGGTGTATGGCATCGTGATTAAAGTGGTGCCAAACGTCGGGCTATGATAGCTCGGCAATTTGATAGGATACAAAAGAGTGAGAGGGGTGGGATTTGCATAGGGGGATGATTACCCCTATCGCTAGATATTTTAATATTAATTTGGAGGGGTATACGGAGGCGGCGGGGCCTAAGTTAATTGATTTGACTATTCTAATCGCTATGAAAATGATAAGATTTGATGGGTGTGATTACTTGGCTCAATCAAGCGGATAGAATGATAATTAAGCTTCCTAACCCCAAAGCTACTTCCATTAGAAGGGGTAACTAGTTGCTTAGAGAGGTAGAAGGGGTTCTTTGCTCAAAAAGAGTAGGGTGAGCCAATGAGAGAGATCTTTGAAATCCTCTAGACAAGGGGAAAACCTACTGCTTACAATGAGTGAGAGGCTCGAAAGGGTAGAAGGCGATGTGGGGAAATTGATAGATGATACATGTCGGTTGACCACCGATGATGAGTATCACCAGAGTACTTATAGCGTTTTGATGCCATCACCCAGCAAAGAAGAACAACATATATACGAGATGATGTCTCGTATGGACCAAATGGCACATCTCACAAGGCCACTACCATCCACCTCCACCACCACAATGATCTCTGTAAGTACTTATTACGCATTCCTCTTTCTTTTGATAATTTCCTCTTATGTTCGGGATAAAGCATATTATAAGTTTGGGGGGTTTGTCAAGAATGGGTAATTTAGTCTTTGTTGCATTTTGCATTGCATTTAGGACTGCATTTACAACACTTTGCATCATAATTTTCAAGAAAAGAAAATCGATTTTTAGTTTTATTTTTCGATTTTTAGTTATTTTTGTGTTAGCCTTTAGCACATTTAATTTCTTTTGTGTATGGTTTTAATCCGAGTTTTTATGCCAAGCTCCCGTATGATTTTACTATGAATATTTTATGGCATGGGATAACATACTTGTGGGAATAATGTGATAAATTGTTAGGAGAAAAGCTATTTATTTGCTTGGCATGTGTTAAGAAAATTGGGTATTTGAGCATGTTGCGAAAAATAAGTCGTGTGCTTTTGTGCCTTAAATCGCTTTATATTATGCAAACTTATTTTTTTCTTGAATGTGTCATTCATGATTGATAGAACTCTAGAACTTGCTCTGCAGTATCTTCATTGAAGCCATGTGTGTGTGCAATTTTTGAAAATAATTTAAGGCCATCTTTGTTTTGGCTTACCTAGCCTAAAAAGCCTACCTATGAACTCATGATTCCCTAGTCACCAATTTTGAGCCAAAACTTTTATTCGAAGCCACATTGATCTTTAAAATTTAAACATGATTTTATCCTGAAATTTCTTGAACTTATAGAAATGAATAAGTTTGGGGAGATGTGGTGAAACCGCATGAAAAAAAGAGAGAAAGTTGGCAAAGGAATGAGCGATGAAGCGTGTCTGGGTAAAAGAAAAATACATAAAACTCGAAAATGGAAGAAAATCTACGAAAAATTACATAGAGAAAATCAAGCAAAGAAAATTCTAAAAATATAAAATAAAAAAGAGAGTTTCGAGTTAAAGAAAGAAAGAAAAGGAAAAAAAGACATAAGAATGAAAAAGGAGGAATAAGGGTGGAATTTAGTTGAAAAAGAAAACTGATATTATGTTGAAATTGGTGTTGGTGAATTGCAAGTATGTAAGCTTAAATTCTATTTGCTCAAGTCAAGTCACTTAATCTAAATTTCCCTACCCTTACCAAAAGCCTACATTACAACCTAATAAAACTCCTTTTTGATTCTTAAGTTGTGCACACAAAAGTGGTAGAGATGTTAGACGATTTGCAAGCCAATGGTAGTTCTATTTTCACTTGAATTGAATTTGAGCGTAAACACTACCCATACACTTATGAGTGTCGAGTGATACACTATCTTCTTGTGAGTCGCGATGTCGAGTACCCAAGAGAGTATTGATTATGCCGAGTTTATGAATGATGACTTCTTGATTATGAATAACAAGGTTTAGTGAGTATGAAGTCAAATGCTATTTAATGTTCATAGTATTCTTGGGTGTTCGTTCGTTTTTACCCCTTGTATTATTTTTCTAAATTTGCTCGAGGACGAGTAATGCTTTAAGTTTGGGGATTTTGACATGTGTAAAATATACGTGCATTTTGGGGCTTAAAATTATATATAATTGATGCATTTGCACGCATATTTACTATGTTTTTACTTGGTTTCCTTAAAAGGGCATGATCTCGCATATTCTTGTAATTCTTGCACGAAACGGAGTTTAAAAGGAGAAATATTAGTTGGAATGCCCGACTAAGATTGACGAATGCGAAGAGAAGATCAAAACGATGAAAAAAGTAGACAAAAACACTCCACACGGTCGGACCGTGTGGTGTCACATGGCCGTGTGGAAGTCTTTGGTGTGAAATCACATGGTTGTGTGAAGTTGGATTAAAAACAGAGGATCGGAGCAGGCCCACACGGCCATCCATGTGATGTCACCGTGTAGGAATGGGAAGACATCGCACAACCAGCCCGTCGGACTCACACGCCCGTGTGAGAAAGGCTGAAGAAAGCGGGACCACACGGCCAGGCCGTGTGGGACTGTTTGACATATTTTTCGAGTTTGCTTCATGTTCCAACTCTACAAGTGATCTCTCCAAACATCTATAAAAGGAACCCAAGTCTTGCACGAAAAAGCATCACTTCATACAGCAAAAAAACACATCAAATTACACAGAGCAGAAGGAATCGAAGAGTTTACGAGAGCAAAAGGCTAGGTCGCGAAGAACACCACAAGGCTTTCGCATCTAGGGAGCACAAGAGCTTCGAGGGCTTGGGAGGAAATCTATCCTGACAAGAAGGGTTTTCTTTCTATGTCTAAGAACTCTTGTATGTACTTATATGATGTCATAATGTTGATTCGAATTTATCTATGAGTTTGTAATCAATGTTTGGCATATCTTTCGATCTTAGGGGCAAAATTGAAACGTGGATTTATATTAAATATGATTATTTGTTTTCTTAATTTAATTCATGCTTTCTATTTTATGAATTCGGTGCTTATTTATAATTTCTTTTTATTTGGCTAATAATTTGCATGTCATATTTGTTAGTACAAAATTTCGGACGATGAGTTCTAGCAAAGACGGAAATCGATTCGGACATAAATAGATGTAACGAGTCGGAGACCTACAACTATTTGTGGGGAGTCATTCAATTCATAAATCTTTTGGGAGTTAGCAATAATTGTAACAGTCGGAGATCTACAATTGTTATTAATCAACCTGTTTACTCACCGCTCGGAAGGAGAGTAGACTAACTTAGGAATTGAACACATAGAATTGCATGAATTGATTTTTAAAACTTTTTGCATTTAATATTGAAAAAGCATGTTGAGATTATGTGTCTAAGGTTGCTCCTAAAGATGTTGAAAATACTTCTTTTTTATTTGTTTTCGATTTTTCTTAGATTAAAATACTAAATTTTCTCGCTCCAAAAAAAATGAAATACGATGTTATTATTGCCTAAATGTTTCGAATATCAATCCTTGAGGAATACTACCTTGCTTGCATTATTTTATAAACTACACTTTGTACACTTGCACTTGTATGATCCAAAGTATTTTTTTTGAACAGGCATATCATCTCTCAAGATGGGGTAGCTACGACCTCGAGAAGGTTTCTAGCATGATTCAATGGCCCATACCAACTACTCTCAAGCGGTTGAGAGGATTTCTAGGGTTGACAGGTACTACAGAAGTCCGTTAAGGGGGTATGGCTTGATAAGTAAACCCTTAACAAATTTGTTAAGGAAGACGACGAGGGTGCTAACTAACCACCCACCCAACCCAAGACAAGTTCACTTGGAGTCAAGAAGGCGAGGAGGCATTCAATACACTCAAGGAAGCAATGATCGCAGACACCAGTATTGGCATTGCCAAACTTTACTTATCCATTCATCCTTGAAAGAAATGCTAGTGGAACATGGGTAGGGGTTGTCCTAATGCAACAGTAAGGCACTCACCAATAGCATTCGTGAGCAAAATGTTGTCCCAGGAACCAAGCACTGTCTATCTATGAGAGGAGTTCTAGTTGTCCTTATGGCCATACAGAGGTGGAGACATTACTTACAGGGTAATATATTTATCATCGAATCGATCACCGGCTTTAAAGTATTTGTTTGATCGAGAAAGTCATGAACCCCATGAAGCAAAAATGGATTACCAAGCTTTTAGGGCTTAATTATGAGATACATTATAAGAAAGAGATTGAGAACAGTGGCTAATGCCCTATCTAGAAGGGGAGCTGTGGAGGAAGAGTGTGTTGTTGTTACTATAATTACTCCCAATTGGATTCAAAAGGTGGTTATGAGCTATGAAAATGATCCTTTTTCACTAAAATTATCACAAACTAATACGATGGATCCCTCTATTTTATCCGAATTTGATATTTTTGATGGTTTGGTGGATACAAGAATTGATTGGGCATAGGGAATGATGCGATTTGAGGAAACGCGATATTGTATACAATGTACAATTCCTCTAATGGGGGACACTCGGGGATTAATGGGACATATATGAGACTCAAAACAGTTTTTTATTGGCCAAGTATGAAAACCGATGTGATTTAAGCCTAATGAATAAACCGGATAATGCAGGCTTACCCAGGGCTACTACAATCCCCGCCCATTCCAAACCAAGCATGGACACATATCACCATGGACTTTGTTGAGGGCTTACCTAATTCAGTGGGAAGAATGTGATCCTAGTGGTGGTTGACAGTTTACCAAATATGCTCATTTTGTCGCTCTTTCTCATCCTTTAACAACACCCATTGTTGCTAAAGTATTCTTAGACACAATATATAAACTTCATGGCCTTCCCACAAGTATAGTCACCGATAGGGATAAAATATTTATGAGTTCTTTTTGGAAGGAACTTTTCAAACTATTGGGAGTAAGCTTGAATATGTCATCGACTTATCATTCCTAATGGGATGGACAAATCGAGCATTTGAACCAATGTTTAGAGAACTATCTACGGTGCATGGTGCACAATAATCCAAAACATTGGTTGAAATGGTTGTCTTTGGTGAATATTGGTACAATACCAACTACCATACAGGCCTCAAGGTTACTCCTTTCCAGGCTCGTATGGCTATCCACCCCCTTCTCGCCTTATCTTGACTTCCTTAATTCGGAAGCTAAGGATGTGCTTTTACAAAGGCATAAATTGATACAATTTCTCAATGACAATTTAATACGAGGTCAACATAGGATGAAACTCTACACAGAGGGAAAGAGAAGTGAATGGCAATTTGAAGTGGGAGATTAAGTTTTCTCAAGCTTCAACCTTTCCAACAATTTAGTTCATCTTTGGAAAAGTTTGTAACTTTCATCGAAATACTCGCCCATTTATAGTGCTTGAGGGGTTGGGGAGGTGGCGTGTCGGTTGGATCAACCCGAAGGTTCCCACATCCACCCAATTTTTCATGTCTCTTTGTTAAAGAAAAAGATTAGTCCAAAAATCTTACCTTGTTGACGAGCGCCTTGATCGATCCGGATGGAAATTTCAAGATCCACCTTTAGAAGTGTTGGGGACGAGTGATTCATCGAAAGGGACAAGAGGTACATCGGTGTTGATCACCGGGCCAACTCTACTCAAGAACATTCCACTTGGGAGGATATCAAGTATATCAAAGAAAAATTTCCAGATTTCGATCCTTGGGGACAAAGATCAAGTTCCGACGGGGTATTGTTGTGAGAATGGTTTTGTGGACGATGACAAGGAGAGAAAGAATGAGAAGTTTGGTAAATGAAGAGATAGGCTACTGAGTTGAAATATTATTGGGTTTCTTTGGCTCTTTTTGTGTTATTGGGCTCAATTCTAAAATGCTTGTGTTTTTATTATTATTAGCTAATGGGTTGAATTATAGCTAAGCCCACTTTTCATATATCAATGTTGAGTTGTAGGGAATCTTAATCAAGTGGTCCCTAGCTAAGTGATTATGTAGTGGAAAACGTTGAGTAATGAATTATCGAGAATCATTATAACAAACTTCATCTTCTTCCTTATAATTCTCTGTCTATTATTCCCCCATTTTTGATTTATATATAAGCGATCAATACACGTATAATATATATATTAAATACAATTCCAATAAAACTGTTGAAAACCCAACATAAATATAAAAGTTTTTTTCTTCATAAAATGTAATTGTTTTGGAGTCAAAAGTTCTTGTATAGTTTAAAGGTTGTGTTTTTAGTCGCTACCATATTTTAGTATTAGCATCGGATAAGTTGCACATGCATTGTATTAACACTTGTAAGTGTATTCTTTCTCGGAGGTGGTGGTGTACGTCAAGTACTATGGTATTGTAGATTTAAGGGCTATATATTTTATTAATACTTTGCTAATTGCTTTCTTTATAATTGCGGGATGATACATTCAGGTTGTGGACAAGATTTATTTTGAAAGCTTGACCGAGAAAGAGCATGGTTGATTTATTTTGGATTTTGGAGGCTTTAGTTGAATATTGTACTTTGTATATATCTTTTTACTATTGCTTCTCGGTTGATTATTTTGGATTTTGGAGGGGTTTAGTTGAATATTTTACTTTGTATATACTTTTTGCTAATTGGTAGAATTCGAATATATGTTGAACATTGGAACTTTGAATTGGATAATTTGGGGTTAATTTCTTGTTTATATTAGATACTCTCGATTACTATTTCTTTAGGCCGTAATATATTTAAAAAAATATTGTTCTTTTAATTAAAACAAAAATGATGTTATTTAACAAAAAATGACATCGGTTTTAACGAAAAATGACATCGGTTATTAACTCAAAGACATCATGAAAACTAAAATGACAACGGTTATTTAACTATATTAGACATCGGTCTTATAGATAAGGATACTCGATGTATGTTATAGATATGACATCGATGTTGAAATGATGGCAAAAGACCCCATTTTTAACATCGGGGGCATTCACATCGGTTGATATACTAATAGACAATGGGCTAAAACCGATGTCTATCTGCATTTTTATAGTAGTGCTCATAAAATTTTGCCCTCCTCCAGTGCTCCTGGATGGGAGGGTCCTCCTTGTAAGGGATTCTCATAAAATTTTACCCTCATCCGTGTTCCCGAGGGGAGGGTTCACCTTGTAAGGTATCCTCATAAAACTATACCCTCCTCCAACGCTCTCGGATGGAGGAGTCCTTTCGTAAGGGACATAAAATTTTACCCTCCTCTAGCACTTTCGGAGGAGGGGGAGCCCATCGTAAGGGATCTTCATAAAATTTAATCCTCCTCCCAATCCCAGGAGGAGAGTTCATAAGGATCTTCATAAACATATACCACGCAAACATGCGATGAAAATAAAAAGCAAAAATATTAACATATGCGCGCAAAAATTCACAAATACAACAATCTTTTACCCCAAAAAGTGAAGCCCAAGGAATAACCTAAAAAAATGAATTGGAAAAAAAGACTTCATCCGTAACACCTCTCGGAGTGAGAAAAAGTGATGCCGCAAGCACTTGGGGAGCGAAAGCCTTTGCTCCCAAGGTCCTCAACGGCTCCGGAAGGCGGCCCATGGCTCACGAAAGGGAGCCCCTTACCTCTGGAAAGGTGGCCCCTTGCCTCCCGGAAGGCGCCATGCCCAAGGCCCTTAAGGGCTCCGGAAGAGTGCCCCATGCCTCCGAAAGGCGCCGCTCGAGGGCTTTGGAAGGGCACTCACTTACCTCCTCCGGAAGGGCGCCATTTATGGGCCTAGGGGCTTGGCTCCCTGACCAAGATCCTCTGGGAAGAAATAAAGGCTCCCTCACTCGCCCTTAAGTCCCGCGCTCCATCGACTCCCCACGATCCGGGAGGTTCTCCCTTTTCTAGGGATCACTCCTCTTAAGAAGACTTCCTCCTCTTCAAGAGATCAAATCATTCACATATCACATATTAACAAGATACTCGGCTCCACCGGCCCTGCGTCCCAAGAGTTGGGTCAAGTAAGTCAAGATAAAGAACAAGACAAGCCAACACCATTCCTTTTCGGCTCCCGCACTACTCCATACTTCTGCGATCTACGAGAACCGGGGCTTATGTTATGGGCAATTTTTTCACAATTATTATCATTGTTTAATTTATTCATTTTTTAATTTCTTTACCCAATATTATTCATTAATTGTTGAGATATAAATAAATTTTCCAGTCCACAAAGGTCCGATTCGCCCACGCGCCACTTTCTCCTACGCGGCCCATGAGGCCCGCTAACTATATAAAGGTCCCTCCAACTCATTTGTAAGTCAATGCACATAATTCATATCCATAATCTTAACTATTGCTTTTTGCTCTGATTTTGTCTCATTCGCCTTTTTGAAATTTTGCTGAAAACCTCAAACCCTAAGACCCGCTTAATGTTTGTTGGTATTCCATGCAAGTTCTCACCGGAGAACACTTCCAACTTTGAGAGAAGAAGATTATTTGACTTTTATTAGATTTGTTTACTTGAAATGATCTGCGAAAAAAAAGAGAAAAACAAGATCAACCATGTTTCATATCCGAAACGGAAGGAGTCAAAAGTAGTTTTAGTTTAAAGTTTATTTAGTCAACTTTTTGTTTTGCATGTGTCATGGTCTTTAGGAAGTCTATCTTTTGATTTATTTCATTTTCTCGTTAATTATTTAGCGAGAAAATACAATTTTTAGTCTGTAAGTTTGACCTTTTTAGAATTAGTCCTTTAAATTGTTATCTTTATATTTTAGTCCTTTAACTTTCAAATTTCGGATATTTAATCCTCTAACTTAGCAATTTTACTTTTGGTCCTATAACTTAACATATTTCAGAATTTGATAAGTTAAGTTATATGTTAAGTTATATAGTAGTCCTTTATCTTTCAAATTTCTGGATATTCTAAAATATATTAAGTTATAGGATCAAAAGTAAATTGCTAAGTCAAAAGACTGAATATCTAGAAATTTAAAGTTAAAGGAATAAAATATAAAGATGACAATTTAAAAGACTAATTCTCAAAAAAGTGAGCCGTAATCTATATATGTTGCCAATTACAAGACTAAATGCATCCCCACAACACATATATATCGTTATATGCATTATATAAATTAATAGATGAATAAACTTTTTATATTGTTTTTGGCTAAAACTATATCACTTTGTACTTACAAAGAAATTTCTTCGTAATATTTACTAGCCCCCCCCATATTCATATATGCATTGGTGCTACTAATTATAATTAGGGCTGCAAATAAACCAAACTCGCTTGTGAGCTATTTTAAACTCGATTCGATAAAAGCTCGTTCGAGTTCGTTTAATGAGACTCGTTATAACAAAAACGAACCAAACTCAAACTTAGAGATATTCGGTTCGTTAGCTCGTGAACAAGCTCGTTAGTAAGCTCGTATAAATTGAACTACTAATTTGATTTTAATTTTAATTTTTCATATTTTTAATTAATTAAGATAATATAAAAATATTTCAATAAAATTAATTTTTGAATAAAATTATAAGTTTTAATAAATATATTATGAATTTTAAATATAAAAATTTTATTTTTGTAATAAATTGAAGAATATTTTAATTTTTAATTAATATTTACTAAGCTCGTTTAGGCTCGATAAGGCTCGAAAAATTCGTGAGCCATCAACATGTTCGATAAATTTAGGCTCGAGTTCGACTCGATAATAAACGAGTCAAACTCAAACACTCAAAAGCTCGGCTCGGTTCGGTTCGATTGCAACCCTAATTATAATAGGTTCAATTAACTATATGGTAATAAATAATTCAGCTATATATAACACCGTCAAATAGTATTCAAAACATTAATGTTTAAAATTTAATATTTTAATAAATTTGAAAAACTCAATATGTTATATTAACATAAATTTAGACTAAATCTAACGACCAGAGTAGTTAAAATTTTGACAGATCCCTAGGAGAGTTTATAATATGTTTAATCTTTAAACCATGAAATATATTCTTCATACAATTAGACAGAGTAATTATATATGTTCTTTCACACTTTTAAAATAAAAATTTATTCATATTTTCCTTTATTTAGAAATATAGTAATTATTATTTATTATAACTAGGGATAATTACATAATAAAAACCCTGGTTCGGGATAATTACAAAAATTACAAAGATTTTTGAAAATTACAAAAATACTTTGATGTTTGATTCCGCTAATTACATCTTTCTCGTTGATAAGCAAAAAAATTTCAAAAAATCCCGATATCTGTAGAAGTATTACCGTTTCTACCCCTTAAATTTGAGACATAATCAAATTTGGGAGGGTTTTTGTAATTTTGAAACATATTTGGTCTTTTTGTATTCAGCTAAAACCTAGGGGTGTTTTTATAGTAATCCCTAAAATTATAATGCATGCAAGAAGAATAGTTGGGCGGTTAATGAATCTGTTGGGAAAGGGAAACCGCCGGAAACATTTTCCCGCCAAAAGGTGAAGCAACGGTTGAGAGTACGGGATCGCCATTAACGGCATGCTGCTCCGAAACGTTGTGAAGAGATGATATGATGAAATCAAGAATCAACGCAACCATTCCCACACAACACACCCTTTCTTCATGTATTTCCATATCATATATATATAAATCTTCTCCCCATCACCAATTCTCCCCATCACCAATTCTCCCCCATCATCGATCCCTGCAATATATATATTCCTCTTGAGTTTTGATCATCATTTCCACCTGCAACCATGACGAACAGCAGCACTGGTGGGCGTGATGGAGCTGGATCCTCTTCCAACAACCCAAACCGTAACAGCCCCCGTCTTCGCACTGGCCGCGGACCAAACGCTCCTTCACCACCACCACCTTCTCCTCCGAGACAGCCACCTCCAATCATGGGCATTCCGGGTGTATCCGCTTTCACGCCTTATATTAATCCCAGGAGGCCTGCACCCCCACAGAATTTGCCCCCACCCCCACCCCCACCAGTGGTTGGAAGCGGCGGGTCCGCTTTCACGCCTTATATTAATCCCAGGGGCCTGCACCCCCACAGAATTTACCACCACCCCCACCCCCACCCCCACCAGCGGTTGGAAGCCGCGGGTCCGCTTTCAGACCTTATATTAATCCTAGAAGGCCTGCACCCGCACCCGCACCGGCGAGTGGGAGCGGCGGGTCCGGGTTTGCGGGTGGGGCCCAGGCTGTGGCCGTTGGTGGAAGCGGTTCGGGGTGGTGCGTTGAGGATCGGTGGGAGCCCCGGGTGAGGAAGAGAGGTCCAGCAGCCCCCGCAGATCAGGCGGCAGCGGGAGAAGGTGGGGAAAACAAGGAGCATATCTGCAGTGAGTGCAGAAGGCAGTTTATGTCTTCAAAGGCACTCTTCGGGCACATGCGATCGCACCCCAGCAGGCCTTACAAGGGAGCACATCCTCCTCCGGCATTTAGGGCCGCGGAGGAGTTCGCCGATCTTCTTCATTTGTATCAGCCTGAAGCCCCCCCTCCCGCTGCTGGTGCTGGTGCTGGTGAAGTTGTTCATTATGCGGGTGGTGAAGTTGTTCAGGGTGGTGGTAGTGGTACTGGTGCTGCTGGTGTGGAATATAGTAGTGGTGGTGGTGGCGGCGGTGTTGGTGGTGGTGGTGAAGTTTCTCAGGGTGGTGGTGGTGGTAGTGGCGGTGGCGGTGGTAGTGGCGGCAGTATTGGTGGTGGTAGTGGCAGCGGCGGTGTTGGTGGTGTTAGTCGTGGTGGTGGTGGTGGTAGTGGCGGCGGCAGTGTTGGCGGTGGTGGTGAAGTTGTTCAAGGTGATGGTAGTGGCGGTGTTGGTGGTGGTGGTAGTGGCGGCGGCGGTGGAGCAGAACAAAGGGAGGGGGATGGTGGCGGCGGCGGAGCAGAAGGAGCGGCAAGGCAAGAGGATCCAGAGGAGGAGGGGCCGCGGCCCCAAAAAAAGAAGAGGGCATTAAATTTCGACTTGAATAAATAAATCAAAGAGAGCCTCCAAATTAATAATCCCTACTACTATTTCTATATTTCTATTCAAATGTTTTTGTTATTTTTGGTGCTGTTTAATTTGATCCATATAGATCAAATATATGTACTGGCTGTTGCTCTTCATCAGATAATCATGTGCATGCATGCATATGTTATAATTTCTGATCGATCGAGACACTTTTATCAATAAATGACTATTTTAAAGACTTTTGAATATCTGTAATTGTTTATATTTATTCTTCTGTTTTTTAGGGTTTTTTTTCTGATCATTTCATCCGTATTTTTGTTTTATTTTTCCATTTATTTAATGTTACGTTGGCGTTTTACTTTTATTAAGTGTTTGTCTGAACCACCCCATTTCAACTTTTTAATTTTCCTTGCTATTTTATTTCTTGATTTTTGTTTTAAAAATTAGATTTCTCTATCTTTGCGTTGGAGATAACTCATGTTTATAGGTGACGAGTAATTATTAAAAAAAAAATGTGAATCCTATTTCCTGGTTATAATATATATATATATATATATATATATTAAATAGGTGAGCAACTGAAAATTATGTTCATATGCAAGCGCACATCCACTATGGACTTATAAAACAAATACGAAATTGAAGGAAACTCACATTTTATGTTAAATCACATTACTGCAATTTGATGTGAAAATTTCTAAGCATAACGCTGTTTTACTATTGTATAGACTATATATGACGCACAAAAGTACTCATCCATAAATATACACAACTTCTCATTTCAGACTACGCACAATTAACTATACTACAAATTATATATATTACAAAATATGCAATGATCTGAAAACCAAATTAAATACTTTTGTATAGTCAATATAATTATTAATGAACTCTGGTGTTGTTTAATTAGGCAACTACACGTGAAATTTTAATCATATACATTATTTTAGAAATAATTATGATGTCCATCAGTCCAATTATATATGTAGGTTCACTAATTAAATGTATATATCTGATGTAAAATTACATGTAAAACATATAAAAATGACCTTGTCAATTTTGTTACCACACAAAGTTTGGACTTCAAGTTGTTCGCCTTATTTTTAGCTTCACTGCAAGTGTACGGTGCAATTTATAAAATAGGGTTAGCAAGGTCGAATCCACGGGACTAATAAATTATTGTACTAAGTAATGGGATTGTAATAGCCTTATTTTTATCCAAACGATCGAAATTGAGTGAATTGGTTTTGTAAAACTTAAGACAAGAATTTATCCTAAAAAGACAAAGTAAAGCGCTGATTGAAAGATCAAGGAGATGAATGGATTCCTGGGTTATGGTTTCAGTTAATATCCCCATTTTTTATCAGATTAATCACAACCAAAGTTATCATTGTTCTTCCCTATAAGACAACCATAAAAGTATTTTACCCTCTCTCTCGAGATGTATGTAAAAACGTTGATTGAAATATATATGCTAGCATCTCTACTCAACATGAGATATCCAACTCCCAAAAGCACAAAAGATTAAATATCCTCACAAATATTCACAGACTTCTCAATCTTGCAAATATTCATGTCAAGTACTCACAGATCTAGTATTGAAACTCATCTCTCGAATTATAAATCAATGCCTCAAAGCAAGTTAAACCAACCGCGTTTTGATAAAACAAGAATTAAAACAAAGTACTCGAATAGGGTTGGAAAACAATAACTTCAATTGCAATTAATCATCCAATAAAAGTATCTATTAACCTAATCTCAAACCCGAGAATCACAAGGTGTTTAGCCAGACATAGAAAATAAATAATCCATAGATAAATTATTCAAATTCATATATAACTAATCGAAAGTAAATGATACGATGGAATGAGAAACTCAGGGATGTCGACGATCTCTCGATCTATCTTCAATCCTCAAGCGTGCGGTTGTGACCTCGATCAATCTCTCCAATCCTTCGGTAGAAGGTTGCTCTTTTTTCTGCGTTCTAGGGCAAAAGTCCATCTCCTCGTTTGTGGCCGCCTCGTCTCTATTTGTACTCCGTTTTGGTCAAAACCTAGTTTAGAATCACAAAACTCTATTTTCCCAAGCAGACGCATGGGCCATGCACCTAGCGCATGCCCACCCGTGTGGGTGTCTCCACGCACGACGACCGGCTCGTGCATGGTGCCGTGGCTTGAGTCTCGATTACAGTCGGCGCCGAGTCGCTATGGACGCACGCCCTACCCGTGCGCACTGAGCCGATGGATGCTCGTTTCTTTCCGTTTCGCCCGGTTTTGTCGACTTCTTCTCGATTCAACTCCAAACACCGTGACGTTACTTCCAAAGATTGGCGGTCCTTTACCGCAATGCTCCGAATTATTGCCAAAATGCTACAAATATCATTCAATTCCTACAAAACGAGCAAAGCGTAATACATTTTCCACAAACCATAAATAAAGCCCTTTTCATTCAAGTAATGCATGCATAACAACTAATTCAAACTACAATTAAGCCCAAAATACATGCAAAACACATACCAATCAAACCCCCAAACTTAAATTGTTGATGAAATTCGGTCAACGCTTTATAAACAAGACAAAACACAAATGGGAGTAATGAAAAGCAAATCAAGAACAACGCATCACAACTCATGTCGTTTATCCATGGCGTCAAACAACAAATCAACCAAGCTTCAAATATCTAACACAGAGCACAAGTTAATTAAAACCATGGAAAATACTTGAATCACGCCTCTCCGGATTAAATGTATACTCTCCTCTCTAGAATAATAAGGGACATGTATTCGCTCAAATCATATCAATGTTGATGAATTACAATAGGCTTGCAAATCGTCTCACATCTCTGCCACTCGATTGTATGCAACTCATAAATCAGAAAGGACTTTTCTTTTGGTTGTAATGAAGGCTCTTTGGTTAAGGTAGGGAAATATGGAGAAAGTGACTCAAACTGAAGCGTATAGACTGGTAAGCACATCTTTTTCTCAATCAAATATTCTCATTCAAATCAAACATGCTACCCCAATCACCTCTTATTCTTATCACATCTATCTTCTCCCCTTTTTTCATACAATCTCTTTCTTTCACCTTACATCATAATTCTCAGCCTATAAGTTCATTTACGGCCAACTCACTTATGCAGTCGATTTTTTTTTCGATTTTTTCGACTCTTTTGTGAGTATATCCTCCTTTTTCCTCCTTTTCCTTTTTTTTATTCCCCAGATCCAACATGCACACCATTATCTAAATTCTTGATATCCTCCTATTCAACCTTATTCAATCCCCTTACTCAATGATATATGCTCAAGTTTTAGGGTAACAGATATATCAAGTTAAGGCTTGAAATGTGGCTACCAAAAAATCAGGCAATAGGCTCAAATTGGCTAACTAGGGAAATTAAATGTCATTAGGTAGGCAAAAGGCTTGAAAGGCTTAACAAAAATGGCCTAAAATTATTTTCATAAATTGCATACAACATGTGACTTGACAGAGATACTGTGAGCAAGTTCTAGAATTCATTTCAACATGAATGACACACTCAATCAACAAACAAAACTGCATATAATGAAAACAAGAAAAGGCTCAAAAAAGCTCACAAGCTTGCAATTGCGTAGTTCAAAGCATATCAACCATGATTCCAATATTCACATGCTCCATATCATCTATTCTCAACCCGGTCAACTCACGCTCAACACATAATTTAAAACAACATAAATTGTTCAACGAATGTTCCCAAGATCACAACAAGCACACAATAGCGGTCAACTCACTCCCTAAAAACTTAAGAAAGCAATAAACGTGCTAAAGCAATAAACGTGCTAAAATAAAAAACAAGCATCTAATGCAATGCAACCTATATGCTCTACATGCAACTATATGAATGCAAATATCGCCACACCCTTCAATTAAAATAACTACCTCTCCCCCAACTTGAATGAAATTATAGCGCCTAGAAGAGAAGATAGAATTTCAAAGAAAAGTGTGGATTGGGAATGCATACCTGAATTCGCGGCCTATAATCGCTTCAAGAAATCGACGACGACGGGGCGTGCGTGTGCGCACGGGCCGTCCGTGCATTCCTGCGATGGTCCCTTTTTTTTGGGGAAAGCAATAAAAATCCTAACTATCAAAGGGAAAAACAAAACATGGGAAAAAAGTATTTTTAGCTTCACCGCAAAGTGTACGGTGCGCTTTATAAAATAGGGTCAAGAAGGTCGAATCCACAGGGGACTAATAAATTATTGTACTAAATCTTTGGGATTGTAATAGCCATATTTTTATCCAAACAATCGAAATTGAGTTAATTGATTTTGTAAAACTAAGACAAGAATTTATCCTAAAAAGACAAAGTAAAGCTCGATTGAAAGATCAAAGAGATGAATGGATTCCCTGGGTTATGGTTTGATTAATATTTCCTTTTTTTATCGACACTAATTACAACCAAAGTTATTATTATTCTTCCCTATAAGACAACCACAAAAGTGTTTTACCCTCTCTCTCGAGATGTATGTAAAAACATTGGTTGGAATATCTATGCTAGAATCTCTAATCAACATGAGATATCCAACTCCCAAAAGCACAAAAGATTAAATATCCTCACAAATATTCACAGACTTCTCAATCTTGCAAATATTCATGTAAAGTACTCACAGATCTAGTATTGAAACTCATCTCTCGAATTATGAATCAATACATCAAAGCAAGTTAAACCAAACGCGTTTTGATAAAACAAGAATTAAAACAAAGTACTCGAATAGGGTTGGAAAATAATAACTTCAATTGCAATTAATCATCCAATAAAAGTATCCATTAACCTAATCCCAAACCCGGGAATCACAAGATGTTTAGCCAGACATAGAAAATAAATAATCCATAGACAAATTATTCAAATTCATATCTAAATAATCAAAAGTAAATGATACGATGGAATGAGAAACTCAGGGATGCTGACGATCTCTCGATCTATCTTTAATCCTCAAGCGTGCGGTTGTGATCTCGATCAATCTCTCCAATCCTTCGGTAGAAGGTTGCTCTTTTCTCTGCGTTCTAGGGCAAAAGTCCGTCTCCTCGTTTGTGGCCGCCTCGTCTCTATTTGTACTCCGTTTTGGTCAGAACCTAGTTTAGAATCTGTCAAACTCTGTTTTCCCGCACAGACGCACGGGCCGTGCGCCTAGTGCACGCCCGGCCGTGCGGGTATCAGGGGAAATTTTCTTTATTTGAAGGGGCGCATGGGCCATGCGCTCCACGCACGACCAACCCATGCGTGGTGCCGTGGCTTGAGTTTCAGTTCTGGCTGGCGCACGGGTCATGATATGGACGCATTGCCCTGCACGTGCGCACCTGTTGGAGCTGATGGATGCTTGTTTCTTTCCGTTTCTCGCCCGGTTCGTCTGACTTCTTCTCGATTCAACTCCAAACATCGTACGTTACTTCCAAGATTGGCGATCCTTTACCGCAATGCTTCGAATTGTTGCCAAAATGCTATAAATATCATTCAATTCCTACAAAATGAGCAAAGCGTAATAGCTTTTCCACAAAACATAAATAAAGCCCTTTTCATTCAAGTAATACATGCATAACAACTAATTCTAACTACAATTAAGCCCAAAATACATGCAAAATACATACCAATCACAAGTACAGAAAAGGCGACATCGAACAATCTAGGATTATAACGAATGAGAAGAACATCACCATTTAAATTCTCACAAATGAAAGTGAATTTCAATCTACTAACGTGAAAATGTGATGTTCCTTTAGTATGATGAACCTAATCTTTGAGGGCCTCCACCGCCCGCCTCTGAGCTTCATGGAGGAGGTGAATCGTGAAATATGCCTTAACGAGCCGAATCTGAGTTGTCTTAAATCGAGTCACCACATAAGAAATTATCTCAAGCTTTGTTACTAGGTATTCGAACCTCCTAGTGAGATAAAGACCAAAGTAAGTGGGGTTGTCCCAAGAAAACAGACAAATTATAAAATGAACTACAATAAGTGGTATTTATAATGTATCTATTTAATTTGTGCGTATTATAAATAATATTTTATATATATATATATATATATATATATATATAGACTTTAAATAGGCCGATCTGTTGAGCTTAAGGCCATGACATGTCTCACTTATTTAAATAGGCTTTATGAAATTCCTAAGCCTTGCCCAATTGTTAAATAGGCCAACGAAGCCAAGCTTTTAGTAGGTCGGGTCATGGGTCAATGTTGGGTAGCCTAACCTATTTTCATCCCTAGTCTTACTACCTGCGTTGTATATAATGTGTGCCTTTGGGTGATGTGTTTCTTTAGGCCAATTGTATATCTTATATCACTACAAGAAAATTCCGTTTTTTACCGACATAAATGATTTTGTCACTTTGAATATTACAGTTACCTACAAAATACTGGCAGAATAAAAATAAATTATTTTTTCTTAAATTATACCGACAGATCATCGACAGTTTTTAAATTTAGCGACAGAAAAATTGTAGGTATTTACCAACAGTTTTAGACTCTATAGGTAAATAATTATCTGCGATGATATTACCTAAGACGATTTTACCTACACTTTACAACTATCTTAATATTTACCTACAAATGTTTTCTGTGGGTAAACTGATTTTTTCTTGTAGTGTATATGATCGATTTAAGTATTTAATTGGATATGGCCGGCTTCCATAAATTATATATGGGGTTGCAATTAAACAATGTTAATTACTTGCACAATTTGTGCACATTGTATTACTAAAAAGATCAATAATAATTTATCATAACTTAACTTATTTGATGATATTTTCTCTTTTTCAAAATAATTTCTATTCACTACCGTGTGTCAAACGTCATTTGAATCTTTGGACCATTTTATTTTATAAGTTCTTTGATAATTTTGACATACATTCAAAATAGTATTTCATATCAAGTTACTCAATATTATTTAATTAATTTGCAACCATATTATATTAGGAATTAGTGATTTGGTGATTTGTTTTATTAGAAAATTAGTGATTTGGTGATTTGTTTTTCCTATTCTTGTTGATATTAGTTTCCTTAGCTCTAGGTCTTTGGCTTGATCCCCAAGTCTAGATATTAGTATATATTATACACGTTTCCGCAAGTTAATAACACACGAGTTTCATAAGTTTTTCTAAAGTTTATCATGGTATCAACGCCAATGGTTTTTTATCCTCAATATATATATTTTTCTTATCTCCACCGTAGCCCTAGTTTTCACGCGCCTCTTCTCCGCCGACTATAGTCTTGTCTCCGCCAGCGCACCGCTCAAGTCGCGCATGACAAAGACCTCAGTTTGTTTGTTCTCTTGGTTTATTTTCGGTTAGTATTTCAATTTTTCTCTCATGGCTAACGGTGGGAACGGTAAGAAATTGCAACTAATCCATGATGCTTCTTCTATATATTATTTGCATCCTTCGGAAGGCCCTGGTAATTCTCTCACTAAATACTTGTTGCATGGAGAAAATTATGATGTTTGGGAAAAGGCCATTATTAATGCATGAGAAGGAGAAACAAATATGGGTTTATAATGATGAAATTATTAAACCTACGCGGATGAGAAAAGTGTTAATTTGTTGCTTGAAAGACCAATAATTCCACTATATGTTCACATTGTTTAATTGGATGAATCTATCCAACCTAGTTTCTTTGGACATAGAATTGCTAAAGAGATGTGACTAGATTTAAAGGAGCATTATTCCATCACCAATGGCCCTCGTCTTAATCAACTCAAATCTGAATATCACTTGCTTCGACAAACTGACATGAATGTTGTTTCGTATTATAATAAATTCAAGGCTTTATGGGATGAATGGTATGGTTTAGAGAACTTGACTTGTGGTTGTACTTGTGCGGCGGCTGCTAAATTGCGTGCTCGGGTTGAGCGTAATAAGACGCATGATTTTGTTTTAGGTCTTGATGATGTTCAATATGGCCCTCTCCGTAGGGGTGTCAATTCGGGTTGGGTCCGTGTCCGTGAGTCTGGGTTCATGGGTTCGCGTGTCGGCTTGAAACGGCCCGACCCGACCTATTTAATTATTCGTATCGTAATCTTGAACCTGATCCACCGCTTATTTCACAAGTATCCGGACCCGACCCCGCTTAACCCGTTTAATAAAATTATTTTTATATATATTTAATAATTTTAATCAAAAAAATTATTTTTAAAAATCAATCACTATGACACATTATTCAATCAATAGAAAATATCACAATTCACAACATACAAAAAAGAATAAATAATTGCATAAATAACATGATATACTAATCATATTTTGATGACAACATTCAAAAAGAAATACAAAATAATAACAAAATACATAATTAAGAGGTTTTATCATTTAAGTTTTAAAAATATATCATGTTTGTTGTTTTTTTATAATTAATTATTTTCTTAGTTTTCTTTTGCATCGTCGACTCGGTATCCGTCTAGTTAACATTTATCTTATGTTTCTAGTTCTAGTAGGAATAGCAAAATAAAGAAACAGTTAGACTCGTGTGATGTGTGTTTGCGTGCAAAACAAACTCGTATTGTGTTTCCTTTAAGTGATAATAAAGCGATTTTGGTTTACTTCATTGTGATTTGTGGGGAACTTATATCTAGTCTTCGTCTTCTCTCGGCTCTCATTATTTCCTGACTATTGTTGATGGTCACTCTCGTGCTGTTTGGGTTTATTTAATTAAAGAAAAGAGTGAAGTTCCTGGTTGTTTGAGAAATTTCTATGCTATGGTCAAAACTCGATGATAAGGTAGTTAAAATCATACGATCCGATAATGGTACGGAGTTTTCAACCACCCCCTTGTTACAATTTTATCACGAGAAGGGTATTTTGTTTCGACTTCATGTGTTGGTACCTCAACAAAATGGTCGTATTGAGAGAAAACACGAAATATTTTAGAGATGGCACGAGCTCTCGTGGTTTCGTGCTTCTTTCCTATTAAGTATTGGGGCGAGTGTGTTCAAATCAAGCAAAGCATCTTATTAATCGGACACCTACTAAGTTACTTGAAGGGAAGTCCCCTTATGAGATTTTGTTTGGCTCATCTCCTGGTATGGGTTTATTGCGTGTTTTTTTGTTGTCCGTGTTTATGCTCATAATAAGTCAATGCATAAGGACAAATTTTCTTCTCGAGTCGAAAGTGTGTTTTTTTAGGTTATCCCTTTGTAAGAAAGGCCGAGAGCATTTGATTGGGAGACAAATGAGTTTTTTTTTTCACGGGATGTGCGCTTCATGGAGGATGTTTTTTCCTTTTGCTACCGAGTCATCTACATCTCCCTATTACAAGTTTACCAGGTCTCGCAGATTTAGATTTCGTCTTTTTCTCACCCATCCGAGCCCCCGTCTATGTTGTCTACATCTCCCGCCATTTCCACAGACAGGGGGAGCAATTCGGAGCTCGCCACTTCTAATTCTCCTTCGATTGTTTGTACGCAACGTCCTTGTACTGCAGGTCGCACAACCGATGCACATCCAGTTGCATCTTCACACGCCCCAGGTGTACGTCTGTTTGTCAACGAGGGTGCCCCTTCACCCTCCTTGTTTATGACTCCAGTTCAGTCTAGTGAGCCCGACTCGTCTATGGCTCCCGGCCGATGAGCCATCGGCACAATGTCCACGACGCCCTCCGCATATCTTTCTCGACTCATCGTCCTCATCAGGTACGCGGTATCCTATCGCTCATTATGTCACTTATGATAACTTTGATGCTGGTCATAGAAAATTTGATGTTGCGGTTAGTACTAATGTTGAGCCCAGGTCATTCAGAGAGGCAGTACAACATGATCGGTGGCGTAAGGCCATGCAGCAGGAGATTAATGCTCTTGAGAAAAATCACACATAGGAGATTACTTCTCTTCCACTGGGAAAGAAGCCAATCGGTTGCCAGTGGGTGTACAAGACAAAATACAAGTCTGACGGATCTATTGAGCGAGATAACGCACGTTTGGTGGTTCTTAGTAATCACCAACAGGAAGGCGAAGATTTTACTGATACTTTCGCACCAGTGGCTAAGATGGTTAGTGTACGTACATTTCTTGCTGTTGTTGTAGCCAAGAAATGGGAGGTTCACCAGTTATATATGAACAACGCCTTTCTACATGGTGATTTGCAGGAAGAGGTCTACATGAGACTTCCTCCAAGGTTTTCTTCTTTGTCCCCTGGTAAGGTGTGCAGGTTACGCAAGTCTTTATATGGCTTGGACAATCCTCCCGAAATTGGTTTGCTAAACTTACTTTTTCTCTTTGTAAGTATGGTTTCCAACAATCTCATGCCGATCACACTTTGTTTACTTATCAGAAAGGGGAGGATATTTTGTCTTTATTGGTGTATATGAATGATATATTGGTTGCAGGAAACAATCGGATTCTTTGTACATCATTTAAACGATACCTCGATGATTGTTTTCAGTTGAAAGATCTAGGCCCGTTGAAGTATTTTCTCGTTATTGAGTGTGTTCGTTCTTCGGAAGGAATATTTTTGAATCAGCGAAAGTATGCATTAGATGTCCTTCATGAGGCCGTTTTTCTTGCTTCCAAGCCAATCGAGTCTCCTTTGCCACAAAATCACCAACTTGCTTTGTCCACTAGTGAGTTTTATGTAGACCCGGCGCAATATCGGCGCTTGGTTGTGCGCTTGATTTATCTCACTATTACTCAACCCGATCTCTCCTATGCGGTGCATATCTTGTCTCAGTTCATACATCTCCACGGTAGGAGCATTTTGATGCTGCGATTCGGGTTCTACGGTATGTTAAAGGGCATCCAGGTCAAGGTTTGTTTTTCCGAGCTGATAGTGATCTGCAGTTGTATGCCTACTGTGATTCTGATTGGGCTAGTTGTCCTATTTCTTGCCACTCAGTTAGTGGTTATTTTGTGTTGTTGGACAACTCTCCTATTTCATGGAAGACCAAGAAACAATCTACTATATCTCGTTCCTCGGCCGGCCGAGTATCGTCAATGGCGCATGCTTGCACCGGCAGGAAGTGGCTTAAGGTTCTTCTTGCATCTCTTGGTGTTCACCATCGACAAATGACTGTTTCGTCTTTTTTTAGTGATAGTCAAGCAAATTATCCATATTGTCGCTAATCCAGCTTTTCCACGAACATTATAAGCATATTGCTATCGATTGCCATTTTGTTCGTGAGTTACTTTTGCGCGGGTCATAACTACGATTCGCGTCCCATACCAAGTTCCATTTGGATTTGTTTACTAATGCACTTGGTGTTCCTACTTTCTCCCTTTTGTTGTCCAAGTTGGGCGTTTGTGATCTACATGCTCCCACTGAGGGGAGTATTAGGAAATTAGTGATTTAGTGATTTGTTTTATTAGGAAATTAGTGATTTGGTGATTTGTTTTTTCTATTCTTATTGATATTAGTTTCCTTAACTCTAGGTGTTGGCTTGATCCCCAAGTCTAGATATTAGTATATATTGTACACATTTCCGCAAGTTAATAACACACAGAGTTTCATAAGTTTTTCTAAAGTTTATCATATTATATACAAAAATAGTTAAGTAATTGGTTAATGATAATGTTAGACTGTGTGTTTTTTTCTCGTGAGACGGGACGGTCTGATGGTGTAGTCCAATAACAATTCTACTGACTACTAATCATGAATAATTGAAATATATTATCCTTTTTTTCTCACAAACAAACTCGAATTTGAATATCATTGATTGCAGATTACCTAGACGGCAACCTGCTCAGATTTAGTATTTAAAAATATGAGAATTTGAGTATATATAAATTATCAATCTCAAGAAATTAGAATTTATAAAACTTAAAGGTACCAATTCAATCTCGAACTTATTAAAAGGTGGTGCTATTCACACATAATTTTCCTCTAAATACACGCACTTTCTAAATACATCATCATCTTATGTTTTATATCAATCCATTTACTTAATACACCACTCGATATTCCCCAATTTATCCTTACCTTATTAAACTTAGATGACATGATGGTCGTGTAATTGTGCCATCTAGGGATGCCAATGGGTAAGATTTTATATCCTTCATCCATATCCCCATCGGTGTTTCAATTTTCATACTCATGCCCTACCCATAACCTATTAACACTCAAAATTGTATGTTTTCCAATTTCAGTTATTTCGACGAAACTATGGATATTTACTAAATTTTTAAGAGAAGAACAAAAAAAAAAAAAAAGAATAAAGATAATGATTAGCGACTAAATATTAGAAAAGACAAAGCACATGGATTAGTGGAATTTGGGCGGGATTTTGGGAAAGAATTTTTTTAAATATAAATAAATAGATATGTATAGATACATATATATGTTTAAATAAATATATATGTATATATGTTTATAATATTATTTAATCGGGTTGGGTATGGGTAGGATGTACCTGCAGACTCACCTCCATACCCAAACCCCGAAATCCCCATACGCGTACCCATTTATTTAATCGTGTACAAAAATATCTTCCATACCCTCCCCTTAGTGGTCCGAGGTATAGGATTCTCCATCGGCCGGAGGAAACCGCCATCCCTAGTGCTATCCCATTTGAGTTATCTTACCATCGTGCCATCTCATTTGAGTATCATCCGATTTGCACGATGGTCATGCCATCATGCCATCTCATTTGAGCCTTTGTACCATAATGTCATCTATCATTTTGAGTCATTGACCATCGTGCTATCTATCTTAGATAGGGTATTATAGCCTTTTAAATTCATAGCATTTTTGTATTTATAGAAAAATGATGTATTAAGAGGAAAAAATGAGTGAATAGCGCCAACCTTGTTAAAATAAACTCAAATTGGAATCTCACTTTTGAAATACTCGAGTTGAACTAGACACAATCACGATCTTAACGTAAACGCATTATTGGATGGAAATTAAAGTCACAAAACTAGCCTGGCCCGATCGACCGGTAATAGAGTCGAATCGGACTATGATATTGTAAGCCCAAAACAAGTCATATTTGGCCTCGACCCATTAGGCCACGAAATCCCGGTAGGCTCGCCTGGCCCGATTTTTCATGTTCATTTTCATGGGTTGGGTTGGGCCTCGAAATGGTGACCCAATGGAATTTCGACCCACCCGATTTTCTCTTTGCACGACGGATAAAGAACGGCCGCGCTCATTTGACAGCTCCAATGAAAATTAGTATTGATTTTACATTTTATAAATTAGGCGGAAAAAAGAAAAAAACAGTTCGATTAGTGCTGCCTGAGCAAATCCGCATATATGGGAGGCCGCAAATAGAGCGGCATTTTCTGTTAATTCCGTTTGGGAGTGCGTCCGCCCAAACAAATATGCTCCATTCTCTTCACATATCCATTGCTGGCCGAAGAAGCGTCCCATTTCAGAATTGGTTCATTTTTCTATTGCTTTCAGGCGCCTGAAAGCAACGTCAATCGCTTCTCCACTCCTATCGCAATTTCCCAGTGGTGAAACTGATAATGATGGAGAAGGCTGATTCTGCCCAGAAGCTGTTCAACAGAATGCGGCTATGGGAATTCCCGGACCAATATGTGGTGGAACCCAGCGATGGCTCCTCCTCTCCGTTTTTGGCTATCAGTCGCCTGGATGGATCCATGAATCTTACTCGTAATTCCATTCGTTCCTCATATTCCCACCATTTTTTGTTTTACTCAATATGTATTTGTTGTCAGGCTGAGCATGCAGGCTGATTGTTTTTTCTTAATGTCATTCTCCCTTGAGTTATCCAGATGACGTGACACAGTTCACGAAGCTTCATGTTCCAAAAAATTGGACGATATTTGGTGTGATTGGGACACTCAAGCTGCTGGAAGGCATGTTTTATAGCTTTATTGTTAATAGATATGATGTTCTATTGGTTGCTGGTAGGGACTCATGGTTCCTTGTTTATTTGCATCTTGCTTGCCCTGGGATTTTTATTAGCTTTCGTTTTCAATATGCATCAATATTTATAGTGACCTGCTGTATTCTTCTTTTGGGTGAGTTTTGGATCGATGGTGAAATTTTGTTGACATAGTGATTTTTCCGTACTCATGTCTACATATATTTCATTAAAGCTTAACTTCCATCTTTCGGTTGAGTAGATTGATCACACCAAATTCATTCGTCAGTTATAGATGTTGGACTTAAGGGGGAACTTCATTTTATACTCTGTGAGAAGTTCAAAAGAGAATGTTTCCATTAGATATGTAAAAGGGACAACCATTGTTGTTGCTTGGTGGTGTTTGGGTGAGTCTGATGCCCCATTTCTGCGTGTATTATGTTGTTTGGGGGATTTTTGAGCCTCTAATTGACATCTTTAGTCTTCTTGCCATCTATTTTCACCAAAGCAATGATTTTTGGGCTGTATCAAACTGGTGAGCTACTTATCACCACCAAGATGGCAAGAAGACCAAAGATATTGTAGGGCCGTTATTCTTCCTTGTCATCAAAGAAGTTGCATTGGTTGCATGTATACAAATGTTTTCCTGCTGAGTTCATAAAATTACTTTGATTTAAACTAAGTTATACACCAATCAAAATGTTTTAAATACATCCTATGGTGTGGGTTTTACCAAGTCCTAGTAGTTTGTATATATAATAAAAGAATGTACTAAGTTTGTCAACAATGTTCATCAGAAACAATGGAGCAAATCACAAATGACTTTATTGATAGTGAAAGAACTAGTGCTTATATTCTAGCTTAACCTCTGGTGTGCTCATCTACATGCAAATAATGTAATATTTATGTTCTTCTAGGGCCAGTTGTATTAACAATTAAGTTCGAATTGAAAGGAATATTTTGAAGCAAAGTATATCCTTAAGGTCATAGAGATAAGGGTCAGGAGTATCAAAGATGCTTGTATATTAAAGCAACAATAACAGAATAACCTAGAAAGACTATAAGATATTCAACATAACAAAGGAAATAACATGCGCCATGCCATAATAGGTTGAGACGTTGTAACATGATTAGTTACTTCAGATTCTGCTTTCCCCAATCTTTATCTGCCAGTGTGATCTCAGATTATCTTCATATACAACATTGGATTAGAATGAAAAAATATTTAGTTCGGAATGGAGAATTGAGAATCTGATGAGATAATTTTTTGATTAATTATTGGAACGATTTTTTCGTGGTGGAGGATCAACTCTGAGAAGCTAGAGTGAAAATTACAATAAGAAAGTAATTGATCTTAGATCCTGCTCTTTACTTACCTCTGCAATGACAAAAAGAATATAGGATCTAAGAAACCGTTGTGCAATAGCCATGAAGATGGGATTGCCGTACATGTAACAGTACTCCTAATTGTTATCCAATTCTTTAGTTGGATTGAGGTTTAGCTTCATGTTTTAAATTTCATAATCTTGATGTTATTGCTGCTTGTTTCATAGGATCATATTTATTGGTGATAACTGAACGTGAATGCGTTGGATCTTATCTGGGTTACCCCATCTTCAAAATCATTTCGATGAACATTTTTCCTTGTGATCATTCTCTCAAGAATGCTCCAGAAGAACAAGTATACTATCTACTAAGTTTTTTCATTTCATTTATGGAGCATATGTAAAAGTTTTTTTTTGTTCCAGTGCTCAATAACATATACCTTTCTTGGCCAGAAAAAGATGGAGAGTGAGTTTTCTGAGTTGCTGAATGTTGCAGAGAGGACTTCCGGTCTTTATTTCTCTTATGATGTGAATATAACATTGAGGTGAAGTTTTTCTCCACATCAACTGCTTGTTTATATGCTTATTGGTTGTCTGTTTTGATTAAATACTGCCAACAATGTGTTCTTAATGATTATTTCACTCTTCAACTGCTAATGACAGGAAACATCATACTGTTGTGTCCAAATATATGAATTTGAAGAGGAGAATGAAAAAAAAAATATTATATTTATTTGGCCTTTTGAGAGTGTTAGAGTTTGTGTTTGTCTCACATAGCCAATTTGCTGGGCTGCTATTGTGTATAAATGTGGGTAGGGCACCCTCTCCCCTTCAGCTTGCTTTTGGGGATGAGTTCTACCTAAGCCCATTTATCATTGTATCAGAGCACTTGGGTTTGATTTATGGACCACGGCCTATTTGCATTGGCACGCTCGGCGTGAGGGGTGATGTTTCACATCGCCAATTTACTGGGCTGCTATTGTGTATAAATGTGGGTTGGGCACCCTCTCCCTTTGAGCTAGCTTTTGGGGATGAGTTCTACCCAAGCCCATTTATCGCAGAGTTCAACAACATGAAATACCTAGGTGAAAAGCCTAGATGATGCTGAGTACAAAATAAGGAGACATGTCATGATGGAAATTCCCTCATGACGGAAAGGCATTTAGCAAACGTTCATTGATTAAGAGAAAAATAATAAGATTATGATGATATTGCTACTTTAGCTAAGCAACTGCAAATTTTCCTAAACATGTAGTCTAATTTCTTTTAACTCACACACGTGAAGGAATCCTAGTGGAATATTTAGCTAGATTGACTTTTGGATGACTTCGTATAATGTTCGTTAAGTTTGGATGATAAGTGTATATATTTTGTTTGGGTAACAAAGCTTAAAACTCAAACTGTAAAATGTTTTATTCCCCAAAACTAAACCCCACTCTTGAGAAATAATTTGTATGATTCTAACCTAACCATCATGAATAGGTTGTCATCTTAGCAGCTTGACAGACTTTCATCTGTAGTATATTGAAAGGAAAAATAATATGATGTTAAGCCACTACTTTTGTGAATTCCATTAATCCACAAGAACTATTTATTGTAGAGCCTCATCAAGTTTGAGTAAATTCTTTATTCTATGGCCACAAGTGAATAAAAAGACATCTACAGATTATAATCTAGAGCAGTGTTTGTTATAACTTTCTTTGTTCTGGCTATTATTTTCAAACTTTCCTTCTTTTTTACCATATGTTGTCTTCCATTAACTTGATAGTCTCCTTCAAATTCTAAAGTTGGTTCGGTTTCAATTACAAATTGGTGTTTCATCTTGTGCTTCATACCATATATGCACATCAAGTGTATAAGCTATTAAGATCAAACTAGAAAAATACTCTGCATCTTATTAATGGCCAACAACTAGAAAGGTGAGGAAAATATAGAGTTAAATACCAGTCAATGGTGACTGTCCAGAGAGGAAAAAAAAGGCACAAAAGTGAATTCTTTTAAGTGGTTCACTAATGTATATATAGTACATGTATCTTGCTAAGCACATATTTTTGGTCATCGGGCATGCTTCTCTCTCGCGTGACCTCTGGTGGTGATGATGACTCGCAAACTACTCTATAAATCCTGTGCAAGTGTATCTATTGTTTTATACCGTAAAACGAGTACAAAGTGTCGTTCCCATGAGGACTCTGACGACGAGTTTAGTAAGGATTGGTTTGATAATAATAAAGTACTAAAAATGAATGTATCAAACAAACTAGTTTCTACGAAGAATTAAATCAACTCGGAGAAGAAAATTCAATCGAGTAAATATGTTCGAATACAAATCCTCCTAAAATGTCTTTTGTGATTTTAATTATGCAAATTCAATCTTAACCCCTTAAACTCGAACCATCCCATTAACATAATTCTATTCTTCTTGGACCATAAGAATTCCTAATTTAAGTTAAACCCTTTTGTCAAGGAATTAAACATCTAATTTTGAGTTGATTAACCAAAATCTCTTCCTAGTTAAAATCCCCATGATCGCACTAGCGCCTTATGACTTCCCTTATTAGGTTTGACCCTAATCTGGAGGATTTATGTCGTCCTATATTTAGTATCTCATGCAACTCTATTCACTTGTGTAATATCTATCCCGCTATGAATCTCTCGATTCTAAAGTGCAAAATCAAGCATCAAATCAATATACTGGAAATACTAAATCGAGAAAATCAAGCACAACACAAGTGAATAGAAAGAAACATGAGAATTATAAACATTCAGTCCTTAATCACAAATCCATTGTAGGGTTCTTCGTACCGAAACACCTATAGTTTAGTTCATGGTAAAATTGATAACAAAAGCGCAATTGAACAAGTAATTAAAGACGAAATAAACATTGTTAATGTAAAGAAATAAAGACCATATTATTATATCATTAATAGAATACCCTTTACATATATATAGGGTATATTAAACCAGTACTCCTAGTTCCTATGTGGGACAAAAACAATAAAAATAAAACACTCCCTAAACTATTACAACACTCCCCCTCAAGCTGGAGCAAATATATCATATGCGCTTAGCTTGTTACATATATAATTAACCCGAGGACCCCGTAGAGCTTTGGTGAAGATATCTCGCGATTGATCATTTGAACCGACGTGTGAAGTGACTACTTCCTTAGCTAAGACCTTATTTCTCACAAAGTGACATCAACTTCAATGTGCTTAGTGCGCTCATGGAAGATCGGATTGATGCAATGTGGATTGTTTGCTGATTATCACAAATTAATGTCATAGTCGAGAATTATTTACTCCAATCTCATTGAGCAAATCGTTTTCACCTAAATAAGTTCACACGTCCAAGACCTACGACTCGCACTTGAACGAGCGAGCATAACATTCTCGCTTTCTTGCTCTTCCATGATATGAGATTTCCACCAATGAAAACACAATATCCGGAAGTAGAACGTCCTCAATTGGACACCCCCGCCTAACTGCATCGTGAGTAGCCAACCACATTAACCTCGTCCATTAACAAGTAAAGCAAACGATCTTAGATTCTCGAATTTGTCCCTCAGTCTCTCGTACAATATTCCTTTTCCAGAGCATTCTTGATATACCGAAGAATACGGACTATTGCATTCCAACGGCTTTCTCGCGGTGAATTAAAAAATCGCTAACCCCACTTACAACAAATGAAATATCTGGACGAGTTAGTGTAAGGTAATTAAGTTTGCCAACCAACCTTCTATACCTTCCAAAATCTGACATCGTTTCCCGTCGTTTGGTAAAAGCTTGACATTTGGGTCCATTGGTGAATCACAAGGTTCTCCTAACATATCGAAGACATATTTTCGTTGGGAGATGAATATACCCTGATCTGATTGTGCAACCTCAATACCAAGGAAGTAGTGCAACTTGCCCAAGTCCTTAGTTTGGAATTGTAGATGCAAAAAGTTCTTGAGGTCATTTATGCCTCTCGTGTCATCTCCATTAATTATGATATCGCCAACATACACAATCAACAAAAGACATTTCCCGGGAGGATTGCTTTCGGTAAAAAGATCGAATGGTCTACTTCACACCTTGTCAACCTAAAACTAATACCGACCTCACTGAAGCGGCCAAACCACGCTCGTGGTGACTGGTTCAAACCATAAAGAGATTTCTTCGAACGACACACCTTAGCAGACTCCCCTTGAGCAACAAACCCTGGTGGTTGGTCCATATAGATCTCTTCCTCAAGATCACCATTGAGGAAGGCATTTTTAATGTCAAGTTGATGACGAGACCAATGAAACATCGCTGCAAGAGCAAGACAGATGCGAACAAAAGACATTTTAGCAACAGGGAAAAACGTATCATCGTAATCAACACCATAAACCTGTGTGTACCCTTTAGCAACCAAGCGCGCCTTTAACCTGTCCACCTTACCTTAGGGTGAGCATTTAACCGTATAAATCCAACGACAACCCACAACAGATTTGCCCTCGGCGCATCCACCAGTCCCCAAGTGCCGCCACTCTGAGGGATCTGTAAGGCAAACATTTCTTCCAATATTGCGGCATGCCAACCAGGATGAGCAAGTGCTTCAGAGACAGAGTGAGGAACAATAATAGAGGATAACGAAGCAACAAATGACAAATAAGAAGGAGATAAAGCATGATAAGAAACAAAGTGACAAATAGGGTGTTGAGCAGTGCAACGTTGGGTACCTTTTCGAAGAGCAATGGGTAGATCTAAGTCAGAAGGTGGAGACGGTTGAACCGGATCCAAGAGGGGCGTGGCAGTGGCACCTGGAGATGCAGGAAGCAGGGTTGTGTGATGGTGCCGTTGATATGTCTGTAGATCGGGACGATCCAAGCGAGAAAGAGGTGCCAGAGTAGGTGGGGGCAACGTACTGGGAGATGAAGAGAGTGTAGGAGGATTGAAAAGTGGAACAGGAAGCGGTAAGTCCTCAATGAAAGAGTGTGGAGAATCGGAAATTGGTCCATAATAGGGGTTAGATTCAAGAATGTGACATCAAAGACATATGAACTCGGCGACTAAGCTCGGGTGAATAGCAATGATAGCTTTTCTTCGATGGCGTGCATATCCAAGAAAAATACACTTTGTGTAGAGCGAGGGCTTAATTTATCGGACCCGGGGAAAAGTTGTGGACAAAACATACACACCCAAAGACACGAGAGGTAGGGAATAGATAGGATGACGAGGCCACAAAGTAGAAAATGGGATTTTCCCATGAGAATAATGGAGGGCATGCGATTGATCGGATAACATCTTTGTGAGAACCGCATCATCCCAAAAACGCAATGGGACATTCATATGAAGAAGAAGAGTACGAGCACTCTCAAGGTGTTCGCCAAATACTATTTTGTTGAGGTGTGTAAGCGCAAGAAGACGATGAATAACCCCTTAGAGGATAAGAATAACGAAAAAGAAGAAAAAAAATATTCCAGAGCATTGTCAGTTCGTAATGTGCGAATAGGAGAATTAAACTGAGTAACAATTTCATTGTAAAACAATTGAAAAATAGACAAAACTTCAGAACAATCTTTTATTAAAAATAACCAAGTAACACGAAAAATTCATCAATAATAAAGGTAACAAAATACCGATAACCAAATTTAGAGACATGACGACTAGTCCCCAAATATCTGAATGTACTAACTCAAATGGGACAGTAGCCCGATTATTAAGACGACTAGGAAAAGAATTACGACTATGTTTGCCTACTTGGCACGACTCACAAAAGACTTCTTTGACATGACTCAAACCAAGAACCATCTTGTGGAAGTTGGCGAGGGAAGGATGGCCAAGACGACTGTGAATGAGTGTAGGAGAAGAAAAAGAAATCCCAACAAAGCTTTATCAACATCAAGTAGTAAAGCCCATTAGCCTCATGCCCTGTGCAACCGCTCGCCTGCTTTCTCGGATCCTCGCACAAGCACGTAGGAAGAAGTAAAGGTGACAGAACAATAGAGCATATAGGTAAGTTTACTAATGGAGAGAAGATTACAGGAAATTGGGAAGATATAAAACAGATGGAAGGGGAATAGAGGACGTAGGTGCTGCAGATCCACTACCGTAGAAGAACCATTAGCAAGGGTAACCAGAGATAGACAATTAGTTGAACGAAAATTAAAGAGTAAGGAAGGATTACCGCTCATGTGATCGAGGCGCCCGAATCGAGAATCCACTTACCAGAATGAGGGGATGGATGAGATAAGAAAACAGCAGGAGCCGTGGCATGGGCAAGCGATGCGGTGGAAGACTGGGTGGCCTGTTGTGAAGCTTGAGGTTGAAGATACTGCAAATACTCAGATTCAGATAAAGTGTAGGAAGGAGCAGCGGACATGGAGCGGGGTACTATATTGAAGTACAGGCTCTCTAGATGATGGGTTGGGTGATTCCACATGGGCGACATTGGCAACATTGGGGGACGACCATGTAAATCCCAACAAGTTTCAATAGTATGACCCGGCCTATTGCAATGAGAACACTAAGGGCGAGAGGTATTGCCTCCTCGACCTCCCCCTCGCCCACGACCTCCTCTTGGGTTCTGGTTACCTCTGCTAGGATGCTAGGATTCTGAGTAAACAAGGGTGACTGGTTGTCAGGGCTAAGAACAGTGCTAGTGAGAGAAGCCTGATTGAGAGCGGCAAACACATCAGTCATGGAGGGCAAAGTGGCACTGGAGAGAATCTGAGAGTGAACAAGATCAAACTGAGAGGGAAGACCACGAAGCATAAGAACTACAAAGAACTGCTCACGATGTTGTCGATATGTGTCAATGTCTGGTGGAAAAATTTCATTATACTCTGCCATAGCACTCTGAAATCGACCAAAATAGACAGCAAAACCTCGCTCATCAAGTTGAATACGTAATAAATCAGAAGTGACATCATAAATACGACTAATAGTGCTGGAATACTTATTCATAGTACAATTGCAAAGTTAACTTTGCAGGATGGACATCCTCAACAAGGTAATGTAACTCGGTTCAATAGATCAAGGAACAAACTAGTAAGTTAAGCATCAACTTGATCCCAAAGACGGAGATTGGCTTTGGATAACTTGGCAACATCCTCAGTCAAATAATGAACAAGACCTTGTCCTCTGAACCACAATTTCACAGCAAACGACTATTGACTGTGTAATTACGACCATTGAGTTTGGTCGTTGTGATGACGGGGGTGCCTTTGAAAGTGGGGAAAACAACAGTAGGTGCCTCTGACGGGCTATCTTTGTCACCAGTAGTCATGACGAGCAAATAAATTCAGAGAACAAGGAAATGAGAGAAATAAAAAAGGATCTTTACCAAATCACATAAAAACACACATCAACGTTGGAGGGTGACTGAACCTCCTTTTTTTTTTTAAAAATAAACTGAAGCGGCTGACCTAGCCATCAACGAAGGAAATAGGGCAAGTGAGTAGCACGACTGGACAGAGGGCAAAAAACCGAGCGGACTGAGGAGCGCGTGGCGAGGCGGCGGACGGCGGGCATGGAGCGGAAATCTGAGGCGAAGGCAGTGGTGGGGTCAGATTTGAGGAGAAAGGTGTATTGAACAAGAGATCCGAGTTTTTCTAGATTTAGGGTTTCTAAAAAAAAAAAATGGGTGGTGGCCAGGCCAAGGGGGGGGTAGGTTTAGAGCTAATAACTTGGTATATGGCTCTGTGATACCATGCTAATGTAAAGAAATAAAGACCATATTATTATATCATTAATAGTGTAGGTCCCAAGGGTGTAAGTGTAAGGTTTAGAAGGGGGGTTGAATAAACCTTACCAAATTTTCGATTTAGTCTTTTTTAAATCTACAGAGTTGATTCTACAAAATGGACAATCGAATTAGTCACTCAAGAGAGTTAATCTCTCAATGCACTCAACTCGAGTGATGATGGAGAACTCACCGGCTTGGGTCAGTAATTTGACTCAACTGTGGTTTTATTTTCAACTTAACACCCTTAAGTTTGATTAAGCAAGATTTTAGAGCTTGATTTAAGACTTATAAATTATCAAATGGATAGCAAATTTATCACAGATATAAGCAATTAAAAGTGCAGAATTTAAATGTTTGAAATGTAAATGACAAAGAAAGTTTTTATAGAGGTTCAAGATGGGGTAATTCTTCTACTCCTCTCTTCTCCAACTCCCGGAGGAATCCACTAAGTAATGATCGTTTACAAAGTGGTAATAATACAAGTCTTGATCACAACAAATGACTTGATCCTTAGGGACTCGATGAGACGCCTTGATCACTCACTCGGGGCAAGCTCGACGACTCCTTCTTCTTCACAGGCAAACCTTTTACACTCTGACTCACTTGCTCAAGCTCTTTGGATTTGATCACGAAGCCCTCCAAAAGCTTAAGACTGTTCAACTCAACCTTTCTACAACCCTTCGTGGAATGTAGACCCTTGTTTTCAAAAGTTTCCTCTTCAACTGATAGAAGTTCTCTTTCCTTCACAGGTGAGTGTTGGATTGATGTACTTACGTAATGTAGTTTGAGGATTGAGAATGTTTCGATTTTTCTCGATGTGCTTGTATATCTCGCGCGTGTGTCATCCCCTTTTTTTTTTTAAACAAACTCCTCGCCTTTTATAGTGAACTTTCAAAAATTTGCCCGTTGAAGAGATAGCTTATTTTTGAAAGTCACTTTGCGTCGTTGGCTTGCAATTCTTGAATTGCCGTTTCCTCGTATGAATTGTTCTTTCACCTTTTCGAGTTCGACACGGTGTAGTGCTTCCCATCGTTCATTCCTTTTGCACGCTTCCGAGAGATCGAGCACTCCAAGAAAGGTGGTATGGAGATATTACTTGTTTAAGTAAATCTCTTGATTTAAATGGCAACGGTTCTTTTCGCTTATCTCGACTTGACCGCATTTCCTTGCTTTCCCCAGGTGACTTAGAGTTAGCTTCCAATCATTGGATGACTCTTGTCACTTCAACTCGAGACTTGGCTTTTCTTGAGTTGACTTGACCGATGCTCCACTCACCGCATCTCACCGCTTCTTCATAGAGTTCCGTCTACTCTTCTTTGCCATACTCAAATGCCTCGCAGAGTTTTCCTTCCGCTTGATTGTCTTCTTGCATGTTAGGGCGTAGTGACTTAACTCACCTTGGCGGCTCTATTTATTACAATGCATTTTACAACAAGAATCGGGGTGCCAACTTTCTATTCTAAGTTTTACATGGCATTCATCAAAATCTAAACAATAAAATTCCTAACAAATAGAATACCCTTTACATATATATAGGGTATACTAAACCAATACTCCTAGTTCCTCTTCCTATGTGGGACAAAAACAATAAAAATAAAACACTCCCTAACACTATTCCAACAAACATGATAACTATGGTTCTTGTCTTTCAGAACTAAAACAAAACATTCCTAACGATATTTTCAATGGTTGCATAGGTCTTCTTCCAAGTTTCCTTCAATCTTCAAGGTCCTGGGCTTTTGTCCATGTTTTGTTGTGGAAAGGATACGAAAAGATTATTTAAAAGATTATTCAAATAAGCCCTAGAACTCCCTTTCATGTTCCACACGTTCTTCCGAAAATACCCCTCCCAAAACGCGGAATAAGATAATAGAAAATAAAAATTGGACTCAGGTTCACGCAACACAGTGAGTTTGCCTTCACCTGGTCACTGTGACACGACCGTGTCAGACAACACGGTCTTGTTGTGTTGGACGCTGGGAGTTCTTTTTCCTTTTGTCTAGGCGAACACAACCGTGCTCCCCAACACGGTTTGGCCGTGTTCGACTTCACTTCTTAATATTTCTTCCTTTGGATGTTCTGGCTGAACATGACTATGTCGCTCAAAACACCCTGGTCGTGTTCTCTTCAAAATCCCAATCGTCACCCATTTTCGTTGGTTTTAGATCCTCATCCCGACTATCTCGCTCAAGCTAATACCTTGCATGTTTATCTTCCAAAATCCACCAAATTTTGCTCCTTTTTTCTCAACCTGCACCATAAAAATGACCCATAGTACCATGGACTACAAAATATCCAACAAACTACAAAATAACGACTAGATATACTAAAACTCAACTAACAATGACAACCTAAACATGTATAAAATGACACTTATGAGTGACAAAATGTATTGAATTTTTCAACAAGTGGAATTTTCGTAAATTAATTTTTTTGTTGGTAAAAGAAAAATTATCATATCAATTAAAATTCAAGTAATGATTGACACAATTATATATCAACTACTATTTTTAAGAGAAATTATGTAAAAGTACCGAAATTTTCTATTTTTCAACTCTCATCTAATATGCTATATCATTCAAAATAGAAACATAAGTTTCTGATGGAGGGAACATAGAAAAAAGAAGACTTGTAGAGATACATTATCCTTGTTTACCTTTAGGAGTTTGACATATTAATTCTGTGAAATTAGGATAGGACATAACCGTCCGACTTCTTTTTCTTAATATTAGAAATTCTTTGCCTTGCAATCGGTTAAGAGACTTGATGTAACGCCCCAAACCCATTTAGAGTTCAGTCACTGCGGAACTATAAATGCACTTAAAGTATTTGCGGAAGTGTAAATGGAATGATACCAATCTAATGAATTCTGAATTTTTTTTAAAACACGCCATAGATATATATACAACATGTCAAAATGCGAAACTTAAAAAGCTTAACATAGTTAGCACGTCCAAAATGCGAGTCATTAGAGTACGGTTGACTTCTTAATATAAGTTCGGATTCCAGAATATATATATGTATGGAGTTTATGACAATAAGTAAGGAACGCGCGACTCCCATGTGCACAACCGCTACTGCTCGACCCCATCGTCTGAAAATAATATTAGTTTGAAGGCTCGAGTTTTTACACTCAGTGGGAAACGTAAGCAGTTACACTAACGGGAGAAATACGCCTATACTACATAATAAATTCGACCCGAAGGGACTTTACATTTTCGGCCCGAAAACACTTTTCATTCATATGGCCCGTCGGCTGACACCGTAGTGTCACTTTTAATTTCATGAATTGATAGAAAATTTACCCAATTTAGCGTAACAATACAATATGCTTATAAATTTGAAGTTTACCCATTTTGTTTGACGTAAAATTGTCGATCGTTTTTGATTGAGAAGAGTTCGATGGTGCCACACCTAACACAAGTGAATCGTAAAAGTTATTGATCAAACTACTAACTTATGTGAGGTCTATAATATTATAGAGTTTATTATTCTAGGAAAGACAAATTCAATACTTTATGTAACTATTCTTAATATATATAGTAGTAAATCATTGAAGTAAAAATAAGTCTTTTAGTAGTAACTTGACTTATATTTATTCTAAAATTTAATAAATAAATAAATAATGATATAGTTATTTTTTTAATTAAATATTTAAATAGATAACAAAAAAACTAATTAAATAAATTATTTGTTTAAATAAATTAATAAGTAACTAAATAATTCGAAATAAATAAAATTAATTAATTAAAAAAATTCGAAATAATTAAATAAATAAATAAATTATAAATAAATATATAAATTAATAAATAGTCAATTAATTAGTCCAACTTAGTTAATTATCTAACTAAAAGATATTTATTATTTAACTCCACTAATAACTATACTTATCTATGATTAAAACCTAATCATCTATACTTATCTATGATTAAAACCTAATCCTTAATTGACCAAAGGCCATATTATGTATTACTACTTAATCACCAACCATCATCATACTCAAAAAGGTATCTCCCAACATTTTTCCTCAATTCATGGAAGTCATCCTCCCATCACACTCCTAATGGTACACCTAACATGTCTTAATGTCAAGTCTCCAGCTCCTACACTATTCATCATCATCCTCATTACACAAATATGCACCAATCTTCATTAAAAAAGAAAAAAAAAAAACATATGGCCGCCCCATTATCCCATTAGCCTCCAATTTTTTTTCTTCAAGTTAAAACCATAAATCTACTCCAAAATTTTCATATATTTTATATCTATTATCAATTTAAGCACTAAATCTACATAACAAGCTAAAATAAACTAAAGAACTCAAAAAATGTCCACATGCATTTTTACTAACTTAAAAATATTTCATCGGACAATAAAAACTCTAAAATAATCATAAAAATTATGTATCTTCATATCTAAACATGCTGGACAATATTCTAACAAGATTAAATGAAACAAAAATCATCTCCTAAATTTTTTATTTAAGGACCGAAAACTAGAGCTTAAAATAATACAACTTTTGCTTCATTTTTCAACACAAAATTTAATAAAAACCCATATACTAAACTATTGCATGCTTCTAGTACATCAATCTTATACTTTTTTTTTTTTTTGAAAAGACATAAATCTTATACTAATCATGAAAGAAAACTTGAATTTAAATATAAAGTTGAAAGGGGAAAGTGAGAGTTACCTTAAAAATATTTACAAGACAAGGTAGAGAAAAAGTGAAGAATTAATGTGTAGTTGGGGGTATTTTAATGGTAGAGTTCTTGGTGGTAATTGGGTAATTTCCTAATCACCAACAAAAAGATCAATTTATTAATTTCTATTTTTTAAATCCAAAATAACTCTTGTATACTAAAAAGAAAAAAAAAAAGAAAATATATTAATATCTTAAACTACATAATTTTCAATATATGTATAATTAGTAGGGAAACTCTAAGCTTCAACGCGATATTGCAAATTCATCTAATAATTTCCATTTCTCCAAAAATCGTAATAAAATCCCGAAATACGTAAGTCCAAAATTAATCTTTCAAATATTAAGTTCTAATATTATCAATTCAATAAAGTCTTATCTCTAAGTTATGGTCACGTTTGATCTCGATTCGCAGAATTTTAATATAAAGGTCGATAAAATAAATGCTTGAATTTAAATAAATTTCTTTATGCAATTAAATTGAATTTCATGATTATTTTAAAATAAGTGTGTGATTTCGGTAAAAGGGTCGGGTCGTCACAACACTCTCTTTATTTCTTACAATTCATCTCACACTTGTCCATATTGTTTTTCGGTTTTATGGTAGTGTATATACGTACTAAAGTATTTTCCTTTTCTGGTTTAATATTTATTTACCAGTTTTTAAGATTACAAGGTGCTGAAATTTTGTGTGTTCTGTTCTAAAACATGGTATGTTACTTTTACCAATGTGTTTAAGTATTGCTTTTAATTTTGCAGCGCTCAACGACTGCATGATTTGGGTGATGAATCGAAGTTGCTTCCTCTTTGGAGACAAGTAAGTTTTCTTGATTCCACAGGGTGTTCCAAATGTTGGTTGATTAGTGTCCAGTCCTGATATTTATTTTGGTAGGCTGGCTAAATTAGATGATTTTTTTGTTTCCATTCTATTATTGTGATATTCAGTTCCACACAGCCTTATTTTTCCCTAGTTTATAAAATTTTCCCACAGGCGGACCCTCGATTTCTTTGGAACAGCTATATGTTGGAAGTGCTCATAGATAAGAAGGTCTCTTTTCCAGCTGAATCATATAAATGCCGCACACTCTAACCCCTGAAGTTCCATTCAAAATATTTTTAAACACTGATATGCTGTCGTATTTTGCAGCTTGATCCATACTTACTTCCTGTTATGCAAGGGAATATCCTTTTGAATGTGCCTGATTTCTTGCACCTAATATATTTGTACCGATCAGCATCATCATATATTTGTACCATGTGAAGTTAAGCCTTGACTAGTCATCAGGTTTTCAGAGCATAAAATCTGCCATTGGGAAAGACGTTCTTGATGTCACACTGATTGCACGAAGATGCACCAGAAGAACCGGTAAAAACTGCAATTTTCTAGTTCTTGTCCACCACCCTCCCACCTCTGTCCCCACTTCCCCTCTGTTTCTGTCCCCCTCATTCATGTTCTTTGCTGCTCAGACAAAGAATTTAATACATGATTCTGCTATGTAGTACTTGGTCAGGAAGGGCTGGCCTTTGTTTGTTAGTGTCTAGCTTGCATGTGAGCAGGAGCCCCTTAGTTTCCTTGGTTGATTTGAGGATAGAAATATCTTTTGTCGGCATTTTTGTTTGCTGCTCGTATTTGTATAATCATTTGAATGAAATACTAACTCCTCTCATCTATTACATAAGTCACTATCACTAATTTGCAGCTCTATTGTTTGGTTTTTGCTACAAAATATTTAAATTGAATTATTGCTGCCATGTTTTATATACTTGATCTGTGAAGGGATTCTCTGAAGTTGTAATGTATTTTGGGATTTTGCTTTCTTTGAGATTTTCATTCATCTAAGGTTCTGTATGTGTGCTTTTTGTTTCTGGTCCGTCACACCCTTTGTCATGTTGTGATGAGACTTATTCCATGGAGCTTAGCTTAGGAGACCCGAATATGGTTTGTTAGCTGTTAAAGTGACTTCGTTCAATGCTTATTGATTTTATATTGGATCATATGGCATACATTTCCTCAATCTTATGTTTTACTTGATGGCTGTACTTACTAATTTCTCCTTATGTTTGAAAAGGAATTGAGAAATGGACTAACCTAAACATTAATGACTAGATATTGGATTTGTCCAGTCAACTTCAGGAACATGGTTATTATTCGAGTGTGGATTGTGCTAAACCTTTTGTATCTATCTTGTAATTCCAGTGGTTTCTTATTTTGAATTTTTCTCAAGGCACTCGGATGTGGACAAGAGGGGCTGATTCTGATGGTTTTGTTGCAAATTTTGTTGAAACTGAACAAATCATACAGTTGAATGGGCACACAGCATCATTTATTCAGGTTAGCTCCACATAGGTTAGTAATAATTATTAACGGTTCATTTCTGGTAGTACACTCTCCTGCCTACAGTAGTTCTTTCAGGAAGTACCTTTCTTGGTCTACATTTACTTATCTTGGGTGCTTCACTCTTCTAGACAGTTTGATTACATAGACACTGCATTTACTCTACAGAATCAGCAGTCATGTTAGTCACTTAGCATCTGCATAATAACTTCTGCTTTGGTGTTACCAGAATATAACTTTATATTTTTGAAGCAAGTTTATAATGTTTATGTACATTGAATGAGAAAGAGTTTCTTGGAAAAACATATTTTAGAGAATGCTTTCATTTCATCTTGAAACGAAGTATATCTAATTAATGCACTATTTTATGACAGGGACTTGAAGAAATGTTTAGCATCTACAGTTCTACATAACCCTAGATAACTTGCTCAAGTTTTCATTTATTTCTGTCAGCAGCATTAGTAACAGAGGTTTTAGTTAGTATAATCAAGAGAATAATTGCTCCACATGGAATCAACAATTTAAACACAAAACATTATAAACAACTATGCTGATTTGTTTCTTGGTGAAATTTTGTACTTACTCGCTGATAAAAGAGCATCATGTCAAACAATCTTGTTGAGTATGTTGCATAAATGACCAAAATCCTTGTTTTTAGCACTCCGGTCGAAAGGTTCCTTGAATGAAATGGATGAAGGGCAAAGAAAATAGTACCTACCTTGACCACACTTATCCCAAGCCTTTGTTCCATGTTTTTACTTAATGTGTCGAACTTGATTCACCGTACCAACCTAGTGCTCGGAATACTTGGATATGAAAGTGGTACTTTTGTAACCAAGAACCAAATCTTTGAATTCAGATACATGACAACAAAATATGTTTATTACCTAATTCTTTATCTCATTTGGTAAATTGATATTACCAGCAAAGTGTGTGAAATAAGGTGTCTTTCTTTGAGCTACACTCACACTAAATGAAGAGTATAAAACTCTGAGAATTTATCAAGTACCTCCCTTCTAGTAGTTAACTTTTGACATTTGGAAATTCAACTTATTTAGAAGAGTTGTAGAAAGCATCTAAGTGCAGGGATGGAGCTAGGGGTCTGGACCCGACAATCGTCCTTCCTCACTTTATCTATCATATCAAGTTTTATGTGTAAATTACATTGAATTTCAAAATTTAGGCCTCTTTAAATTTTAAAAATGCTCTTTTATATTGGCCAGAATATGTCTATGAGCCAAAATATCTATATCGGCCCATGAGGTTTTATATATCTATTGTCGTCAACACATACGCTTTGAAACAAACTACTTCTTTAGGTTAACCAAAGACTGGGAATTTGCCTTGTATAAAACTTTTATCTATTTATGTGAAGTTGAATATGGACTATCTGAGAGTTGGAGAGTTCTCTCTTCAAAAAATGATGATTGTGACAAGTTGAATTTCCTTGTATAGGGAAGATAATTGAAACAAATGCTATATCATTGCATAGGGTCTAAGTTTTGAGGCTAATCATGATTAGACACATATCACTAGGTTTGGTTTTTTGATTTTAGATAGGGAAGCACGGAGGAAAATATTTTCCTTATTTCAGATGATACTAATTTGTGCTGTAATCTTTCATAGTTTCATTTTTCTTTTCCCTACCAAAATTCGAGGCGCAAACTTGGCATATATGTCTTTTGGTGCAAAGTATTATTTTACATTGGAGAGGGACGACTTTTAATGAATATCTTTACCGAAGTGTGACGAGTTCAAATTAATTTATAGTTCTCTTGGAAACTGAGAGGATCCAGTCGATCACTTCAGTTTCATTGCTTTCACTTGATTATTCCGGCCTTGAAATTTTGTGTCGCTTTTCTATTCAATTATTTTTAGGTTGCTAAGTCTAGGTTTAATGGACGTTTTATAGGTTTATAACTTTGACTAGAAAGTGGGGAACTTCCATATGATTTAAGGGATAATTACAAACACCTCCTTCAGGTTCAGGCTAATTACAAAAAAACCCAGAGGTTCCTGAAAATTGCAGAAATCCCTTAAAGTTTGATTTGTCTTACATTTTTTTCCTTCATAAGCAAAAAATCAAAATCCCCCTGACTTTATAAAAATATTACAGTTACCCCCTAAAGTTAAGACATAATCAAATTTGAAGGGTTTTTTCTAATTTTGAAACATCTCTAGAGTTTTTTGTAATTAGCACAATCCTCAAGGGTGTCTTTGTAAACACCCTTAAGATTAATAGTCTCCGTTGAGGTTCATTTCTGTGTAGCAAAATATGAAGTAATTGACACAAATGATGCATAGTACATGTCCCCATTCTAGCTTAGTTGTTTCTCCCTGCATCCCACATTGAATGTCCCACTTAAATTGATATTCAGTTTTTGATCTAAGTAGAGATTGAAAAAATCGGTTACTTTTATTTATATCCCTGAAAAGTATTGAAGGAGAATTGTAGGCGTCACACCATTATTCCATTTTATGTGAGAGAGTACTTTCAATCATGGGATAGGGGAGTATTATTATATAGACTGAAAGCATACTCGTGTTGAAGCAATACTAAATTGAACAGGAGGGAGCTAATATAGTGTATTATTTAAGACAGTCAAACAAAAGACATAACCTTTAGCACCATAACGATTTTATCATTTAGAAACTGTTTTACTAAAAAGGCACGAGGCTCATTGTGGATTTCATATTGAAAACGATTCAAACAAGGATGACACAACACATTTCCTTCTGGCTCCTCTTGGCTTTCATATCGCCTCCATGAACAATAACTCATCTCCTAAATGGTCATATCCTATATATATTCCTTAATTTAGCATGCGAAACACCCTTTCCATCTACGGAGGGATTGAGACTTATGGCTGCTAGTAGTTTAAAAGGTGCAGAACTGACATGGGCTGCGCTTTAATGGGGTAACAGCTTGACAAACTATCTGAATCAATTCATATGAACTGATCTGAGTTCAATCCATTTGCCACCCTTTGCATTTTAGTAGGTCTTTTGTGAACTCAACTTGACACATCTTATCCTATTTTCGTGGTTAGCTACAACATATTCTTGTCAGTGATTACCTACAACAATTCTTGGACTTTGCAAATGCTTACGCCAGTTAGTAGATATTAAATACTGAGATCAGATACTAAGTTGGGTATACAAGCTTCTACGCATGAAATGTGTATGATTAAATATTACTGATTTCTCAGCCTTCTCAAGTGTTATCAACTGCTTAACATTATACTTTGTTCTTGTTAATTTCTTCTTGTAGGTTCGAGGGTCAATTCCGTTACTTTGGGATCAGATTGTTGATTTGACATATAAGCCCAAGTTCGAAATCATGGAACTTGAGGAAGTAGTGAGTAATTCCAAATCTTCTAATTATTAATTAATGAACTGTATTACAACATACGAGTAACACGTGTCATTTGTTTTTCGATGATTTCTCATACATATCTCTGCAGCCACAAGTAGTCGAGCGACACTTTTTGGATCTAAGAAAGAAATATGGAAATGTCCTCGCTGTTGATCTTGTCAATACGGTATGTAAATCTCCACCGCATCACAAACTTTGCAGGTTCCTGTCATAGCTTTGCTTATGGAAACCTCCCCGAAATCATTTACGATACTGCTATTTCCTTCAACTGCCATCAAAATATTTTTCACTACTTTGCTCTTGTAGTTGCTTCAGAAACATCAATCAGTTGGAATTTTTTCAACTGATCAGTTGGATTTCTTTTTAACATACATCTGTCATTTAAACATAGATTAATTATAATTTTACTGTTCATTAAACCTTCTATATTTTAAGAGCATCATGCATTTAATAAAAGAAATGGAATAAAACCTGATCCTTGTTTGGACAGTAACTTCTTTTTCTACAACCAAATAAGCTTCCTCTTAAACTTGCTCTAAGCTAATATTGAGTATCCAGTAAGTTGGATAGCTATCAAAATCCCAATGCTAAAATAAGTATTCCCATCCTATTAGACTTGAAGATTAAGAGAGAATTTCACACCTAAAGGTATCCAGAAATGGAATTTAAAAGGTCTAGCACTTAATAAACAGAAGTGAACTGAAACATCATTTATCAATAATATTTTCATTTTTTTTCTTTTTAATTTGGATTGACTTGTGGAAAACAAAAAAATGGGAGCTCCGATTAATCCCTAGGAGTGCTTATGGATATTTAGTTGATCCCATATAAATGTTTTACTTCTAGATGACGGTGTCTTGCTTTCCTACTTATATAGAAGGAAAAGAAAAGAAATGTATAATGCATCTCATATTTGTGTTGCCTATAAGAAAAAAGCTTAATTCTTTATGACCAAAAGTCCAGTTGACAGTTACAGTCTTTTGATATCAAAGCAGGTTAGTTCTTTCATTCCTTTTGTACGTTGTTGGAGTCCTTAATGTCCTTAGTATAATTACCTCTTGTCCAATTTATGTTTATGCTTGTTATACTTTGCTATGCTCATTCTTATCTTCTAAACAGTATGGAGGTGAGGGACGCCTAAGTGAAAAGTTTGGCAGTGCAGTAAAACATGTTGCCAGTGATGATGTGAGGTAGAGATTCTCTTCCATCTGGTCATTTTACACCTCCCCCACCCCCCGGCTCTTATCTTTAGGGCAGGTCTTGGTCCATAAAAGATTTTGGTTGATAAATATACCCGACCTATTGTTGTCCCTAATGTTGTCCCTAATGATGACTAGATCACGAGGGTTCTACAGAAAACCCAAAATGAAAAAGAAAAGGACTAAATCACAATGGTTTTGACCTTTATATTGGTTTTGGGAGTTTTGAATTTTTGTCTCAACTTTCCTTTTTCTTTAAGGATGGATCTATTCACGCCACCTCTTTCTCTAAATACACCCTCTTACCCAACCCTTTTTTTAAGAATAACCTATTTATTTAATACACCCCCAACTTTCCCCAATTTACCCTCCCTCATTTAAACCCTACTTATTTCCCCCAAAACATAATAACACCCACCCTTTTTTTATATCTGGAGAATCATATGTTGGTATTTATGTCCCGACTTTGGCTTATGAAGTAGCTCAAGTTAATTATTTATAACATGTGAAGTGCATCGTTATTGAGGATATACATACCGATTTGATTATAGCAATTCTGTAGGAATACGAATAACTTCTTGAATTATAGGGGTGCCTGGTGTGAAATGGAGTTACAGATAATGTGTTTGACGGCAATGTTCTCGTATCATTTGTACATGAAATGGGTCTTATATCAGATGTACTTTTTGAGTTAGCATATTCTGGATAAAGCACTCAAGCTTGTTGTTTCTGTTGTATGTTCATGCTAGTATCACCTAATCCTAGGAAGAAAATGTTGCCTACTTTGGGTTGTGTTCATATTTCTATTTCTCGGAACTCAAGTAAATTGGAGCAAGAACAGTCTGTAGCCAAAGAAGAAAAGAGGGAGAGAAGAAGGAAGAGGGAAAATGACGGGATAAGAAGACGAATGTAGTTGGGGATGGAGGAGAAGATTATAAGGGTTGGAAAAGATGGGAGTGTAATTAGAGATTTGGTGGGTGATTTAGGAACTTAGTAGGGTATAAGGGCATTTTAATCTTTTCAGTTGATGCTATTTTTGTAATTAAAAGAGGGGGTATTGATAGGTTTTGAGGGTGTTAATAGCGCCTCTCTTTCTTTAATTTGTTTTTTTCTAGACTTTTAGGCCCTTTTTTAATTTTTTTTAAGAGTAAAAGATCATTGGCATAGCTATTTCCTTTAGTTCAATGATTTGACCCACTTAACTGTTGGAGAGGATATAGCTTGAATTGGGGTACACATCTCGTTTTATTAATTACTAAATTTAATATATTTATAATATTTTTATTTATTTTCTTAGATGCTATAAGAGGGCCACTCTATAAGTTTCTCCAACGGACGCTCTCAAACTCCTTCCTTCTCTCGACCTATGTGACTTAGAATTTACCATTCATTTATCACATATATGCAGTTTGACTCAATTTTAACTATTCGGCATTGTGCAGATATTTGCACTTTGATTTTCATAGATATGTGGGGATATGGATATCAAGTGGCTTTCCATTCTTTATCATCGACCAGCTTTTCTCTTGAAAACAAAGGGTGACTCACTAGAGAGCATATAGATGTTTTGTTGTATAGTATTTTGCGTGGTTTTCACAATTATTACTAGAATTTTTCAATGTTAGTTAATGTAAGTAAACTTAATCATGTTCATGGTAACTACAACCATAAATAGTCCAATAAACTTCCCATATTGAGTTATTGTAAAAGGTAGGAATATATGACTTGTAGATTATGCAAAATTGATTTGTGAAGTACCATATAGCATCCTCTCCAAAGAAATTGCGCAAACAATATTGGGCACATAATTCATTAAAAAAAGAAAGACAATTTTTTTATGTTTGTCGCATAACTTGGAGGCAGAAATCCGCATCACCGAATAATGGAAACTAGAGTATCCTTTCCGAACTTGATACATCATCTGAGAATTAATTTGGAAGCATGAGTTTGTATGGTGATATTTTTTTTTTCTTTTTAATAATTATTCTCTTCCAATAATGCTCTAAATATAGGAAATAACATAAGAAATTTTGACATATAGAAAACATTTTAGACATTCGTCATTGTATTAGGTAAATATTGATGCTTCTTTTCAAATTCAGTTTAGTTTACAATGAACCTTTACATTTAAATGAGTTAATTAAATTAGTTGGTCAATTGAATTTCACGTCAAACTGCTTAACCCCATTATTTCTTCCGTGGAGTAAATTGTTCCTTGTTTGAAGCTTCACGTAGGAATAATATCGTAGCAGATTCTGCTTTTCTTGTATTGTTTATGTGCACCATGAAACTTGATGGGCCTTAACCCTTTGAAAACATATTCAAACTTCTAGCATATGGTACAAACACAAAAACTGAACAAGAACTAAAGTTATTCACAGAGTGGCTCTTAATCTATTAAAATCATCCTAATATCTGCTAATGTTAAACAAAGTCTGTTCCCTTGTTGTAGACAATGTCAAAACATTCCAATTTTATGTTGTTGTTTCTCAGATTATTTACTACTCTGATGGGATTATAGGTACATGTTATTAAATGATAAGGGGGAGAAAGTTCAGGGGCAAGTTGGAGTTATAAGAACCAATGCATTGATCGCTTGACCGCACTAATGTCACCTGGTATTATTTTCTTTTTATTTTCTAACATGAATAATTTCGTACTTTTGAATGTTGAATTATGTTAGGGACCGATCGAAACGTGATTGCCGGAATAAATAACAGGGATAATTACAAAAACTTCCTCGAGGTTTAGTCTTATTAAAAAAAATTACAAATATCCCTTTGACATTTATTTCTATTTTACAAATTGCACCCTTAGGAAGGGGGTATTTGTTTGTACCCCCCACATGCAAATGATTATTTATGAAGCCTTGCTTGTGGAAAATTTATATGGGTGACGGTGAGATTTGAACTCATGACCTATGGTTTGGCTTCGCTCGATACCATATTGAATGACCATCTCATCTAAAAGCTTAATAGTTAAGTGAATCATTAATATTTATTACTCTAACAAATGGTAAATCTAAACCTCGAGGGTGTTTGTAATACCTGGGGGTGTATTTGTAATTTTTAAAGATGACACGAGTCTTTTTGTAATTAGTATAAACGCCGGGGTAGTTTTTGTAATTATCCATAAATAGTATCAATAAATGATTTCCATGATTGAAGCCCATGAAAGTAATAATACCTAATCTTATTCACTATTGAATGGGCACTCATTACCTTCACAAATAAAGGTTGGATTTATTATCGAAAACTCGGTATATAGCTCGACATTTTAAACCCTTATTTCCAACACAAATCAACCCACTTCCTATTCATTCTTCAAAGTCGCTGCCGTTTTGCCCCCAATGAATTTGGAGTGACCAAATTTCAATTCATTCAAAGGCGCCTCAAATGACCCATGAGCCTCATGTATGCTCCACAAAATAATAAAATGAAATAAACTTTAATTAAGAAACTAAAGTAATCAAAATAGAGAAAATTTATGTACATTATTGTTCAACTTATCCTACTAAATATCTCTGTGTATTCCTTATTAGTTGCACCCTACTCGTTTCCAAAAACTTCTTCCACTTGCGAAAAACTTTCCTCTGAAAAGTAATGATGATGGTGGTATTGGAAAATGCCATCCATGATGATGTATAAAAAAGGATAACTTAGATTGAATGTCATTTGTGATATCATCGTTGATATCATTGTTACTACATCTAATGTAGAAGCTCAACCAAGTTGACATGACCATATTGTTTAATTTGGCGGACTTGGTATGACCCACATCAATTAAGCGTATCTAATACGGGGGGGAGAGCCAAAACTTACCAAGCAAGATTCCATCCAAAAACCAATTGGTGATTGGAGGAGTAGTGGATTATAAGTTATACTATCTTCCCCTAATTAATCAATATGCGGAAACTCACAAGTTACATATTTCAACACGCCTCACTTGTGAGTCCTTCAATTCATTAATCATCATCACAAATCATTCTTCATGTTATGAGAACCTCGTATACTCACAAGTGCACCTCCTTGTTCTCCATCCAAGACATAATCTATTTATTGTATTCACAATGTTAATCTATTTATTGTATTCACAATGTTTGAGCATTTTTCCTATATATGTTCTTTACTTAAGATTTTTGAAGTGGAAAAGAAAAACCTATAGATCGCTTCTTCTTAAGTTAATCAGGATGAGATAAGCTAAATGAGTACTTACCCCTAGTTTTTTACTAAATGAGATGTCATTTTATTATATCATAAGATTTGTATTTCATACTATGTTCATGCAAAAAAATAGAATGTGATTACCTTCAGGGAAAGCATTTTGTCATTTTTTCTTTCTTCTTTTATTGCAGAGCATGATTGCTCGTAAAATGTTGGAAACTCAACTTCGAAGGCTTGGTTGTTTTAATGCTGAGGAAACTATTAGTAAACATCCCAATTTGGATGAATGCTTTAGAAATTGTCAGTATGTTTTTTTACTCATATAAATAAATGGGGGATGAAACACTTTGCCATCTGAATTATGACGTTTTGGGTGCTAATTTTGTTTTTGTAACAATTTTGTCATCTGAACTACTGGGTTTTGCAGTTTGCCATCTGGAGCATCCTGATTGTTGTATTATTTGCTGGGATTCTGTCACATACATGACATATCTATTGTTTGTGCACTTTTTTGTCAACTCATGGTGTTTGATGTGTTGAGTCTAATGCTGAAAGTTAGATTAGTATTTTCCCACATAAAACATTATGGAATTAAGCAAAAAGTGGACAAACAAGATGTGCATATGCATGTAACAAAATCACGGAGAATAGGTCAACAATCGAGGTGTTCTAGATGACAAAGTGCAAAACCCGTGTAATTCATATGACAAAATGTAAACCAAAAAAAAGTTTACCTCCCAAAATGCGAAAATCACCGTATTTTGGATGGCAAAGTTTTTGTACCTCTAAATAATATACTTGATGTTGCTATTAATAGTGGCAATATACTTTATGTAACTTCATATAGTTTTCCAAAGGCTTATTTTTCTCTTACTTTTCCATTATTTCTATTACATTTTAGTGTGGGCTAACCATGGTGATGACATTAGCATCCAGTATTGTGGCACTCCTGCAATGAAAGGAGATTTCGTCAGGTGCCTTTTAGCTATCCATTTTTCATATACAATCATACTATGAACTTCTATTTGTTTCAAGTCTCATAAATGCCGCTAAAATTATTAAAAAGGAACTCGAGTTGATTTTGATGGTGTTGATATGTTTTAATGTATTAGTGTTGGATTTCGCATCAATACTTGGATGAGTTAGGAACCTTCATAAATATTTATACTTTAAAAATGATATCATAGAATGATAATTGAATGTTAGTTACCGTGAAACCAACTACTCTCCGAGCTAAGAATTGTCGAAACACATAATATGTAAGAATCTCACACAAAATCTTTGAATTCTAGCCGGGGGATTAAATGTCGTATTAATTTGCTTTAGTTGCATCCCATTGTACACTTATAGGGGTTGTAATGTTTATCTTTCCAATTTCAATTTGAACTCTTCTCATTCTTTTCGCTTATTACCCAACTTCTTCTAGTGATTGCTTGTAAAAAGCCTCCTTAAACCAACTTAATATGATTATCTAAATATGTGTCTTGGGATATTGAAAGCGGAAAGAGGCGATACACCTCAATTTGTGCTTAAACGAGTTCTCTTTTACACTTTAAGATCCAAGAACCATGTCAATGCTCGGATCATTTTAGAGACCCTGCCATTTCACTTTAAGCGTAGAAATGACAAATTAGGGGGATGAACTTCGACATACACATTAGAAAAGGATCTACATACAAAGGTCTAAAAACATCACTTTTGAGGAAATGAAGAGTCATCTCTCGAGTTACGATAGAAATTCTAACACGAAATTTATCATATTAATGAAAAATCGAAAGAATATATTTGAGTAGTTCTCCTTATGTTTCCAGAATGCCTCTATTTGACTAACCAAGAATAATATTTATTCTTCCTATGTGATATTGAACTCCTCGTTTGTATGCAGAGGTGTATTAACATTAGGGCTCCACCGGCCGGAGCCCAAAGATTTTTATCACGACCCGTTAGTAGTATTACATTTTTCACTTACTTTGTAGGTATTTCTTTTATTAGCCCACCCCACAACCCTTAATTTATCTTTAAAAAAAAAAACCCAACTAACAATAATTAAAGATGAGTTTGATTCCACATTTCCACTTCTCACCATTCCCAGCCGATTCTCTGCAATTTTGAAATCAAATCTCTTATTTTTTTTGAAAATCTTAATTTTTGCCATGTAAATCCTATCTTCAATTTCTTTTTTTTTTTTTGTCATGGACATAAACTGAAAAGGGGAAAAGTTATGGTGTCATAGCAAGAGCATAAATGATAAATCCATTTTTCACATTTTACTGGTTATAAAATTTAAAATGATATTTATTTAACATTAAATAAATTGGTAAAATTATTTTGAAATTACAAAGTTATGATTAAATTACTATAAATCTGCTTTAGTAGTTTAGTTTGTTGAATTATTATTTGTTTTTCAAAATGAACTTTCTAATTATGCAATTAAGTATTGACTATGATATATTGATATTGACATTGTTTTCATACATATCTCATATGCAAAGCTTAATAGGATATTGGAGAAAGAACATTGATTAGCTGCTAATCAAACAAAAGTAAATTGATTGCAAATCAAACATTGATTAGGTTGGCTAATCAAACATTCATTTAGTTAATAGTATAGATGTAGATTCTGTTATTGATGAATTTTATTCTTTGAAATCTCGTCGAGCACAAGTTCTATAGATACTGAACAATTTATTATGCATAATTTTATTGTACTGAAATTTTCTTACTTTCTAGCCCACCCCATTATCGATTCCTGGATTGCCACTGTTTGTATGCCTTGTACCTGACTTCTTCGAGTGTTTTCCTGTGAAAAGTCCTTGCTTCTTCTTCGTATGGTGATCTAACTATGTTTTCTAGCAGTTTGGAAAAGGAGAGGTTTTTGGGAGGTTGCTAAGGAGCACACTCACCAAAAGGGTAGAAATGCCTGTGAATATCTGTATAAAATTAATCCTTTATGTTCATTACCTCGTAGGTGGTATGCAAAACCAATATATTTTTCTTGGTTCTCAACTCACACACTGGTGCATTTGCCAAGTTTTTTAAATAAGACTATATTAAACTGCCTTAAATAAAAAGTGCCAAGCTTGCAGTAGCCTCGGAGAGCAACTAAATTAGGGCCACTGATGTAGATTTCTTCCACTTGTACCTGACCAGGAAAGCAGTCCCCAATCATCAGAAGTATCCCATAGCTGGAAACTATTGAATATGTAATAATTAAAACTAGAAAAATAATTCTTAATAAATTAAAATTGAATGACCAAACTGCTCCATCTTAAACCTTCTTTTCTCGTCTCTGTTAAATCACATCACAAAAGGTTCATCAGTTAGCATCAAACTTCTTCAAAGAACTCTAGTTCATGATTAAAAGGGGGAGTGACTTAATTTTTCATATTAATTTAAACGTGAACTATATTTGCTAAATTTGTTGGAGATCAATCATGAATTTATGTTTGTTTTAGTTACCACAGATCAACATTAATCTGGTGGTGGATCAGGTCAACAAGTATTGAACCTTTTGGTCATCATTCACTGTACCTGCACTCCTATAATATAGATATCGTCTTTTCTAGGACAGATGGCCCGAAGCATATTAAAAGTTAATTCTAAATTAATCCTGTTTCTTGATTGAGTTTTGAAGATTGTTGATATTTTTTCTTTTCCTCACATTCTTTCGACAGTTCAAATATTTCTTTCCCGTTGTTTGTATTGAAGCTCTTTTATAACTTGTCTCTGATTTCCCTCTAATTCTTGATTTTTCTCTATGATATACGAGACAAACTCATTTCCATTTATGGAATAAATCAAGATTTTCCTTTGATTCAGAGACAAATCATAAGAATTTATTTTTCTTTGTTTGTAATGGTTTCTTGGTTGATATCAGATGCGGCCAGAGGACAATACAAGGAATCTTGAAAGATGGCTGGACTTCTCTTGTGCGGTATTACTTAAACAACTTTTGTGATGGCACAAAGCAGGTTTTCATGCTTGCCCTATATACTCTATATGCATAAAGGCTAGCAAATTTGCTGAAGTTGCACCAACCTTTTTAACCATTGTGCTTTCTAGATTTGATTTTAGTATCTATTAGTCTAACAGTGACTTCTTATCTGACTGCATCATGGTTCTTAGTGTCTGTCTTTTTCTTTAGTGTTGATGTGTCTAAGCATATGCATGATTTTTAACTGGTGGTTTCATAAGTTTTATCTCAATATTTATAAAATAAATTCTTTCAGCATTTTTCTGAAACCTTGAATGTTTTGCTTCATCTGATTATGAGAGCTTATATCATTGATTCCATAAATTAGGCTCATTTTTATAAATTAGGCTCATTTTTAATAAATAACTCTCTGATATGCAACAGTTATTATGTTTAATTCAGCTGAAATCCTGATAATTTTTCCTTCCTTTCCTGAAGGATGCAATTGATTTATTACTAGGACACTATATTGTATCTGTTTCCCGGAGTATGACTCCTACAACGAAGAAAGGTGGTGTTGAGGCCATAGCTGTGAGTAATCTTATAGTTACCAGCTTGCTTTGTTATGTATATGTAGTGCATCTGTAAGTTTTGTGTCATTTTGTATCCATATCCCTAAAAACTGCCTACACTAACTTAATCTCTGTTATTGCCTGCGATGACTAACAAAAATGAGAAAACAAAAGTTAAGAATCACATCACGCTCTATTGGCAGAGTTTGTGTATATTTATAGGGCTGTAGTTTAAATGAAAATGAATCTAACTGAATATGACAATTAGGTTGAATGCATCATGTATGAATGACTCTTGTAGGCTACTGCATTAGCATTGTCTTTTTGATATGATGTTTGCTAAATGAGACTAGTTTATGTAACAAAGTTATTATGTGGACACGTAATGCAACTAGAGGTTCTCAAGCTATATTTTCATAAACAAACTTCGAAATTTTCGGCACATTAATTTCACTGTGATATTCAAAATTAGTTGGACATTTGTCTTGTGTCAGAGACATGACTCCAAATCTGGGATTATGTAGTTTTGGAGGGAAAATCAACCAATACTAATCACATGTCATGTTAATTAGGTATTTCTTTAAAGGTATAATTTCACAGTTCTTTAGATTACTTAAATAAGTGTATAATTAAATAAGTAACTGATACATTATTATTTAAATAAAGGGATAATTACAAAACCACCCCTGAGGTTTGGGCTAATTACCAAAAAAACTAGACTTCTTTGATAATTACAAAAAATCCCTTCAGGTTTGATTCCATCTTACATTTTTCCTTTCATAAGCAAAAATATTTCAAAAAAAACCCATGACATTTTAAAAATATTACAGTTACGCCCTTAAATTTAAGACAAAATGAAACTTGGAGGGGCTTTTTGTAATTTTGAAACATATGTGGGTTTTTGTGTAATTAGCCCAAACCTGAGGGGTGTTTTTGTAATTATCCCTTAAATAAAATCTTTTTCTTCTTCCTTTGCGTTTTTATCTTTTCCTCCTTTCTTTTTCCCTTTGTACCTTTTTGTTTTCTCTTCACTATTTCTTTCTTCTCCTTATTCAATTGAGCTGCCACCTCCACCACCGGTACCAGAACACCGCCTCCACCCTCAACCTCTCAACCTACAACCTAAAAAATTTAAAGGTTTTTATTAGTTTCATAATTTTGATTCCAAAATATGAAATAGAGTTGGTGGTGGCATGGTGTGTGAACGGTGGATAAAGGTAACATTTGTAAGACAAGAAAGAGAGAAAGGAAAATGAAGAACAAGGGAAAACAAAAGAAAAAAGAAAGGAGAAGAAAAAAGGAAGGGTGAAGCAAAAGAAAAAGGAGAAGAGAAAAAAATAGGAAATTCCTCCAAAATGGTTCACTTGACATGCCATATGAGCAAAATTGGCCAATTTTTTCTTCAAAACCACAAAATCTCCTAATTTTTGGATGAAGTACAAGTGTCGACACGACATGACACTGGGCACGACACGTGACCTATCCTCCAAAAAAATTCGGACACTCCACTTTCATACTACTAAGTACTAAGCATTAAAGCACATGAAAGCTTTTCTTTTTGCGTAACTTTTTCAATTTATAATTATTTTGTTCAAATTATATCAAACATATATTGTTTATAAATGTCGTATTAAAAAGTGTAATATTATATGTAATATATATTAAAAAATCTAAATTTGTTGGAGTGTCCGTGTCGTGTCCAAATTTTGGATCCTTTTTAGCCATGTCTAAATATCCTAGATTTTAGACAAAAATAGGTCCGACACCCCGATATATGCCATTTTCCGGCACGCGTGTCCGAGTCCGAGCGACATAGCATGTGGCTAGAAAAGACTTTTTCTAGCTAATTTTGGATTTCTAGTTCAATTAAATGTGCCAATAAGTTAAAGTAATTTCATGTGAATTGCACATCTCAATTTTAAAGTGGTAAAGTTAAATAGGCCAAATTATTGGATAGAAAATACATTTTTCCAATTTGGGAGCCTGGCCCGTACCAAAGTAGTTAATGTTTATACCCTTCACCAAGTTAGTTTACTTCAATGCAATTTTTAGTGTTGCAATGTTATCGTAGGTGTATAAATGTTTAACAAAAGATAGTATTCTTAGGTGTATAAATGTTAAACAAAAGATAGTATTGCAAGTCTGCTTAAGTTCAAACTTAGGTAAAACTTAGAGGATACGAGAATCTGTAGTTGGAGAAGACATTTCTACCTGGTTTCAGTTTGCTGGGTCATCCAGATTTTTAGTATCTGAAATCCAATAAACTCCATGTCACTTGCAAAATTGAGAATGAACCCAGCTTCCATTCTTGTAATTCAACTACAAGTCATCTTCTTCTTATCTCGATGTGTCCTTGGAAGATCAAATTTGCTAAGTTCCTCGTGAACACGATTTTCTGCTGTAGCTTATATATGATTAGTTCATATGTGACAGTTATATTTTACTGTTTAATTTCTGCAGTCCTTTCCACTGGCTTTTTCACTGATTATGACTGGGTTCGTCTTCGCAACGATTTCACTACGACGAGGTCAGAAAGCACTTAAGCTAACAGCATCTACTTATAGTTCTGTTTGTAATTCTTGCATTGCTATAGTTATTTCCTAGTAATCAACTTACGAGTTCATTTGACTTCGGACGTGTTGGATTCTTGAACAAAGTACTACAAATTATATATGAAGATTCTCGTTATATGCAATGAAAAAAGAACAGTACTAAGGATAGACACTTGGATGGAGAAAAAGGAAAATATAGATGTATAGAAATAGTTGCAGCAGAAGTGTTAGGCATGCATTTGCGCAAGTTTACACGCACTTGGCAGAGTTACAGGTTTTCAAACTTATGTGCCAACCAAACATTTAATTTGAACATGCACAAATTGTAAAAATACTTAGGGATTCATTGCTCTAGAAATAAAGATTATATATGCTTGTTCATGTCAGAATCAGAGCTTGTCTTTTCTTAATGAACTGCTTATGAATGTTTCCGCAACTCTTATTCTACTTGACAAAACTCACTTGTCTGTTTCCTATCTTATCATTCCACCTCTATTTTCCAAGAAACAACAATGGAGCTATATAAGCTTGATATACCTTATAGTGAAAGGCTGCAAATTTTGGACTTAAGAGTTGAATCCTTAAGTTTGACCGTCAAAATCCACATTTATAAATTAGCATTTGCTAAGTATCCTCTTTGTTCTCTTTTAAGGTTTGTTGGATGTGTTGTGTCCGTTCTGCTTTTCATGCCAAATATTTCAAAACCTTAATCATGTCACCTGTGAGAGTTTCTGCTAAGACCTTCCCAGGCCTAAAATTTGCTGTGTGGGCGGTGTAACAATTCATCATTTTCATTGATTAAATTTAACTTTTTAAATTTTTGCAGTTCGATCTGACCAGTGGAATTTATTATTTTCAATCATGTGGGCAAGCATGAGTTTGGTTGTAGCATCAGTTGTGAGGGCCAATGGTCGCGCTTTCTGCAACCGTCCTCGTCTGCATCAACCTAGGCGTTGAGTCTGCGTTTGAGGTTGTTGGCTATTGCAACAATATTCAGCAAAGTTCTTGCACTGCTTCTTAGGAAGTTCAATTGTTAATTTTTTGTAGTACATGTATCTTTTACTAGTGAAATTGCTAGTTATAGTATTTTGTTGTCTGAAAATGTACATAGGTCCGGAGGTATATCGCTATATATGTAAAAGCTGTAGTAATCTTCAATTATATGTAATTTTGTACTCCTGATTTATACATATGTAGTCTGCAACAGGGATGGTCATTTTCTTTTCAGTCCCCAGGTTTTTTTGTTCATTCCTTTCAAACCAAAATGTTTTTTTAGCCATTTTGACACGTGGAATTCCAAAATTGCTCCTTAAACCAATTTACACATTTTTGAGTCGCACACACATCCTCATAATTCGACAATCAAAATTTGGGAATAAAATCATATTCCGACGACTTGCAAAAATGGACTCTATGGTGTTTGTATGTTTCACTTCATCCAATTCAATTTATTTTATGTTTTTTTTTGAATTAGTAAGTTTATAGTTGTTTAGGTTTAGATATTTTAAGTTGAGATTGTTGATGTAGAAAACCTTGTTACATCATTAATGGTGGTTTTGAGTGAACGAGGAAGATGACAGAGTCTTCGTCCCAAAACTTTGTATCAAGTGTTGAGATACCATAACTTGGCATTGAGTTATGCAACTGCATCATTGACATCGAGTTACCGTAAATTGACATCGATTTACCATAACTTGATATCGAGTTATGTAACTGCATCATTAATGGTGGTTGCAGGTCGGCCCGCCCAAAAATCATCCAGGGCAATGTTTTCCTTGGCCTAACCTAACCTAAAACACAATTTTATAAAATGTGTCGGGCCACTCGGGTTTCGGGTCGGGCCAAAGTAAGCCTAACTCATTTCGGACTCGTAAAAATATAGCCCAGTCCACCCCATTCTCGGGCTGGTTAGACTGCCCATGGGTCGGGCTGAAAATTACCAGCTCTAGTTGCAAGGTCTGGGAATGGAAATTGGGTGAGCCGCAAAATGGGACATAGAAGCTTAATACCTATTCGAAGTTTTGGCAAATAAATAGCATATCGCAAGAGGGCAATGTCGATGCTACCCACTTGAGTAGCTACCCAAGTGGGTGGCATCGACTAACACGAATTGAACCTATTTCTACCTTTGTTTTCCTTTGGCTCTTTTGTCTCTTTAAACTACGTAATTTGTGTGGTATACTGAATTTTTGTTACTTGTGGAAACTTCCCATGGGGATTAAAATGGTAAATTAGAGAAACACTTCCTAAGGTTTGCTTTAATTATTGATAAACCTCCTTAAATTCCTATTATATCCATCTTCTCTGACATTAACGGCAATTCTCAAATAATAACAATTTTAAGAAATATTATCATCCTAGCCTCTTTTCAGTATTTCAAATACTAAATGCCTCCCTTAAGTTTTATCAAATTGTGATATGTGTTTACTCTTTATGTGGTTTTGGTGTTTGACATTCTTATTGGAAAGTTAATTCGATGGAGATTAGTTTGCATCTGTTTGCTGAAGAGTATTGATTTCTTCATGGCAAAATGTTTTCTAAGACCGTTTTACGGATTATTTTATGTAAGATAGATCACACCCACCTCACTTACCTGCCTGACCCATTTTTTCAGGTTTTCAGGATTTCTTCATTTTTTTTCTCTTTCTTCCTTTTGTTTTCCTTATTTTCCTCATATTTTTTTCTGTATCTCTCCTCTCTTCTTCTCTCGTTTTTTTTTCTTTCTTCATTTTGCTTTCCTTATTTTCCTCCTATTATTTTCTGCATCTCTCTCTCTCTCTTCTTCTCTCATTTTTTTCCCCTTCCATGATGCCATTTTTTTAAGAACTTAAAAAGCTTTTCATTTGATGGGTTTAAACGACAACAACCAAAATATGGTGGGCAATACATATTTTGTCATTCGATTACAATGAAATAGCATCAAAAACACTTAAGTCTATCTCAGGACAACTTTTTATTACTGATATTGCATCACTATAATAGATCACATGAACCGAGTCCAATCACTACTTTCTTCATGTGTTAAGCCTCTGAAGGTGATGGTAAATGCTACCCCAAGGCTTTCTTTTATTACTCCATGGAGGCACTCAATTGAAAATTTTTACGCTGCACTTTTAATTTAGTCATTTCTCCCATGAAGTATAAATTATTGTTCACATTAGCTGGAAAGGGAAGACACTAAAGTAGTTGATAGTTGATACAACACTTCTTGTAAAAGAAAGAAGACGACATATCTCTTTATTCTAAACTCCTCATTTAATCTTCGTTCTCTGTATAAGCCTGATAAACTATACATTTTTTGAGATAAAGTATCATATTTTTCAATAGAGTCAAATTAGGAATTTCGAAATAGCGAAGAAGGAAAATAAACATAACAAAGTTAAATAAAACTTTTATGAGTAAAAGTATCTGTTTTTGTAGATAAAATATCATGTTTCTTAATACAGTTACAAATTAGGAATTCATTACATGAAGAAGGAAAAATAAATATGATAGAGTCCAAGTAACAGTTTTATTAGTAAAAATATCTTTTATTTGAGATAAAGTATAATATTTTTAATGCAGAATCCAACACAATGAAGAAGTAAAAATAAATATGACAATGTTAAAGTAACACTTTAAAGAGTAAAAGTATCCATTTTTTTAGATGAAGTAAATATTTTTTAATGCAATTATAGGTTAGGAGTTTGGTACGATGGAAAAATAAATAAATACGATAGACCTAAAGTAACACTTTTATAAGTACAATTTGAGATAAAGTATCAAGTTTTTTAATACAGTCACATTATGAATTCATTACAGTGAAAAAAGAAAAAAAATAACATTGTTAAAGTAACACTTTTATGATGAGCTAAAGTCTTTATTTTTTAGATAAAGTATCATGTGTTTTTGCAAATATGATTGTAAGTGAAGTTTCCTATAATTTTGTATATAGAATCCAAAATCCAGAAATACGTGGTTGAAATTGGAAAAGGCAGAGATTATGTGCTAGAACAACAATCAAAAAAATTAGGAGATGGGCAAAGATGAAAATAAGGAGGAACGGGAGAGGGGATGAGAAAAAGGAAATGAGGAGAGAGAAAGAGTGTGTGCGAGAGAATAAGAGAGATATATACGGATCCAAATTGTGGATCTGTCTTGCGGATGAGGATCCGTAAGACGGTCTTACAGAAGGCCTAGTCTTTCTTCAAACAAAAAATAGTACTTTTCATATTATTAAAAGTATTCTTAATTGTTTTTGTTAATGTGAACAATTAACATTTTTGGTAAACTGGTTCAAACTTTGGTAAGTGTCATAAGCGATGTTGTAAACTATGTGTTATAACATCAGTATAACCAAACCTGGACAGAATCGTGAACCATGTTGTTTTTACTTTTTTATAGGGTTTCGTAATTTTAAGTTGTTGGAATATTTGATTAGTTATTTTGATTCATTTTATTTGATTTTATCATGATAACTAACTTATTTCTTGATTTATATTGAATCAAATAAGCACAAGATATTATGAGATCTTTTGAATAAGGAAAGAATCAAGAAAGATATTTTTCATTGATACCAAACAATTAATCACCCGATTTTTAGGTATTGATTTATAGGCCAAATGACAATGTATAAAAGGAACGTGTTTCTCATTGAAGGATGTTAAACTCTAGTTAAAATATAGTTAGTTTAGTTAGTTTTCTATTGTACAGTTAAATTGTTATGAAAGTTAGTTATTTGTTAGTTAACTTGTACAGTATAAGTACAAGCTCAATGTACAGAATTCATTCATTCAATTCTATCACAATCAATTCATTCTTCTCTTGTTCTCTTGTTGTTCTTCTTCTTCAAGCATTCTTTATTCATCAAGAAATCTATCAGTTAACATGGTATCAATTTGAAATGCATCATCCGCTCATTGTTGATTCTCTCTTCAAATCTCCATTACTGCTTAAGATCACTGGTTCTTGCCTTCATCATGGCCTCTAATCCCGAGATTCCTACATAGAGATGTCCTTCCAATGACTACACATCTCCGTTCGTTCTTCACCCCAGTGATAACCATGGTGCCGTGATTGTATATGGACCTTTCATCGGAGAGAATTATGTTTCTTGGAGCAGGGCAGTGCTAATGGCCCTCAATGTCAAGAATAAAAGCTGCTTCATCGATGGCTCACTTCAGATTCCTTCCCCCTCTTCTTCAGTCTTATACAACTATTGGCAGCGCGCCAATAATCTGGTGATATCTTAGATTCTTAACTCCATTTCTAAGGAAATCCGTCAGAGTCTTTTGTATTTTACAAGTGCTCAAGAGGTATGAGATGAGTTAAAAACTTGATATGTTCGTAGTGATGGACCACGTGTCTTTCATCTTGATAAATCACTAAGTTGTATCTCTCAAGGAACTCAATCCATCACTCTATATTACAACAATTTTAAAGCTATTTGGGATGAGTATATTAGTTTCCGACCTATCATTAAGTGTACCTGTGGAAAATGTTCTTGTAATATCTCTGTTTTAATGTCTAATATCCTACAAAATGACCCAGTCAATAAATTCTTGGTTGGTTTACACGAATTCTATGATCCTATGCGTAGCCAACTACTCTTGTCTTCACCTTTGCCAAGTCTTGCCAAGGTTTATGCCCTCTTGTTGCAAGAAGAATCCCAAAAGAGCCTGACTAATGTTTCTTTCCCAGTCTCATCTACTGATTCTCCAATGGCAATGTTGGCCAAACAATCTTTTAATTCCAAGTTTCAACCTAAAGACAAGAAAAAGCCCAAATGTTCACATTGTGGCTTCACATGTCACACAATTGACAAGTGCTTTCAGTTAATTAGCCATCCACCTGGTTGGAAAAAGGTCTAAAAGGTCCTAGGCAAGCTCCCTCTTCAACTACAAATGCCTCTGTCTCTCCTACCCAAGATCATGGTGTTGAAGCTGATTCTATCTTTTCATCTGAAATGGTACAAAAATTTCTAGCATATGCGAAGAATCAAAATTCAATTCATAATGCACCCACATATCAAGTAATTCATGCAGCAGCAACCACAGTCACATGTATCTCTCATTTTTGCTGCAATATTTCCATGCTGAAGTATAAATCTGATGTTGTTGTTCATTTGCTCAAGTTTTATAATCTTGTTTTAACACAATTTGATGTCAAAATCAAGGCCTTAAGGTCAGATAATGGGACTGAATTTATACTTTCTGACTTTTATAAAACCTATGGAATAGTTCATCAAACTTCTTGTGTTGAAACCCCTCAACAGAATGGTATTGTGGATAGAAAACATCAACATCTTCTCCAAGTTGCTAGAGCACTTATGTTTCAGTCCAAGGTGCCTTTATCCTTTTGGGATCATTGTATTCAAGCTGCAGCTCACATAACTAACAGGGTGCCAAGTTCTTTACTAAAACATAAATCTCCTTTTGAAATGCTTTTTACTAAGGCTCCTGATTACAGTCATTTCAAATTTTTTGGATGTTTGGCATACGCTTCTACTTTAACTACTCATATGACCAAATTTGAACCAAAAGTTGTGAAATGTGTTTTTATAGGATATCCAATTGGTACAAAAGGTTATAAGTTGTATGATATTGTTAATAATAAAATTCTTGTTTCCAGAAATGTTAGTTTTTGTGAACAAAATTTTCCCTTTCATTCCTTATCTTGTGAAAACAATTCTCAGACTGCTTATGTACCTCTTCTCAAAGATTTGTCATTTTCTACAGATTTTTTTGATATTTTTCACAATACTGTTCAATCTCATACTTCTCCTTCTGAGAATCTACCTACTGCTGCTATACCTGCTATACCTCAAGATTTATCTGTAGAAAATGAGACCTTTACTACTGACAATAATATTGAAGTTATATCTACTCCATATGATTTTCCTCATGCAGATATTCCACAGGTTACAGAGAATGTTCCTACAGATATGATTCCTACAACAACAAGTGATTCTACTATTGAGAATATATCTCATTCTGGTACTGAGAATTTAGCTAATTCTGGTATTCCTTCGAGAAAATCCACTAGAAGCAGGGCTATGCCCAATTATCTAAAAATATATGATTGTGTTGTGCCCCTTCCCTAAAACATGATCATGCAGCCAACTTCTCTATTTACAATCAAAAATATGATATTGCTAATTTCATTTCCACTTCTCAGCTATCTTCAACTCATAAAGTTTTTACAGCATCTATAACCAAAGAGGTTGAACCCAAGACTTACAATCAAGCAAGCAATAGTCTTGAATGGCAAAATACTATGAAATCTGAAATTCAGGCTTTAGAGAAAAACAACACTTGGATCTTAACTGAATTACCCTCAAACAAGCATTGTATTGGGTGCACGTGGGTGTACAAGATCAAATATAAAGCTGATGGCATAATTGAGAGATACAAAGCAAGGCTTGTAGCAAAGAGCTATACGCAAGAGGAAGGATTGGACTATTTTGACACTTTTTCTCCTATCACAAAACTGACAACTGTCAGATTAGTCTTAGAAATTGCAACATTAAACAATTGGCATCAACATCAACTAGATGTGAACAATTCATTCCTACATGGAGACCTTGATGAGGAAGTTTATATGACACCACCTCCAGGATATTGTACAGATAACAGAGTTTGTAAACTTACCAAAAGTTTATATGGTCTGAAATAGGCCTCAAGGCAGTGGTTCCAGAAATTAACTTCTTGTCTCTTAACTTTTGGTTTCTCTCAGTCAAGGTCAGATACTTCCCTTTTTATCAAAACTTCATCTAATTCTATAACAGTTCTCTGTGTGTGTAGATGATATCATCCTATCAGGAAACAATCTCAATGACCTCATTCATAAAGACTCACCTAGAAGAGACATTCACTATTAAGAACCTGGGCACATTGAAATATATACTGGGAATTGAAGTTGCAAGAAGCAAGAATGGTATTTCCATTTGCCAAAGGAAATATGCCTTAGATATATTGACTGAGGCATGGTATCTTGGTTGCAAACCTGCCAACACTCCAATGGATCCTAAGGCAGATCTCAAAAACAATGACAACAAAACTTTGGAAGATCCATCATCCTACAGAAGACTAGTTGGAAGATTGCTATACCTTGTTAGTCCAAGTGGCTACGATAATCTAGAGGGGGGTGAATAGATTATCTCGGTTTTTCAGATTTTGCCCTCTTTTTCGAATAATCAAACAAACAAAGACGAGAATGTAAATACGGAAATTAAACAACACTCCGATTTAAAGAGGTTCAACCCACCTAGGGCCTAATCCTCTACCACCCCAAAGATATCCGGATGGATTTCAAAAAAAAAAAGATATTATTAATTTACCAAAAATTAATACAACACCTTGAGGATTACCACAACCCTCTTACACCACCTTGAGGATTACCACAATCCTCTTACAACACCTTTGAAGATTACCACAACCTTCAAACACCTATCACCTAGATCACCCAAGTGTATTCTTACCACAAGAATACTCACAAGGATGTCTTGTGTTGAATGATGACCAAAATCAAGATTACAACTCAATAATGATTGATACAATATGAGTACAAGTGTAATCAAGAATTGAAAGCCTAGACCTCAAATTTGTGCAAGTGAAAGTGCTAAGGCTAATACAACAAGATATATGAAAGTGTTTGCTTTGTTTGCTCTTTTGTGTATGGAGTGTTGTATCTTGTTGCTTGAATGAAGCCTCTATTTATAGGAGAGGTCTTGGCTTTGATTTCCAGACATTGGCTCCTCCTTGGGGAGTGATTTGCTGCAAAAGAAACCATTTAAAATCATCAATATAGCTGTTAGAAATCAATCCCACAAAATAGGGAAAAAGTCATCGAAAATGCAACGGATAGTTTCTTTGATAAACGGGGTTCGACCGGTCGCACAGAGATAAGATTGAAATTGAATTCTGCAATTTTTACACGGGGGACCGGTCGAAGGGGTTCGACCGGTCGCCCTTGGTCTTGACCGGTTGGGGTTGATAGAAAATCAAAACAGAGAAGTCTGCATTTGAGAGGGCACTCCCAGGTACCGGTCGCCCAGTGGTCGACCGGTCGCCCACCTGGTCGACCGGTCGCCCTCCCCATTTTCTCTTACGTCCCATTTTCTGTTTCAAAACTCAACTCAGGTACGGGTTGCCCTATAGGGCGACCGGTCGAGCCTGAAACAAAAGTGTTGTCCAATTTTAAATCGAATATAAACTTCAAGAAATACTCCGAAAAATAGTAAAAATATTTTAGATCGATCGGAAGTGTTGGGACAACATTTAGGGACATTGTTTTGGTATAAAAACTCATTTGAACAAAATCATCAAAATCATGATAAAAACATTTATCTAACAAACTCCCCCTTTTTGATGATTACAAACCAAAACAATTTTCAAGAGGATGATTTCGAAAAACAAAATAAATTTTCCGGTTTATGAGTAAACTATCCGTTTAAAAACATTTTACAAAAGCTCCCCTATCAACAAGCACATTAATAAAAAATATTGCATAAGCTAGAAGCACAAGCTTTTACAAAATAAACAACAACTCCATGAGCTTAGAAGCTCCCCTGTCACAAATACTTATTATCCATGCAAACAAGTTCATAAAACAATCATTGGACTGAGTTTTCTTCACAACTTATGGCCTTAATAAGCCATAGCTTATAGTAATAAGCCATAGCTTATAGCTTCTATCATGAGCTTTTATTAGCTTCTTTGAGCTAACGAGCCAATTTCTGTTTCTCCCCTTTGGAATCATAAAAAAAAATGTTAGGATGATAAAAACATCATAGAAGTATATCAAAGTGCGCCAAAGAAATGGTTTATCAACCATTGAGCAATTTAGGCTTAAAAACCAAGGAAAATGGGAGAAATGTATCATGAAGAGTTCATACGCTCGTTTATTTGCCAAAACATGATCTCAATGAGTATTGAAGACTTTTGGAAGCGAGAGAATCATGTAGAAGTTGAAATTTTCATTGTGACATTTCATCGAACACATTGTGGGCGTGAAAAATAAAAAGAGTTGTATATAGCCCTTGTAAATGATCCAAGCCAAAAATTGCATCACCAATTCACATCAAACATCATACAATACAACATAATAACTAAGCTCATCAAGATCATAAGCAAAAATATCAAGAAATATATAAGAAAGCCATAAACTCAGGTTCAACCCAATTGAGCAAAGTAAGGAAAATTCTTACCACTTGATCGGAAAAGATGAGCAATGATGATGATAAACATGCTATATAAGGTCCAAGATATGAATTGAATGCATGAAAATCAATTTTGAGTGAAAATTGTGTGCATTTGGCAAAGGGGACGAAAAATGGCAAAAAGAAGTGAAAATAACAAATGTCAAGACAGAATCTAACTTAAACCAAAATTTGGCCTAGAGGCGACGGGTCGTGGTTGAGGGCGACCGGTCGACGTTGAGGGCGACCGGTTGCCCTCAACCTCTTCAAATTTCATTGTTTTGTCAAATTTTTCAAAATCCGAATTTTCAACCAAAAATCCGATTTTTCCCCCTAAGTTTTAAAAACATGCAAAATGCAAACGTAGACCTCATTCAATATGCATTATGCCTAGCCGAGCTCGTATTGACGCAAAAAGTCTCGGAAGTTAGCGGTTTTGTAAAAATGTCCGCTAATTGATCTTGAGATGGCACAAACGATATATCTCAATTTTTCGTTTTGAAACACAATCCCTTAGAAAATGATGTCGAATCTCAATATGTTTAATACGGTTATGATGAACCGGTTTTGAGCAATATTTATAGCGGATATATTATCACAAAAGATAGGTACGTTTTCAAAAGAGCATTTGTAATCCGCTAAGGTTTGTTTCATCCAAAGAAGTTGAGTACAACAAAATGCGGCGGAAATATATTCGGCCGCCGCCGTTGAAAGAGAAACACGCTTTTGCTTCTTTGAAAACGAAGAAACTAGGCAATCGCCTAAAAATTGACATGATCCTAAGTACTTTTCCGATCATCAATATTACCCGCATAGTCAATCACTATAACCTTTAAGAGAAAAATTTTCATTCTTTGGATAAAATAAACCATATTGAATAGTGCCTTTCAAATATCGAAAAATCCTTTTAACGGCACTCATATGAGATTCTTTGGGATTGCTTTGAAAACGAGCGCATAGGCATACGGCATGAAGAATGTCCTATTCTACTAGCGGTTAAATAAAGTAAACTACCAATCATACCTCGATACTTGATTCATCAACCGACTTGCCTTTTTCATCTTTGTCAATTTTGACATTGGTTGCCATAGAGTCGAGACGGTTCTTCCTTCTTCAATGCCGAACTTTTTCAAAAGTTCCTTTGTATATTTTGATTGTGAAATATAGATACCTTCTTGGCATTGCTTGATTTGAAGTCCAAGAAAGAAATTAAGCTCTCCCATCATGCTCATTTCAAATTCACCTTGCATTAACTTAGAAAATTTCTTGCACAAAGATTCATTAGTATCACCAAAGATAATATCATCAACATAAATTTGCACAAGTAAACAATCTTGCCCTTTTTCAAAAACAAAGAGAGTAGTATCAACTTTACCTCTTGTAAAACCATTTTGCAAAAGAAAAGAGCTAAGTCTATCATACCATGCACGAGGTGCTTGTTTCAAACCATACAAGGCCTTTTTAAGTTTAAAAACATCATTAGGCCTAGAAAAATTTTCAAACCCCTGAGGTTGTTTTACATAGACTTCTTCTTGAATAAAACCATTTAAGAAAGCGGATTTAACATCCATTTGGTAAAGCTTGAAATTTTTAAAACAAGAATAGGCAAGTAAAATGCGAATAGCTTCTAAACGTGCTACGGTGCAAATGTTTCATCATAATCAATACCTTCTTCTTGACAATACCCTTGAGCTACTAACCTTGCCTTATTACGAACAATGTTGCCTTGATCATCAAGTTTGTTCCGGAATACCCATTTTGTACCAATAATTGTTTGAGATGGAGGACAAGGTACTAATTCCCATACATCATTTCTTTCAAATTGATTCAACTCCTCTTGCATTTCTAAAAACCAATCTTCATCCTCAATAGCTTCCTTAGCATTTTTAGGCTCTTTTTGAGATATAAGAGCTTTCTCGGCAAAATTTCTTGAGTCATTACTTTATCAAGGGGATCACCAATAATAAGATCTTTTGGGTGATCTCCCTTAAATTTCAATGCTACGGGAAGATTCGAAGTATCACCCCTATCTTCTTGAGGAACATTTGAACTTGAAGGTTGATCATTTGAAATAGAAGGTTTATCATTATGAGCATCACTTTGAACAATAGGTTCAACAATATCCTCTTCATCACTATCGTCATTGGGTATTCTTTCAACACCCGAGGCTTCATTAAATTTGACATGAATAGATTCTTCAACAACCATGCTAGTCTTATTGTAAACCCGATATGCTTTGCTCTTGGTTGAATACCCCATAAATATTCCTTCATCGGCCTTAGGATCAAGTTTGTCCAATTGATCCTTAGTATTCAAAATAAAGCACTTACATCCAAATATTTTGAAATAACTAATATTTGGAGTTCTTCCTTTCCAAAGCTCATATGGAGTTTTATTCATTTTAGGACGAATATAAACTCGATTAATGACATAGCAAGCGGTACTTACGGCTTCGCCCAAAAATATTTTGGAAGTGAAAATTCATTTAGCATGGACCGACTCATTTCTTGAAGTGTCCGATTCTTCCTTTCGGCTACACCATTTTGTTGAGGTGTCCTTGGAGCCGAAAAATTGTGTGTATATCCCTTGGTTTCACAAAAGACTCTAAACTCACCGTCAAATTCTCCGCCTCGATCACTTGAATAGTTTTAATAGTATCTTCCTTTTCATTCTCAATGCGTCTACACAACTTAACAAACTCATTAACGGCATCGCTTTTATTTGCAAGAAAAAGAGCCCAAGTGTATCTAGAAAAATCATCAACAATAACAAAAGTGTAATGTTTTCCACTTAGACTAGCCGTACCAATATCCCCATACAAATCTAGGTGAAGAAGTTGTAGAGGCTTGGTTGTGGAAATTTCATTTTTGGGCTTAAAACTACTCTTAACTAATTTGTTCTTTTGACAAGTGTCACATAAGCCAAGATTTTCAAAATTCAATTTGGGTAGTCCTTTTACATGTTGGTTTTTGTAAATATTTTTCAAACTTTTATATCCAACATGTCCAAGTCGCCTATGCCATAAACTCGTTAAATCATTGTTGGCGACAAGACAAGAAACATTTTGACTAACCAAATCACTAGTAGAAATTTTGTAAAGATTGCCTTTTCTATTTGCTTCACAAATAATTTCATCATTTTTACGAATAAGGCATTTTTCTTTATTGAAAACAACATTATAATTTGAATCACAAAGTTGGCTAACACTTATCAAATTAAATTTAAGCCCTTCTACTAAAAAAGAACATTATTAAGAGAGAAAGAAGAGTTACCAATTTCTCCATTTCCAAGAATTCTTCCTTTGCCATTGCCGAACATGACCATACCCTCTTCTTGGAACTTGATGTTGGTAAAAAGTTCTCTCTTTCCGGTCATATGGCGTGAACATCCGCTGTCCACGAGCCATTTCGAATCCTCCATGGTTGTTGTAGCGCCTATTACCTACAAACGAACCATTTTTAGGTACCCTATAGTTTTGGGGTCCATGGGTTAGCCTTGAGACCTTTGGGTCTCCAAACAAAGCTAAAATTGTTCTTCAATTTACAATTGCTAACATAGTGACCAACTTTACCACAATAAAAGCAAATAATATTATGGGCATTTTTAGCGACGTAAAAATTCGGACCTTGGTCATTTTTCTTAAAGACTTTTTGAAATGGTTTGTAACCAAGTCCTTGTTTTGAATGCTCACCTCTTTGTGCATCTAAAATTTTAGTAACCTTATCCGTGCTTAAATTAAAACGATGCACATCCTTTTTCAAATTATCAATATCATTAGTGAGCATTTGTTTCTCGGTTTCAAGAGTTTGAATTTGAGTAAGGGTAATAGCATGAACATGATCAAGAGTCTCATAAGATGTAAATAATTTATCATTTTCTATTTTAAGCTCTTTATGCTCCTTCTTTAAACTCTTGTATTTAACAATCAATTTTTGAAATTCATTTTGCAACTCATCAAAATCACATTGCAATTCATCAACTAAGGAGGAGGTAGAGGAGTTAGAGCGTACCTCATTATTTTCATCGCCTATAGCCATAAGACCATGTTCGGTTTCACCTTCCTCGTCGGATGTCTCGAGTAGCTCATCCCAAGTTTTGACATCCGCATTTAGAGCCTTCTTTTTCGGAAAAGGCTTTTTTTTTTGTTCCTCCTCATTGAGTTTTGGGCAATCGGCTATGAAGTGCCCGGTTTTTCCGCACTTAAAGCAAGCATTATCTATTGGTTTTCTTGCTTTATTTTTATTCACAAATTTTGCAAATTTTCGAACAAGTGCGGCCGTCTCCTCATCATCATCATCATTATCATAGTATGCATTATTAGAAGAGGAAGCAAGACCTTTAGGAATATTTTGCATACCCGATTGATTGATGGTTGGTTTGGTATTTTTCCTTTCCTTGAGATAGATTTCATAGATGAGGAGGTTCCCGATGAGCTCGTCAAACTTGAGTGTCTCAAGATTTTGTGCTTTCGTGATTGCCGTCACCTTTTTCGGACCATGAGCCGGGAAGAGCATTCAAAACCTTAGTCACTTTGTCTTCTTCGAGATGACTTTACCGAGGGCCACAAGAGGATTGACAATGTTGTCAAGCCTTTCCACCATCTTGGAGATGCTTTCACCATCATACATGTTAAAGTTTTCAAAGTCTTTAACAAGCATGGTCTTTCTAGCTTGCTTGACCTTCTTTGTCCCTTCATATATAGTCTCCAATTTTTCCCAAACCTCATGTGCCGACCTTATGCCTCGTATGCGATTGTACTTGGTGGCGGTAAGTGAGCAATGCAAAATATTTAAGGCCTTACCGTTTAGAGAGAAAGCCTTCTTATCATTTTCATCGAACTCCTTGAAAGGTTTAGGAGCCGAGGTGCCATCCTCCATTTTTTTCGTTGGTTGATCAACTCCTTCAATAACCACATTCCATATGTCAAACCCGCACCCTTGTAGAAAGCACTCCATACGGTCTTTCCAAAATGCGTAGTTGTTGGCGTCGAACAATGGTGGCTTGTTGGTGGAGGCGCCGGTGGTGAGATAAGCGTCATTCGTAGCCATGGATCTTTCCTCTTTACTCGGAACGAGCTAGCCAAAGAGTTTGGCTTTGATACCACTTGTTAGTCCAAGTGGCTACGATAATCTAGAGGGGGGGTGAATAGATTATCTCGGTTTTTCAGATTTTGCCCTCTTTTTCGAATAATCAAACAAAGACGAGAATGTAAATGCGGAAATTAAACAACACTCGTCGATTTAAAGAGGTTCAACCCACCTAGGGCCTAATCCTCTACCACCCCAAAGATATCCGGATGGATTTCAAAAAAAAAATATTATTAATTTACCAAAAATTAATACAACACCTTGAGGATTACCACAACCCTCTTACACCACCTTGAGGATTACCACAATCCTCTTACAACACCTTTGAAGATTACCACAACCTTCAAACACCTATCACCTAGATCACCCAAGTGTATTCTTACCACAAGAATACTCACAAGGATGTCTTGTGTTGAATGATGACCAAAATCAAGATTACAACTCAATAATGATTGATACAATATGAGTACAAGTGTAATCAAGAATTGAAAGCCTAGACCTCAAATTTGTGCAAGTGAAAGTGCTAAGGCTAATACAACAAGATATATGAAAGTGTTTGCTTTGTTTGCTCTTTGCTTGTATGGAGTGTTGTATCTTGTTGCTTGAATGAAGCCTCTATTTATAGGAGAGGTCTTGGCTTTGATTTCCAGACATTGGCTCCTCCTTGGGGAGTGATTTGCTTTGCAAAAGAAACCATTTAAAATCATCAATATAGTCTGTTAGAAATCAATCCCACAAAATAGGGAAAAACTCATCAAAAATGCAACGGATAGTTTCTTTGATAAACAGGGGGTTCGACCGGTCGCAGAGATAAGATTGAAATTGAATTCTGCAATTTTTTTACACAGGGGGACCGGTCGAAGGGGGTTCGACCGGTCTCCTTGGTCTTGACCGGTTGGGGTTGATAGAAAATCAAAACAGAGAAGTCGCATTTGAGAGGGCACTCCCAGTGCACGTCGCCGCCTGTGGTCGACCGTCGCCGCTCACCTCACCCGTCGCCCACCTGTCGACCGGTCGCCCCCCATTTTCTCTTACGTCCCATTTTCTTTTCAAAACTCAACTCAGGCGGGTTGCCCGGTCGACGGGCCGAGCCTCGAAACAAAAGTGTTGTCCAATTTTAAATCGAATATAAACTTCAAGAAATACTCCGAAAAATAGTAAAAACATTTTAGATCGATCGGAAGTGTTGGGACAACATTTAGGGACATTGTTTTGGTATAAAAACTCATTTGAACAAAATCATCAAAATCATGATAAAAACATTTATCTAACATACCTCACTATTACAAGACCTAATTTATCCTTCAGTATACAAACTCTATCTCAGTTCATGGCAAAGCCAACAACTTCTCACCTTGCTGCAACACATAAAGTACTTCGATATCTCAAACATAATCAAGGAAAAGGTTTGTTTTATCCCTCTTAGTTATCTACATAGCTCACAGGGTTCAGTGATGCTAATTGGGGGCGTTGCACGGATATAAGAAGGAGTATAAGTGGCTATGCAATCTACCTTGGTGAATCTCTAATATCTTGGAAGACCAAGAAACAACCTACAGTAAGTCGTTCTTCTGTAGAGGCTGAGTATATGGCCATTGCAACCATCACATGTGAGATACAATGGCTCATCTATCTCCTAAATGATGTACAGATTACACATCATAAACCATCTATCATATGATATAGTAAATCGGCTTGATGTATTGCTCACAACCCTTGTCAACATGAACGCACGAAACATACAGATAAACTGCCATTTTGTACGAGAAAAGATTGATAATGGACTCATTAAACTCTTCAAAGCAGACAACATATTATTTTACAAAACCACTACCTCCAAACTTATTTCATCATTTTATGTCCAAGTTGGTCATCAATGATATTCATGCATCACTTGCGGGGTGTGTGTGTGTGTTAACCTCTAGTTAAAATATAGTTAGTTTAGTTAGTTTTCGATTGTACAGTTAAATTGTTATGAAAGTTAGTTATTTGTTAGTTACACTTGTACAGTATAAGTACAAGCTCGATCAATGTGCAGAATTCATTCATTCAATTCTATCACAATCAATTCATTCTTCTCTTGTTTCTCTTGTTGTTCTTCTTCTTCAAGAATTCTTTATTCACCAAGAAATCTATCAGTTAACAAAGAAATTAAGTCGATTGAATATATTCTTCACTTCATCCTACGAGAGTATAAGGTGAAGGTTCGTGGGAGTTGACCGAATCAACCATTTGAAGATGTTCATGCGTGCTGATTGATATCGAATGGTGCTCGAGGAATACATCCTCAATTATTAGTTTAATACAAAGAATGGAGTCTTTAAATTTCGTAATCCCATATATTGTATTTGTAAAAACATTTCTCTAACTAGTGGATTAGTTTATGTCTTTGTACATGACCCCATGGATGTACAATATTTAGTACTTGAAACATGTAAATCTTAGCGTTATTTTATTTTATTATTGCAGAGATGGATTGCTTTAGTGACAGGAGTTCATCTCCACGCCCTCTATTCCTTATTAGATCAAACTTATCCAATTGGAAAACTGAAATGAGAGCAATCATCCTATTGATGAACATGCTTGGAAAATAATTTTGGTTGGTTGGACACCACCCACTCGATGGGGACACAATCTCTAAAGAAGAAACAAAGTGGTCCACTTCTGAGGATCAAGCGACAAGTTTTAATTAAAAAATATTGAATGTAATTTTCAATGTCGTCGATGAGAATCAATTCATTTTGGTTTCCACGTATGACTCTGAAAAAGAAATGTGGGAAATACTTAAGGTTGCATATGAGGGCAACTAAGCAGTAAGAATACTAAAACGTCAAGTTCTTGCCACTAAATTTGATAAACTTAGATTAGAAGAACGTGAGACAATTGCTGAGTTTAATTGTAAACTTTGTGATATTGTTAATAAACCCTTGTAAAGTTAACCCTTGTTAAAATTACAAATACTACCTTGAAATCATAAAGTGGGTCATATTGTTGCTCTGGTACGGCCCCCCTACATTACCATCACAACTTCGGTGGGAGACTGGGAGGTGTGGGTTCGTTACCGTTGGGCAAAACACAACGCAATTTAAAATAATTCTGAACATGTATCAACTATGCATAAATAATAACCTCGTTTCTCGTAGCAATATAATGATCGGGCGATCCATATAAGTGGTAAAACAGTGGTTTACCAAAAAAGCTTCCTTTTGATGAAGGGGCAACCAATTGCCGAAAAAATTCACCAATCACAAACTCGTATAAGTCCATATCTCCCACCTCCATAGTTAGTCCAGAGGCACATACGGAATCACCGAACTAATAATTTCACTAAATCTGAAATCTAAATTGAGCAACAATCCTTGATTTAACAAGGTAGATTAAGAATTGTTGTTATATAGTAAACCAATAAGTTTTTTTTCAACATGAGAGAAAGAAAAGAAGAAGAATTCAAGATTCTCGAGAGAGCTGAGGGAGAAAGAGAGGGGGCGACCGCATAAGTGATTATTTTCTTTTATCGTTTTGCTTAATATCCTTTATTGTTAACCAAAACCAGTAGAAAGATGTGGTAGGATGATTATGATTGATCTCATCATACCAATCAAAAATTATCCTACAAATTACAATATATATGTGAGACTCCATATGTGAATAATAATGTAGTTAACAATATATAATATTTGGATATAATATGATTTTGTGTTAATCCAGTTATTCCTTAATTATTTATTATTTCGTGAATGATATTATCATTAGCATAAACTTGAGCGATATACAGTTAGATTTATATTTAGGGATTACTAGAACATACACAATATTTTTTTACGGTTATCAAACCAATATATTTTAAGGACTTAATTTAGTTACATGAACCTGATAATGAACTCAATTAGAGTAACTTAAATAGCTTATTACATAGCTTTTCAACATTACCTTGTAACCATTTTATAGATTAAATAAGTTAAGCTACCTTAAATCTGAAGCTCAATTTAGTTGTGGGAATCATGCCGCAACATACATACACATTTAATTATCAATGAGTCAAGGCTTGTGGGGCCTAACCCATTTGATTTCTAGAAGAAATTTTAATTTTCAAATATCCTCACACTTTTCAATTTTAGTTTTCCTTTATTCTTATCCATGGTTGGCTAAAGGAGAAGTGAAACCCATTTTTTGTACTTATCTCTTAGTCCATTAAAATAGTGATCAATCATAACCCAATTCTAACATTCTCTCAAACACGAGAACACACCAATTCGGGAAATTACACAAAATACCCTTCATTTGGCACAAATCCCGATTTTACTAACATCTCACATTCCTACCTTTTTGTTTACTTTTCGTATTTTCTTTTTTTAATTTTTCCCCTCATTTACGCTGCAGCCTTTTCTTGTCCAATCTGTCACTTATCCTCTCCATTTCCTCTCGACGTTTGAGTTTTTCCTTTGCATGTCCGCCACTATTGGTTTGTTTTCTCTTTGATTCCTGTAACTTCTTGTTCAAAATCTAAAGCCCTAGTTTCTTCATCTTCTAAAAAAGAAAATTGAAACTTGTCGATGTTGATGAAAAACAAGTTGTTAAGGGAAAATCATCCAAAAAAAAAAAGCTGTTGGATTAGAGGCGTTGATGATCTTTGAGATATTATGTTTTTTCCTTTATATTATTGGATTTATTTTGTTATTTATTGTTTCTATGATTTTTTGTTTTTTTTTCGTTTCTGTGTTGTTTCTATTGTGTTTTCTATCTTTGTTGATCCGTTGTTTTTATTATTTTTCAAATTTTTCTCGTATAAGATGTATTGTTTATTTTTTTTGTTTCGTTGTTGTTTCTGTTTTTCTTTGTTGTTATATTTTCCGTATGAAAGGGAAGTAATGTCTTTGTTTTGGGAAGCATATAGAATAGAAATACTTTTTCAACAACAATGAAACAACTTTGAAACAATTATCTAAAAGATTGCATACAGGTTTTTAGGACTCATCGGATATAAATATACATACACACACAATTATGATTTTGCATATGGAAATCGATGCGCAATGATATAAATAATTTTTTTTTCAGAATAAAATAAGCATTGCTTTTTCAGATTGGGTTGCTTGGTAACTTATTTTTTATCCTGCTTTTTTCTTCTATTTGTTGTTTTTTGTTCTTGTATGTTCTTTTTCTTTTTCCTGATCTGCAGTCCGATTCTTCTTCCTTTGTGCTCGAAAATATTTCTTTTCCTTGTTCTTCTCCTTCGCACAGTATTTGCGCACTTGTTCTGGCTGCTGCATTTCAGATCTCTAATTGGTGCTCTGTTGTTTTGTGGTTGTTTTATGTGCAGCGTATTGTGTGGGAAACATAGAGCTTGGAGCGTATTTGGTTGAATGTGAGACCGGACAGGACAGCGTATTGTTAAGTAATATTTATTAATAGTCAGTATTTTGTAGGGTTTTATACTAAATAGGTGGGCATTTTTGTCATTTTTCCCACACCAATTAGTCACCAAACCCATCTCTTCTGGACCGACAGATGAAAAAGATTGAGTTTCTCCTTTTAAATTTTTCCCCACACAGAGAATTGGATGCTTCCAATATTCCTACACAAAAACTTGCGTGAGACCGTCTCACGGATCTAGTTCCGTGAGAGGGAGCCCCATTTTTCTAAAACCAACCCGCCACTTGCCGACCTACCCGCCCCGGTCGGACCCGCCCCACCCAACTGAGATGTCCCATTTGTAAAAAACTCCCTGAACCCGCTACTTTCCCTCCATCCCAATTCCAAACCCTTTCTCTCATCCCTGTTTCATCTCTCCCGCTTGAGCTCACGATTTCCTCTCCGATTTTCGCTCGGTTCTTTTGCGCGATTCCTCAATTTGTCAAGTGGTAAGTCATTTTTTCGGTTTTTCTTCAATTTTTATGGTTTTTTCTTCCGTTTTTCTTCAGTTTTTAGTTCAACTTTTCTTGCGATTTGTCAACCGTGTAGTTTCTACCCTTTTTCTTCATTTTTTTCTCCGTTTCTTGTTCAGTTTTCAGAGTTTTTATGTTCTCAAATTAATTAGGGTTGGTGTTCAGGGGTTGGTGTTGGTGTTCAGGGAGGTGGTGTTGGTGTTCAGTTTTTTCCATTTTCCTTCATTTATCTTCCGTTTTTTGCTCAGTTTTCAGTTCTTTCTTGTGTTGGAGTTCTTATGTTCTCATTTTTAGGGTTTATGAGTTTTTTATGCGAAATTCATTTTAGTGTTCATAAAGTAGTCATGCTAATTTCTCCTTATTAGATTTATATATTTTCAGCATTTTAATCTGTGGTTTTTTTTTTTGATATTTTTGCAGTTTTAAACTAAAAAAACGTTGTTTGTGCACATTTATATATCCTCTGTGATAATGGAAGAAGATCCTAAAACACCTCGTATTCGTATCCCGATTGTCCCGGAGACAGGGTATTACAAAATGAAGGCACGCGAGACTCGGTTTCTCCTATAAAAAGAAACTCGCGCCGAAAATGAAAAAGATATTCTGAAAAAGGAAAGCTAAGGAAAATGAAAATATTCAAGCAAAAGATTCAAAGCCTATTCCAAAGAAGAGAAAAGTACCACAAAAGGCTGAAAAAGAAGAGGAAGATAAAACTTGGTATAATCACTGTTTAATGCATGATTATATTGTGTTGTTTTGATGTTTCTGTGTTAATTTATTTGATTGTATTTACTGTTGCAGTGGAGATGACATGAAAAGCTATGATGTGGAGGTAACCGTAGAGAAAAGGCGAAAAACTAGGTAACATATACTTTCATATAGGAGTATCACTTTTCATATGAAAAGTATCACTTTTTGTGTTGAAAGTATAACTTTCTGTGTTAAAAGTATCACATAACTGAGTATCACTTTTAACATATTTTTTGTGTTATGGAAATACTTTCATATAGAAGTATCACTTTCTGTGATAAAAGTATCACTTTCTATGTTAAAAGTATCACTTTTTCTGTTAAAAGTATCACATAACTGAGTATCACTTTTAACATACTTTTATATAGAAGTATCAGTTTATGTGTTAAAAGTATCACTTTTTGTATTAAAAGTATCACTTTATGTGTTAAAAGTATCACGTTCTGTATTAAAAGTATACTTTCATATAGAAGTATCACTTTTCCTGTTAAAAGTATCACTTAACTGAGTATCACTTTTAACATACTTTCATATAGAAGTATCACTTTATGTGGTAAAAGTATCACTTTTTGTATTAAAAGTATCACTTTTCATATCAGTTTGCATGTTAATGCTATTAAAAGTGTCACTCTTTATTGTTGCAGAGACTTTATCAGCCAATGTAAACCTCAAGATTTATGTGAGTTTCTGAGAAAATTGACTGATCAACAAAAGGCTGATGTTGTCAGTATAGGATTTGGTGGTTTGTTGAGTCTTCGTATCGACTCAGCATTCCCTATGGGTATTGTTAAAAATTTGGTAAAGAATTTTAATGGTACTAGATGGATGCTGAAGTTCGACAATACGAGTTTTATTGTCACATCAGATGACATATGTGATCTTTTTTATTGCCCAATAAAGTTGGGAATGATGTTCTGGAATTGGATCGGGGAGAGTATATTCGGTTGAGTGGTGAGTTGAAGGAGAAGTACGACATCGACGGGGATTGTTTGGTTTACAAGGTTAAGAATGTGATTGAGAGTAGGTTGGTGGATGGCGGTGATGATTTTAAGCGCCTTTTTGTTATTTACTTCTTGTCTTCTTTTTTGACTCCGAGGACGAATCGGAAAGTTGAATTGCATGCGATTAGATCAGTCATTGATGTGGAGAAAATAGGGGACTATGACTGGTGTTCGTATGTTCTGAAAAAGCTGTGCACAGGGGTGGACAAATACAATAGGAACCCCAGAGCTAAATACATCAGCGGGTGTGTCTTGGTCTTATTGTTTCTGTATTTCTATAGATTGAAGTGGCAGGGAAACGCTGAACCATCCACACTACCACTGATATCTCATTGGACCCCTGATAAGTTCGAGGAAAAGAATAAAGCAAGAAAGCTCTATTCTTTGTGCTAGGGCGGGAGTGAATGGGTAACGGATACATACCCTGTTTGCTCGAGGAATAAATGCACGATTGAGAAAGAGGCGGTTGGGAAAAATGAGACAGTGGAAAAAGCAAGGGCGAGAAAAGGGAAGGTTGGGGAAAATGCGACGAAGAGGATGAACAAGAAGATGTTCAAGTTGGTGATGATGAATATATAAATTTGAAACTACCAAAGGGGAAGGAGCTCGACGATGACGAGGTGGAGAAGCTGGCTAGGGATGTAAGTTCATTTAAAGTATCTGTTTTTACTTGAATGGAAGAGTATCCCTTTTTACTTGAAAAGTATCACTTTTTACTTGAAAAGTATTATTGATTCTCGTAATACTTGGAAGTGAAAAGTATCCATTTTCATGTGAAAAGTATCACTTTTCCTATGAAAAGTATCACTTTTCACTTGAAAAGTATTACAGTGATCAGTAATACTTGGAAGTGAAAAGTATCACTTTTCCTGTGAAAAGTATCACTTTTCACTTGAAAAGTATTACTAATCAGTGTAATAAAAGTATCACTTTTCATTTGAAAAGTATTACTAATCAGTGTAATACTTGGAAGTGAAAAGTATCACTTCTCCTGTTATCAAATATTAACATATTTCTTCTTATTTTTGTAGAATGTTCACAAGGCTTTTTTGATGTGCAAGAGAAATTTTAATCTTGTTACACAATTCCATATGGACGAGTTCAGAAAATTGAAAAATGAGATGACACAAGAGAAGCAAGAGAAGAAAGATACAGTTTCATCTCCGCACTCTTCAATCTCTGAAAGCCAGTTCTTCTCAGACTCAAAGGTGCACGAGCTGATTGATAAAGTTGTTGAAAACTTTAAATTGATGAAGAATTTGGCAGCCCAAATGCCAAATTTTGAGCGCCTTACCCTGGAGGTTAGTTCTGAAAAAGCTGATGAAGAAGAGGAAGATTCAGGCAAACAAGTGGGGGAAGAAGTTGGTGAAGAAGGTGGTGAAGAAGACGACGAAGAAGTTGGGAATGAAGAAGCATGAGAGGATGCTAGAATTCTGGACGAACCATGGCCTATTGATCCACAGGCTGAATTCAAGTCCATTTTCATGAAAAAACACAACAGCAGCCTCAAATTCTTGCGCAGGAAGGAGCAAGATATCATTGATTATTGCTTTTTCAATCACGAAAAAATTATCGAGTAAGTAAATTATTTTTATAATTTACCTTTAATTTCCAGTTCAAATCCATTTTCTTGTTGTATTAATTGTTTTTAATTTTTAGTTCAAACGCTTTTGCACATGCTGGGGGTTTTTATATTGCATTTAATGATGGCATCATGACATTGCACGATTCAATGATGATCCACATAAGCATCATAGACACATGGGCTATGTTGCTTAACAAAAGACCAGCAAAGAACTGCTTTTACTTCCATGCTCAACATTCTGTAAGTTTTATTTAAAAGTGTCATTTTATGCTTTAACAGTATTAATTTTAATCTTAAAAGTATCACACTTGTTCAACAGATCTACCTTGAAAATCTTTTGAGAGATAAAGGGCAGGATAGTAGTAAAAAATTGAGAGATTGTTGGAATCATTGGATGTCAAGTGGAAACAGCCGAGACCTCAGCACCGTGGATTTCGTAAGAATATCTTTCAAGTTTTGATTTGGAATTTAGCTTTTCTTCTTATAAAATGCAGATTTTTGTCCTGATTTTCTTGTTAAAAATGCAGATATTTGTGCCAATTTGCTACAAGCAACATTATATATGTGCTGTCATCAACTTTGTTGATGCAAAAGTGCAATATCTGGATAATTTGGTGCATAATGAAAATGTTGCTCCTGACTATATTAGTCTAGCAAAATTGGTGGTAAATTATTTAGTTGATGTTATTATTGATGCCAGTTTTCATGTTATTATTTGTAATACATTTGAAGTGAAAAGTATCACTTTTCACATGAAAAGTATTACTCATTATTTGTAATACGTTGAAGTGAAAAGTATCACTTTTCATATGAAAAGTATCACTTGTCACTTGAAAAGTATCACTTGTCACTTGAAAAGTATTACTCATTATTTGTAATACTTTGAAGTAAAAAGTATCACTTCTTATGTGAAAAGTATCACTTTTCATATGAGAAGTATCTCTTTTCAAGTGAAAAGAATTAATCATTATTTGTAATACTTTGAAGTGAAAAGTATCTCTCAGTAGTGTGATTTCTCTTTTTTTTTTTCCAGCAAAGAGAAATGCGCATTTTCTTGAAGGAGAAAAACCACCCTAAGGCTGATGATGTTGCAAAATATGAATTTGATAATGTCAAATTTCCATGGCAAAGAAAAATATCCAACATTGATTGTGGTGTTTTCTTAATGCACCACATGAAAAATTTCCAGGGGCTTGTTTACTCAGAACCGGATTTGCGTAAGGTATGAACGTTTTTGCAAATTAGATTAGATTAAATTTCTTTGTTTTATCTTGTTATTTATTTTACCTTTGTTTTATATTGTTTTTATTGAAGGTTGGTGAACGACGCAAATTAAGGGCTTCGTATTGCGCAAAGATTGTTCTCAGCCGGTGGAATGAATTAAGAGTGCAAGTTGAGAAGGATGAAATTGAATTTATAAATCAAACAAGTTGATTGATGTATGTATAGGGCTCGGTAGAGAATGAAAGAGAAGAATTGTTTCTAATTTTTATGCATGTATAAATTAGTTTGGTGCAAGTTACATTGATAGGTATTGAATAATTTTTTGGTGTATCTTTTTTGGCTGTATGATTTGCTAGGAAGATGACAGAAAGCTGTTTTCACATTTTGTAAGTTGGTGTGGTTGTGAATAAGCACATTTGTAATGTTCGAGCATTTTGTTGCCAGTTTTAGAAATATGGGCTTATTAGAGTATCACTGTGTTTTAAAAAATATCGTTGTTTGTTTTAAAAGTATCACTTTTTGTTAAAAAATTATCATTTTTTGGGTTAAAAGTATCACTTTTTGTTAAAAAAGTATCATGTCATGATGTATAGCCTTCAATTGGAAAAGTATCACCTTTTGGGTTAAAAGTATCACTTTTTGTTACAAAAGTATCGTTTTTTGGGTTAAAAGTATCATTTATTGTTAAAAAAGTATAATCCCATAAAAGTATAGCTCCCAATTGGAAAAGTATCACCTCTTGGGTTAAAAGTATCACTTTTTGTTACAAAAGTATCGTTTTTTGGGTTAAAAGTATCATTTATTGGTAAAAAAGTATAATCTCATTAAAGTATAGCTTTCAATCGAGTATCACCTTTTGGGTTAAAGGTATCACTTTCTGTTACAAAAGTATCACTTTTTGTTAAAAAAGTATCATGTCATGATATATAGCCTTCAATTGGAAAAGTATCACCTTTTGGGTTAAAAGTATCACTTTTTGTTACAAAAGTATCGTTTTTTGGGTTAAAAGTATCATTTAGTGTTAAAAACGTATCATCTCATTAAAGTATAGCTTTCTATTGGAAAAGTATCACCTCTTGGGTTAAAAGTATCACTCTTTGTTACAAAAGTATCATTTTTTGGGTTAAAAGTATCATTTAGTGTTAAAAAAATATCATCTCATTAAAGTATAGCTTTCTATTGGAAAAGTATCACCTTTTGGGTTAAAAATATCACTTTTTGTTACAAAGGTATCGTTTTTTGGGATAAAAGTATCACCATCATTTATAATACTGAAGCTAAAAAATTCAATACTAAAAAGCTGAAGAATTCAATACTAAAAATCTGAACAATTCAATACTAAGCATTTGAACAATTCAATACTAAAACAGTAGGAATACTAAAATAATCGAGGATTAGGAGTCTTTGAACCAAACTCCTTGGATGGATGTGAGCTTGTTGTATCACTACTTTTCTTCTTCTTGTTTTTCAAAAATGCCCTTGATCCTTTGCCTTCTCCCCTTTGTAATCGAACGTGTAGTATCCAAAGATATCTTTGTTAGAAGAATTAGAAACCTCATGTTGTCCCATAGAATTCAGGTGTATTCATCAATGCATCAACAACTAAAGAATCTCTATTGTAGCCATCTTCGATGATTCTTCTCGCCTCCTCATTGTCTTGGCATTTTAGAATAAGATTATAATAGTTTCGTGCCATTTCATGCCGCTAAGAGAACACAATCCTTCGGTTTGTGAGAACTTTCAACCATCTTATTGAACTTCCCCACAAATCTGTTTTGACAAATTTTGTCCATCTTTTGACAATGTAACATCAGAATCTTGGAGATAGAATGCATATGAAATACTCTTAAGCTATGACAACAGAGTAAACCACACTCCTCAAATTTCTTACAAGAACAGTTTATAAGCATATTTAAACAATCATACACCACACGATGACAGCAACCCCCATCACTTGGCATTGAAATGTCATAAACCATGATGTTTTCTTCAATACGCACAATGATGCATTCAAAAGAGAGATACTTTTAATAAACTCACTCTCAAACTCTTTAAAAGGGTCAATGTATATACCTCGGAACATGTTTCAACATTCCATCAATGGTAGTACAGACGCGTCGAATTGATCTTGAGCATTGGAATTCGTTTTCTTTTTCATTGTTCCTCCAACGCTTTAATGTTCCTTGAAAAATTCCATAAAATTCAATCAGAGTTGTTGTTTTCTTTGCATTAAATCCTATTGCGTTGTTCGTACTCTCACTCATTTGTGAAGATAATAATCCCGCAGAAAAAACATCCTTGCTTAATGCAGTACACCATTTCTCCTTCAAATCATACATGCGCCGAAACCAAGAATCATTATGCAATTCATACTTCGAAATCATAGAACTCCAGCAAGTTTCAAAGTCTCTTTCATCAACACAACCAGTCAAACATTTATTGAATGCTTCTTTGAAAGAATTGTTTTTTTTTCAAGCGTCCAAACCGACTTATAGCATTCTGGAGAAGGTGCCAAAGACATAGCCTGTGCCTTGTTTGAGGAAAAACCTGCACAGAAGAAAGAAAACAAAATTAACCATATATGTTTTGAGGGAAAAGTATCACTTTTAGCTATACAAGTATCACTTTTAGCTATAAAAGTATCCCTTTTAGCTATAAAAGTATCACAGACAAAAGTATCACAGACAAAATTAACCATATATGTTTTGAGGGAAAAATATCTAATTTTCATGTTAAAGTATCACTTTTATAGCTAAAAGTATCATTTTTTCAATAAAATGTATCACAGACAAAATTAACCATATATGTTTTGAGGGAAAAGTATCTAATTTCCATGTTAAAGTATCACTTTTATAACTAAAAGTATCAGATTATTGTCATAAAGTATTTTCCTTTTCGATTGCATTGCTTATCGCTAGGTCTTGATCAGTGAACAAAGTTACAGGACATTTTCTACCCATCGATTTTGTAAAGACTTGAAAAAGCCACTCAAATGATTCAGATTTTTCATCAGATAAAAAAGCACACCCAAACATGACGTTTTTCCAGTGGTTGTTGACCCCAACAAATGGCGCACAAATCAAGTTGTATTTATTCATGCGATATGTTGTGTCAAATATCATAACGTCATCGTATATCTTGTAGTCTTCCTTCATCATGGAATCCCTCCAAAATACATTAGATAATCTACCAAATTAATCCAACTTCACTCTAAAAAAGAAATCCTCCTCCTCGACATCCTGTTGATATAAGATGTCAATTAACGTCTGTGCATCGCCACCTTCTATTGCTTTCATTTTCAATCTATTAACAAAATTCAAATGGTCTTTCAAAGTATGACCAAGGCATTGTTCGCCCCGCATCGTGTACCATATAACGGTAAGATTGAGTGGCTTTCATCCCACAAGATATCATATCCTCAATAGCTTTGCCTTTTTCATTTGTAATGACTCTCTCGAACGATGTAAATGGCTCCATTCCCTTCTTGTGAGTTGATGGTTGTGTTCCATAATATCTTCGAACTACCTCGTAAAGCCCCTCTCCATTTAACTTTACTCTCATTGAAGCTTTACATCCTAGGTGTGTAACATTAGCCTTTTTATTTTCAAATTGTGAGATTGCTTAAATCCAATGAGAAGAACATACATAGTATTTCTCAACAACAACTCTGTTTCAAATATAGATTTTCTAGTAGTCGATTTCCGTACACTAAACCCAACAAAGACGAGCATGACGACAATACAACCGATGCATATCCTTAATTGTTTTACTTGTTATATGTAGAAGACAACCACTCACATCAAACTCATTTTCATCTTCATTATCAACTCGACCTCATTGGAATTACTGACTTTATCACCCTCATCACTAGAGTCTATAATTGTGACATCTAAATATAATACTTTTGGTTAGAAATGTGATACTTTTAATTGAAAAAGTAATACTTTTTACTAGAAAAGCAATACTTGAAAAACTGAAGTGACAAAAATTGGGAAGCACATTACCTTCAGCTTCTTGGAGCATTGTATCACTTGCATTCTGTGTGGTAATATTGACTTTAACATTTTCACGAGCAGCGCCAAGAATTGTGACAACATCTAAGCGTAATAATTTTGGTTAGAAATGTGATACTTTTCATTCAAAAAAAGTGATACTTTTCACTGAAAAAATGATACTTTTTAATAAAAAAGTAATACTTCAAAAACTTTATTGACAAAAAATGGGAAGCACATTACCTTCAGCTTCTTGGAGCGTTGTATCACCTGCATTCTGTGTGGTAATATTGACTTCGTCATTTTGAGGAGCAGCACCAAGAATTGTGACAACATCCAAGCGTAATACTTTTGGTTAGAAATGTGATACTTTTCATTGAAAAAGTGATCATTTTCATTGAAAAAATGATACTTTTTACTAGAAAAGCAATACTTGAAAAACTAAAGTGACAAAAGATAGGCAATACATTACCTTCAGCTTCTTGGAGCATTACATCACAATCATCCCCTGTGTCAATTTTGATTTCATCACCCTCATCACTAGAGTCAATGACGGTGACAACATCTAAATGCAATACTTTTCGTTAGAATTCTGATACTTTTTATTGAAAAAGTGATACTTTTACCTATAAAAGTAATACTTTTATTCTTAATGGAAGAATTCATACCTTTTCTGGCAAGCTCTTTTATATTGTCCATTTTTGTTCTTCAACAAAACTTACACAGAAGCTGGAAAATAAAAAAGAAGAAAAAGTTTTTCCTTGCAATAACAAACACCAATACTAACACAAATTTCATACATATATGCTATAAAAGTCACTCAAATGATTCAGATTTTTCATTAGATAAAAATCTATAAAAGAAAAAATCATTAGAGAATAATAAATTTTTTCATACAATAACAAACACCAACAACAATCCCAATTTCATACATATATTTAGCAACAAAAGGTAAATCGAACAAGAAGAAATTTACATACCGTGAGACACAATAAGAGAACGCGAGCCGAGGTTTATGTGTGTTGACGTCGAGCGAGAAGAGCTGAGGTTTTATGTTCGTTGATGTCGAGAGAGGGAGAAAGAGAGAACACGAGCTAAGGTTTCTTCTTCTCTAATTCGAGCTGAGGGAGACAACTGCTAGAACACGAGCTAATTCTTCTCTGTACACTGTTTCATTGGATTCGAGCTGAGGGAAACGACGACTGCTAGGGCACGATTCAATGGGCATGGGCTTTTGCAGCGGGCTGGGTCTATTTTGATGCGGGCTGGGTCCTATTTTGCGGAATGGGCTGGCTCTATTTTGGTGCGTGCAATGGGATGGATGGAGTGGTACTATTTCAGTGTGGGTGGGTGGGGGTCGGTTTCACTAAATGGGGCTCCATCTCACGGATCTAGATCCGTGAGACGGTCTCACAAGAGAGTCCCCCATATTCATATACAACAAGGTCTGGGCATTAACCTATCAATTAGCTATTTAGTGATCAATCTGGTGTAAGATTTGGGCTCAATTTTCCAAGAAGCCGTGAGTTGCAGTTGCAATTTGGAAGGAAAAATCTTGGTTTATCAAAGGTGGGTACATAAATTTATTTAATAAAATTTGAAAGAAAAACAAACAAAATCAGAATTGTTGTTACACACATCAATTGTTTCTCATTCTTTCTTGATTTTGTGATTTTTTATAAATAATATATATATATATATATATATATATATATAGGGTAGGATCCAATGAGACCACATATTATAGTGAGACAATGTGAACTCATCTCAACCCTCCTTTATCTATATCAATGGCAAAGATAAATAGGGGTTAAAATTACAATAACCATTTAATTAAGGCAAAATAAGGGTATAATTGTCAAAACAAACATGTGGGTGACCATCCAAATATGGAATCAGTTATTAGGAGAGAGAAAATCACGTGGGGAGAGAGAAAATCGCGCTGAAGAGAGAAAATCACGCATAGGCTCTGCCATGCAGTTTGCTGCACTTATCATATATTTGTTGTATACTTAACACTATTTTATTGTATGTTTAACATAATTTTACTGCATATTAAAATGGTCAAACAAAAACATGTGGGGACCGTGAATCAAGGAATCAGTTATAGAGAGAGAGAGAGAATCACGTTCATTAACATGTGGGGACCGTGGATTAAGTAAATCAATTATAGAGAGAGAGAAAATCACGCTCATTATTGTACTGTATATTTAACATATATTTAATGTATATTTAACATTATTATGATGTATATTTAACATATTTGTACTGCATATTACAATTGTCAAACAAAAATATAAGTGTACAACAAAACACATATAAGTATACAGCAAAACACATATAAGTATATGATTGGTATGAGTTTTGCATGTATTTTGGGCTTAATTGTGGCTAGAATAAGTTGTTATGCATGCATTACTTGAGTAAATTAGGCTTTATTTCTGTAAACTGGAAAAGGTATTACGCTTTGCTCGTTTTGTAGGAATTGATTGATATTTGTAGCATTTTGGCGACAATTCGGAGCATTGCGGTAAAGGACCGCCAATAATCGAGCTAATGTGTGATGTTTGGAGTTGAATCAAGAAGAAGTCAGACAAACCGGGCGAGAAATGGAAAGAAATGAAGTAGAATCAGCTCCAGCAGGTGCGCACGGGCAAGGCGTGCGTCCATAGCACGACCCGGGTTTGGGATTAGGTTAATGGATACTTTTATTTGATAGTTAATTGCAATTGAAGTTATTATTTTCAAACCCTATTCGAGTACTTTGTTTTAATTCTTGTTTTATCAAAAGGTCATTGGTTTAACTTGCTTTGATGTATTGATTCATAATTCGAGAGATGAGTTTCAATACTAGATCTGTGAGCACTTGACATGAATATTCGCAAGATTGAGAAGTCTGTGAATATTTGTGAGGATATTTGATCTTTTGTGCTTTTGGGAGTTGGATATCTTTTGTTGAGTAGAGATGCTAACATAGATAATCCAATCAACGTTTTTACATACATCTCGAGAGAGAGGGTAAAATACTTTTCGTGATTGTCTTATAGGGAAGAATAATAATAACTTTGGTTGTGATTAATCTGATAACAAAAGGGGATATTAGCTGAAAGCATAGCCCTGGAATCCATTCATCTCCTTGATCTTTCAATCAACTTTTACTTTGTCTTTTTAGGATAAATTGTTGTCTTGTTTTCACAAACCAAATCACTCAATTTCGATCGTCTGGATAAAAATAAGACTATTACAATCCCAGTACTTAGTACAGTAATTTATTAGTGTCTGTGGATTCGACCTTGATAACCCTATTCTATAAACTACACCGTACACTTGCGGTGAAGCTAAAAATAAGGCGAACAAGTTTTTGGCGCCGTTGCCGGGGACTAATTAAATTTTTAGTACTAATATTGCGATAAATAGAATTATTTTTAATTTAGATATTTTTTTCTTTCTTTTTATTTGTTATTTAATTCTACTCCTACTGTGTTTGACTTATTTTCTTTAGTTGGTTCAGGTAGTGCATGAACACTCACTCAAAAAGAGAATTAGCACCGTTCATACCGGAGGTTGAGGCTTTTGCTAGGCAAATTAGTGCAGCTACTGAATGGGCAGAAAGACAGCAAGATCAGGTTATGGAGGACGTGGAAAAGAACAACGGGGGTAAAAACGGAGGCAACAACGAAGGTAACAATGGGGCAAACAGGGTCATTAATGAGTTACCAGTACCAGACATCACGGCAGTCCAGCAGCAAGCGATTCGTGATTACTTTCGCCCACAGACAAATCACAACTATGGTTTAATTGCCAATGTCCCAATTAATGCGAATAATTTTGAGTCAAGCCAAGCGATCTCAATGGTGCGTGAGAATCGGTTTGGGGTTTTTCCGTCCGAGGATCCCAATTCTCATCTTGCGAACTTCATGCAAATTTGCAATACAATCAAGATGAATGGAGTAACTGATGATGCTATACGTTTGCGCCTATTCCCATTCTCTTTAAGTGATAAGGCTAGAAACTGGCTAGGCACACTAACTCAGGGGAGTGTGAATACTTGGGACGAGCTGAGTCAGAAATTCCTGTTTAAATACTTCCCACCAAGTAAGACACTGCAGCTTAAAAGTGAGATCACGCATCTTAGGCAGTTTGATTCTGATCCACTGTATGAGGCCTGGGAGAGATTCTGGGATTTATTGAGGAGGTGGCCGCAACACGGATTTCCAGAGGATCAGCAGCTATGATTCTTTTATAACGGGTTGATGGGACAAACTAGGTCGTTTGTGGATGCCACCGCAGGAGGCGCTTTACTGGCTAAATTTCCACAAGATGCATTCAACTTGTTGGAAGAGATGGCAATGAATAGCTATCAGTGGCCCTCCGAGAGGACTAATGTGAAAATGGTAGACGAAGTCTCTGATTCAGACCCAATTAAGGCATTGATGGCTCAGATGACTGCGTTGACAAATCAGTTGAGTGTATTGACGAAGGGGACTGATGGAAACGCGGGTGCAAGTAATGGGGGAGTTTCTCTAGATCCCATGGAGGAAGCAAATTATGTCAATAACCGGAATTTCAACTATTACCAGAACAATCAGACTCCCACTCATTACCACCCGGGTTTGAGAAATCATGAAAACTTCTCCTATGCAAATACAAAAAATGTGATGCAACCACCACCGGGGTTTAATGTGACAAATGGTGTCATTAATTCTGAGGCTAAGCCATCCATGGAGGACATCTTCACCTCATTTATGAATGAGACGAGGAACCGATATAATAAGGATGACGCGAAGCTAGATAAAATCGAAAATCATGTCACTCAATTGGCCAACACCATGGGGTCCCAAATGAAAAATCTTGAAACCCGAATTGGCCAATTAGCTACGATTGTTGGTGGGCAGCATCAGAAAGGCCAGTTTCCGAGCAACACTGAGGTTAATCTAAAGGAGCAGTGTAAAGCCATTCATCTGTGGAGTGGAACGCAATACGAGGGGCCGAGAATACCAGAAAAAACTGAAGATACGCAGGGGCACACGGCCCATGCGCCACCGCATGGCCCGCTCGTGCGTCCTACAGAGGCAACAGCTGTTGTTCCGGGAGACGCGGAAACTGAAGCAAATGACGATGTTGAGGCCGAGGAAGGAGTTGAGGGTCATATTGCTGAACAAACAAAAATGAGAAGCTTAAATCTTCCTCTAACCCTGATTTTTCTAAACTTACTACTCCCCTTCCTTTTCCCCAATGATTTCAAAAGAAAAAGTTAGATTCCAATTTGCGGAATTCTTGGATATATTTAAGAAACTGCATATTAACATACCTTTTGCAGACGCATTGGAGTAGATGCCCAATTACGCTAAATTCTTAAAGGATGTTATGTCAAAGAAAAGAAAGATGAGTGGTTTCGAGACAGTCAATCTGACAGAGGAGTGCAGTGTAATAATCCAGAGGAAACTACCCAAAACCGAAAGATCCGAGGAGTTTCACTATCCCTTGTGCAATTGGTGGTGTTTTCTTTAATAAAGCACTTTGTGATCTAGGAGCAAGTATTAACTTAATGACCTTGTCTATTTTTAGGAAACTTGGACTAGGAGAGGTGAAGCCGTCTACGGTCGCTTTACAATTTGCAGATCGATCACTCACATATCCGAAGGGAATCATCGAGGATGTGCTCGTGAAAGTCGATAAATTCATATTCTCTGTGGATTTCTTAGTGCTAGACATGGAGGAAGATCGCGACGTTCCTTTGATACTTGGGCGTCCATTCGTGGCTACCGGGAAGGCCTTGATAGATGTGCAAAAGGGAGAACTCACATTATGGGTTAATGATGAGCATGTTTTATTTTCTATCTATAAGGCAATACAATTTCATAATGGTGTTGAGAAATGTAATTTTATAGACGTAGTTGAGTCTTGCATTGATGAGTACGTAGATCATACATTGTCTAAGGATGATTTAGAGTTTGGATTGACACATTCGTGTTCGACATCAAGTATGATGCTTGATTTTGATAATCAAGACTTGTATGACTATGTTTGTGCTTTAGATAATATGCAGGAGCTACTGAGAAGCGCAAGAGGCGAACACACAAAGAAAAACGTGCGGGAGTCAATTCTGCAGGGGTGCACGACCTGTGCGTCGGAGCACGCCCTGGTCGTGCGCAATGCTTAAGCGAAGGATGAAAAACCTGAAGCACGCACGACCCGTGCGTCTGAGAATGACCAGGTCGTGCGTGAAGCCGAAGAGAAGACTGAAATCATTGAAGAACACACGGCCCGTACGTCTGAGCATGGGCAGCCCGTGCGTGAACTTGAGGTGCTCGTTTCGAACTAGAACTCAAGCCATTGCCCGAGCATCTCAAATACGCATTCCTTGGAGAAAATAACACAAATCCGGTAATCGTATCATCCCTTTTAACTTCAACTCAGCTTGATAAATTGCTTAGGGTGTTGAGAAAATATAAGTCTGCGATAGGTTGGTCGATTTCTGATTTAAAAGGCATAAGTCCATCGATTGTCATGCATAAAATTAGAATGGAAGATGTCTATAAACCTTCAGTGCAACCCTATAATGCTAGAGGTTGTTAGAAAAGAGGTTTTAAAATGGTTAGATGCTGGAATTGTGTACGCTATTTCTGATAGTTCTTGGGTGAGTCCGGTACAAGTGGTACCAAATAAAGGGGGGATGACTGTAGTTGGAAACGAGAATGATGAGCTTATTGCGACTAGGATAGTTACTGGGTGGCGTATATGCATTGATTATAGGAAGTTGAATGATGCCACTCGTAAAGATCACTTTCCCCTCCTCTTTATTGATATGATGTTAGATCGCTTGTCGGGATTTGATTATTACTATTTTCTCAATGGTTATTCCGGGTACAACCAGATCATGATTGCACCAGAAGACCAAGAGAAGACGACATTTACATGTCCCTACGGTACGTTTGCATTTCGCAAAATGCCACTCGGACTATGTAATGCACCCGCGACTTTTCAGCTATGTATGATGGCTATATTTCATGATTTTATTGAGAAAATAATGGAGGTATTCATGGATGATTTTTCTGTTTTCAGAGATTCTTTTGATCATTGTCTTGATAATCTTTCTCTAGTGTTGCAAAGATGCGAGGAAACTAACCTTGTTTTGAATTGGGAGAAGTGTCATTTTATGGTACGAGATGGCATTATTTTAGGCCACAGAGTTTCTTCTGCAGGTTTAGAAGTGGACAGAGCGAAGATTGTCGCGATTGAGAAACTCCCATCTCCAACAAATGAGAAGGCCATCAGAAGCTTCTTGGGGCACACTGGATTCTATAGAAGGTTCATTCGTGACTTTTCTAAAATCACCAAACCTTTGAGTCAGTTATTAGAAAAAGATACTGCTTTCAATTTTTCCGATGATTGTTTGTAGGCATTTGAGATTCTGAAGAAGGCGTTGGTGACAACACCAATTCTTGTAGTTCCGGATTGGAGTCAGCCCTTTGAGCTGATGTGCGATGCCAGTGACTTTGCAGTTGGGGTTGTTCTGGGTCAAAAAAGTGGGTTATACTAGCCCACTTTCTCTAATGATTGTTATTTATATGTGCAGTAGTGTGATAGATGCCAGCGGATGGGGAACAATTCGAGACGACATGAGATGCCCATGACCAATGTGATGGAAGTCGAGCTCTTTGATGTGTGGGGGATTGACTTCATGGGTCCCTATCCATCTTCTTCGGGCTATCAGTACATTCTACTTGCAGTGGAGTACGTATCTTGATGGGTTGAGGCGATTCTGTCATAAACGAATGATGCGCGAGTAGTGATGAAGTTCCTAAAGAAAAATATATTCACTCAGTTTGGAACCCCGAGAGCTTTGATTAGCGATGAGGGGTCACACTTTCTGAATAAATTGATGAGCAATCTACTTGCGAAGTACGGGGTTAAGCATAAGGTGGCATTAGCATACCATCCGCAAGCAAACGGGCAAGCAGAGGTAGCCAATCGCGAGATTAAGCAAATCTTAGAAAAGACAGTGAATATAAATCGCAAGGATTGGGCTATGAAGTTATATGATGCGTTATGGGCATATTGAACTGCATTCAAGACACCATTGGGCACATCGCCTTATTAGTTAGTATTCGGGAAATCGTGTCACTTGCCCGTGGAATTAGAGCACAAGGCGTTTTGGGCTGTAAAGAAGTTAAATTTTGACTTCAAAACAAATGGGGGTGAGAAGAGGCTTTTGCATTTGGATGAGATGGAGGAGTTCCGAGATGAAGCCTACGAGAATTCTCGAATTTACCGAATGATAAAGAAAAGAGAGTTTTTACCGGGTGAACAAGTTCTCTTATTCAACTCGCGTCTTAAACTCTTTCCCAGGTAACTCGAGTCTCGGTGATCGGGACTGTTTGTGATTAAGAAAGTGTTAAATCCTCCAGGAATAGTGGAATTATTGACCCGGGATGGGGAGACGTTTATGGTGAATGGCCAGAGGATCAAGCACTACTTTCATAGAGATCAAAAGGAAGAGGTGACACGCCTCACCTTGCGAGAACCGTGATCGAGTATACAGGCGTCAAGCTATAGACGTTAAATTTAGCGCTTGTTGGGAGGCAACCCAATGGTTTGTTATATTCTTTTAGTTAGGATTTAATTGCTTTCATATAACTAAAAAAAATGGTGGAAATTTCGGAGTTTTGGTACGGCATCCCGCAGGGCAGGGCGTGCTCCATGCGCATGGCCCGTGCGTGCTCCATGCGCACAGCCCGTGCGTGCTTCAGGGATGTGGAATGGGCTCACGGCATTACGCACGGGTAGGGCGTGTGCCATGCGCATGGCCCGTGCGTGCTTACAGGTTTTGAAAATTTTCTACGGCATGACGTACGGGCAGCCCGTGCGTCTTTCAGCTGAACTTAAAACAGACGCGACCCAGGTATGAATTTTCACTTCAAAAACTTCCTTAAGCCCTAATCTTGAAAAAGCTCGCACGCCACCTCTCAATTTTCGACAATATCACTTTGTTTTCAGCACAAAACTCATCCCCCATACTAACCACGCACGAATTGAACACTCAAACTTGCTTTGGAGTGAGATTTTGGTTCACAGGAGCACCTAGGGTTCCAAATTCACCTCTTTCCTAATTTCCAAGAATTCCGGTAAGAACTTCAAGTTTTTTCCGAATTTCTTGTAGATTATGGATTAGAGTTTATATGTGGTGCATAGTTTGATGAATTTGCCATGTTTTACTTGAATTATTCTATGGGGCATTTTATCGTACACCTTGTGGGCTTGTTTAATTAAGGTATAGTTGATGAATTGGTGATGAATCTTGCATGAGCTTGAATATTTAGGGTGTTAGTGGCTATGATTCTCTGCAATTACATTCTTATTTAGACTTGGGAGCTTAATTGTTGATTAAATTATAGGGAAGAGACATTATGTCTTATATGAATTGTTTGGCTTGAATTCATCTTGTTCTTGTTATACTTGGCATGTTCGGAATCTCACATTTGTTTTGCTAGGTACAGACTTGGACTTATGGCCGACCGAATGAACCAACATGGTAGGGGAAGACGCCCACGAGGGGTCGCAGCCACACCACGAGCAGTGGAACTGGATAGCCCCGTAGCTTACGGGGTTGTTTTAGCGGAAGCCAGTGAATTTAATGAACTGGAGCGATGGAATACGTTGGTCAACCGGCCAATGTCAATGACTCGATATGCCGATGACGAGTGTACCCAAACTCTTGGGATACATGATGACGTCTGGCAGCTATTTGAGCGGGTTGGGTGGACCGCTTTCATGCAAGGAAGGTGGCTAATGTACAAAAAACTCACGCTCGAATTCCTCAGCACCATTGATGTCTACAAACAAGGAGAAAACTTCGAGCCATATGAGGTACACTTCCAGTTAGGCAACGAGCGGCGACGCTTATCTATTGCCCAACTCAATGCCATCTTTGGGGTACCTACTGATGCCCCTTACAAGAACGCCGAGCGCTATAAATTCTGGCGGTTATTGGTTCAGACATCGGAGACCAGCCCAATGCTCTATGAGGCGCGCACGGCTAAGGCCTCATCGCTCTGGAACCTCATTTTCTGGTATATTCAAAAGGTCACGACCCACTCAGTCTTCGCTCACCACAATAATGGGGGTATGCAAGTACGGGAGCTATACCTACTGTGGTGTATGCTAATCTGTACCCCTTAGAACACGGCGGCCCATTTTGCAGAACACGCCGAATATGTGGCCAAGCAGTCCGCTAGTATGATATTGATTGAGGGAATGATCACCCCCATTTCTCGGCATTTTCGTGTCGATTTGAGAGGCTTGGAGCCAATTGAAGGCAATAGGAAGATTAACATGAATGCCTTACGCCAAATGAAAATCATAATAGAAGAAGAGGACATGACCCTCTTCCAACAAAAGGGTCGGAACCACCTTCCCACTTCCTAACCCCTCACATCTGTGGTTGATGATCAGACTAATTGGTTGATGAACTCTGAGGCACATACCAGAGTCATGGAAGCCATGCTTGCGCGGAAAAGGCGGAGGGTCACCGGATTGCCCAATGAGGATGAGTTGACAGTTGAGGCGATGGAGTATGACCGCCATGAGAGGGGTTTTGGGCAAGGGTTCCAACAAGGGATGCCCGACATACCTGAAAGCTCTCACTAAGGTGAGGAGCGTGGGGGGTCAGCTTACCAGGATAGACTATTTTCTCTTGAGGAGAGCATGAGGCAGCACCGGGATGACTTCCGGCAGCACCAGGATGAGTTTCGTACTTTCAGGACGGAACAAGAGCAGAGGTACCAGGCGCAGGAACAATGGGAATTGGAGATGCTGCAGGCAATGCATCAGATACAAATGTGGCACATCTCCCAGGGCCACTTTCCGCCGCCACCCCCGCAGTGAGTCAGGTCCATTCCACACTTTTCTTTGAAATTCTATCTTCTCTTCTATGCGCTATAATTTCATTCAAGTTTGGGGGGAGATGTAGTTATTTTGATTGAAGGGTGTGGCGAAAAAATAAATAAATAAATAAATATTTGCATTCATATAATTGCATTTAGAGCATATAGGTTGCATTGCATTAGACGTTTGTTTTTGGTTTTAGCATGTTTATTGCTTTAGCACGTTTATTGTTTTCTTAGGTTTTAGGGAGTGAGTTGACCGCTATTGTGATGCTAGTTGTGATCTTGGGAGCATTCGTTGGAATGGTTTGTGTTGTTTTGAATTGGGTGTTGAGCGTGAGTTGATCGGGTTGAGAATAGATGATATGGAGCATGTGAATATTGAAAACATGGCGTTATGCTTTGAATTTTGCAATTGCAAGCCTGTGAGCTTTGAGACTTTACTGCTTTCATTATATACAGTCTTGTTTGTTGATTGAGTGTGTCATTCATGTTGATATGAATTCTAGAACTTGCTCTGGTATCTCTGTCAAAGTCACATGTTGTATGCAATTTATGAAAATGATTTAAGTCCATTTTTGTTAAGCCTTTCAAGCCTTTTGCCTACCTAATGATATGTAATTTCCCGAGTTAGCCAATTTGAGCCTGTTGCCTGATTTTTTGATAGGCACATTTCAAGCCTTTAATTGATATATCTATTACCCTAAACTTGAGCGTACAACATTGAACAAAGGGATTGAATAAGGTTGAATGGGAGGATATCGAGAATTTTAGAAAATTGTGCGCATGTTGGATGTTGGGAATAAAAGAAGAAAGAAAAGAAGGAAAAGAGATGATATTTGCTCACAAAAGAGTCGAAAAAAAACGACTTTATAAGTGAGTTAGATTTAAATGAACTTGTAGGCTGGGATTGGTGATATGAGGCGAAAGAAAGTGGATATTGTAAACAAAGGGTAAAAAGAGAGACGAGAAGTTGATAAGAACAAAAGGTGATTGGGATAACATGTTTGGTTTGAATGAGAATAATTAATCGAGTAAAAGATGTGCTTACCAATCTATACGCTTGAGTTTGAGTCACTTTTTCCATACTTCCCTACCCAAACCAAAGAGCCTTCATTACAACCAAAAGAAAAGTCTTTTTTGATTTATGAATTGCATACATTCGAGTGGCGGAGATGTGAGATGATTTGCAAGCATATGGTAATTCTTCAACATTGATATGATTTGAGCAAATACACGTCCCTTATTATTCTAGTGAGGAGAGCATACACTTAATCCGTGAGAGGCGTGATTCGAAGCATTTGCGTTTTAATTGACTTGTGCTCTGTGTTAGATATTTGAAGCTTGGTTGATTTATTGCTCGACGTCTATGGATAAATGGCATGAATTGTGATGTGTTGTTCTTGATTTGCCTTTCATTACTCCCATTTGTGTTTGTCTTGTTTATAAAGCGTTGACCGGGACTGTCAACAGTTTAAGTTTGGCGGTTTGATTGGTATGAGTTTTACATGTATTTTGGGCTTAATTGTGGCTAGAATAAGTTGTTATGCATGCATTACTTGAGTAAATTGGGATTTATTTCTGTAAAGTGGAAAAGGTATTATGTTTTGCTCGTTTTGTAGGAATTAATTGATATTTGTAGCATTTTGGCGAAAATTCGGAGCATTGCGGTAAAGGACCGGCAATAATCGAGCTAATGTGTGATGTTTGGAGTTAAATCGAGAAGAAGTCAGACAAACCGGGCGAGAAACGGAAAGAAACGAAGTAGAATCAGCTCCAAAGAAAGCTGCGCATGGGCGGCGTGCGTCCATAAAGACGGCCCAGTGCGCATCAGCCCGCGGGCGCGTGGTCATGCGTGGAAGCGCCGACGACCGTGCCCTTCGTGAAAAAAAAAAAAAAAAAATATTCATACGGCGTGGCGAGGAAAAATAGGGTTTGACATTCTAAGATAAATCAGCCCAATGAAGATACACCGATTTTTCCCGCAGGAAAAGAGCAACCTTTATCGCTTGAGGATTGATAGAAGATAGATCGATCGAGATCATCGACATCCCCGAGTTTGCTCATTCCATAGTATCGTTTATTTTCGATTAGTTAGATATGAACTTGAATAATTTGTCTATTAATTATTTATTTCCCATGTCTGGTTAAACATCTTGTGATTCCCGGGTTTGGGATTAGGTTAATGGATACTTTTGTTTGATAGTTAATTGCAATTGAAGTTATTATTTTCAAACCCTATTCGAGTACTTTGTTTTAATTCTTGTTTTATCAAAAGGCCATTGATTTAACTTGCTTTGATGTATTGATTCATAATTCGAGAGATAAGTTTCAATACTAGATCTGTGAGTACTTAACATGAATATTTGCAAGATTGAGAAGTCTCTGAATATTTGTGAGGATATTTGATCTTTTGTGCTTTTGGGAGTTGGATATCTTTTGTTGAGTAGAGATGCTAACATAGATAATCCAATCAACGTTTTTACATATATCTCGAGAGAGAGGGTAAAATACTTTTCGTGATTGTCTTATAGGGAAGAATAATAATAACTTTGGTTGTGATTAATCTGATAATAAAATGGGATATTAACTGAAACCATAGCCCTGTAATCCATTCATCTCCTTGATCTTTTAATCAACTTTTACTTTGTCTTTTTAGGATAAATTGTTGTCTTGTTTTCACAATCTAAATCACTCAATTTTGATCGTCTGGATAAAAATAAGAGTATTACAATCCCAGTACTTAGTACATTAATTTATTAGTCTCTGTGGATTCGACCTTGCTAACCCTATTCTATAAAGTACATTGTACACTTGCGGTGAAGCTAAAAATAAGGTGAACAATATACAGCAAAAAACGTAAGTATACATCAACATAAATACATACATAAAAAATTAACTACTAAACTAATGAAAACTAATTTCAGATCAACTAAAATTCTTGAGAAAAAATTCTTGAAAAAGCAGATCCGATTTCTCCTTTCGTGGAACAATCGTCTGGGTCCCCAATAGCTTACCCAACTCCTTGTTCAACAAGATAAATCTAGAGAGCTAATGCGATGAATTTTCGAAATAAAAACACCGCCATTTGCAAAAATCCGCCATTTGCAATCGTCACAGAGTAGCTTACCCAACTCCTCATCATTCCTCACCGCTAGTGAATGTGCCTTGGAACAATCTTATTCTTCTTGTTATCCCTTGCCGCATTTCCGGTGAGCTCCAAAACCTCGGTTGAATGATGACGGCGAACCGGATCAACACGTTCAATACAACAAGATATATGAAAGTGTTTGCTTTGTATCGTTGCTTGAATGAAGCCTCTATTTATAGGATCTTGGCTTTGATTTCAGAAGGAAACGTGCAATTTACGGCCAACGGGAACTAGAGGCCCGCTAAGATTGAAGATCTGGTCACGACCTTTGATCTAGTCCGCCACGTTTTTGGCGGAAGTCTAGAACAAAATCCAACTTGTGGACTTGGGCGATGCCCATGCGATCTTTTTGCCCATGATTTTTGTTGGAATCGTTTTTGGAGGGGCTCAAAATTTGAATATGGTGAGAATATTTTGGTTGTGTCTTGTGTAATTATACAATTACAATATTGCCCTTTCTGATTTAAAATAAATTAAAAAATGCTTATTAAATTGGGTAAATCTCAACCATCTAAAATTACGATTTGTGGAAATAAACGAGGATTAGTCCACACTGTTTCACTCTAATTAATAGCATTTTTAATTTATTTTAAATCAGAAAGGGAATATTGTAATTGTATAATTACACAATTTTATTCAATTTGGGTAATTCCTCGATTCCTCTCCACTCTCTCACTCCGAAAGACCCCAATTTCACCAACCCATCGCCTCTCCTCCGCCACTACCTTGTGCGGCAATCTCAAAGTATCATACTTCACCTTCTCGAGCCTTCTCACGGAATTGTACGTACTCTCCTCCGTTTGGTATTCTCAAATCGGATGATAATACATAATTTGCTCCGTGCCCTGCTCACTCAAAAATGGCTGCGGTCGGTCGTTAACTTCGCCATGGCCTCATCATTTGGTGCCAAAAAACGTGCAAAATACAACGTGAGCACATAACCCTCTGAAACTAATTTAATCTCCCCATTTCAGAAGACAATGAGGTGAGATTCACCAAAATATCTACCATTTCATTGTTTGATAAGGTGTTGTATGATATTCGCAAGACATTTATAGATGAGATATGAATCCAAATTTTTTGTTAGAATTTAACATGAAACTGAAAGTTGAAGTAAAAAAAAATTGTATGATAAGGCGATCGGTGTGCCGGAGTTCGAGAGATATTTTTGGGGTTTCAGAATAAAGGATAGGATTGGAGGATTAGTGAAGAAGACGATGCTAACGTGGAGAAAACGAGGGCCTATGAGGAGGCAGTGAGGATTACTGTATACTTAGATGTTTTTCGATGTATACTTAGATGTGTTTTATTGTATAAGTAGTTAATTTTTTATGTATGTATTTATGTTGTTGTATACTTATGTTTTTTGTTGTATACTTATGTGTTTTGTTGTATACTTATATTTTTGTTTGACAATTGTAATATGCAGTACAAATATGTTAAATATACAGCATAATAATATTAAATATACAGTAAATATATGTTAAATATACAGTACAATAATGAGCGTGATTTTGTCTCTCTATAGCTGGTTTTACTTAGTCCACGGTCCCCACATGTTAATGAGCGTGATTCTCTCTCTCTATAACTGATTCATTGATTCACGGTCCCTACATGTTTTTGTTTGACCATTTTAATATGCGGTAAAATTATGTTAAACATACAGTAAAATAGTGTTAAGTATACAATAAATATATGATAAATATACAACATACTGCATGGCAGAGCACATGCGTGATTTTCTCTCTCCAGCGCGATTTTCTCGCAATTTTTTCTCTCCCCACGTAATTTTCTCTCTCCTAATAACTGATTCCATATTTAGATGGTCCCCCACTTGGTTAATTTGACAATTATACCCTTATTTTGCTTTAATTAAATATTTAATGTAATTTTAACCCCTATTTATCTTAGCCATTGATATAGATAATGGAGGGTTGAGATGAGTCAACATTGTCTCACTATAATATGTGGTCTCATTGTATCCTCCCCTATATATATATATATATATATATATATATATGAATAGGATCAAATGAGACCACATAATTAAAATGAGACAATGTGGACTAATCTTGGCCACCCATCTCAAATTTTAAGTGGTCGGATCTTTCCAATTTTATATTAATTTTCGTTTTATTTTTATCTTTGAAAAGGGCACAAAGGTAATTGCACAGTTTCATTTTAATTTTGTAACGAAAAATCCCTTTCATCTCCCCCAAAATCTGCCCGACGGTTCATCCATTCCTTTGCTTTCAGTAATTCCTTTTCTCTCTAATGGGTTGTCGTGGAGTGAAGCGAGTTTCCATCAGAAAAAATATGCGACGACGTGTGTTGCAGTCACACACACACTCTCTCTTCTATGGAGAAGGTGATGAGAGATTGAGACTGAGCGTTTTTGTGAGTTTTTTTTTTTTGCTTTTTGTTGTTTTTTTTTTCAGGCTTTGTTTGTTTCCACCATGGAAATTCAGAGCCAAAACCATGGAGGTTTCTTTTGAGATTTTTATTTCATTTTCATCTATAATAACATGATAATAATCTTAACCAAAAAGGAAAAAAAATAAAATAACATGATAATTACCACCCTTTCCTCCTCTTAGACCGCAACAAGCTCACCGGAAATATCCCCGAATCATTTTCGGAGTTTCGCCAATAGGATTGGTGAAGAAGACGATGCTGACGTGGAGAAAACGATGGCCTACTAGGAGGCAGTGAGGATTATTGTACACTTAGATGTTTTTCGATGTATACTTAGATGTGTTTTGCTGTATAAATAGTTAATTTTTGATGTATATATTTATGTTCTTTGTATACTTATGTTTTTTTGTTGTATATTTATATATGATTTGTTGTATACTTATATGTGTTTTGTTGTATACTTATATTTTTGTTTGACAATTGTAATATGCAGTAAAATTATGTTAAACATACAACAAAATAGTGTTAAGTATACATCAAATATATGCTAAATATACAACACAATAATGAGCGTGATTTTCTCTCTCTATAATTGATTTACTTAATCCACGGTCCCACATATTTTTGTTTGACCATTTTAATATGCAAAAAATAATATTAAACATACAAATGAAAATAGTGTTAAGTGTACATCAAATATATGCTAAATATACAACACAATAATGAGCGTGATTTTCTCTCTCTATAATTGATTTACTTAATCCACGGTCCCCACATGTTAATGAGCATGATTCTCTCTCTCTATATATATAATTGATTCTTTGATTCACGGTCCCCACATATTTTTGTTTGACCATTTTAATAAGCAGTAAAATTATGCTAAACATACAAAGAAAAATTAGTGTTAAGTATACAAGAAATATATGATAAGTGTACAACATCTTTGCGTGGCGAGCACATGCGCGATTTTCTCTCCCCAGCGCGATTTTCTCGGGATTTTCTCTCTCCCCACGTGATTTTCTCTCTCCTAATAATTGATTCCATATTTGGATGGTCCCCCACTTGGTTAATTTGACAATTATACCCTTATTTTGCACTAATTAAATATTTAATGTAATCTTATCCTCTATTTATCTTAGCCATTGGTGTAGATAATGGAGGGTTGAGATGAGTCCACACTGTCTCACTATAATATGTGGTCTCATTTTAACCTCCCCTATATATATATATATATATATATATATATATATAAGGACTTGAACAAAAACCTAATAAGTAGACTGATTGTTGGACTACTGGCCATAATTATTAAAGAGATAAACAGTGTAGGTGAAAGACTAATTTGAGAAATTAATTTATATATAGAAGATTAATTCTGAACTTGAATAATGACTAATTGGAATATAAGTGACGTTTAAAAACATTAAGAACTGACACAATCCCTGAAATTTCGGACCGATCATGACATTGTCAGGGGATTAATTTAATGAATCCATTCATTAGAACTGAATCTTATTCTTTTAACTACTTAACAGTTAATTTTAAATAATTTTATGATATCTATGTTGTTTGGGTGGTTTACTATTTACAAGAAAATGGATGAAAGTGTTTGGTAAATCTGGCTAAGTCGAGGCCAGTATTTGATGTTGTTTCCGCAAGACAAAATCGCCCCGTATACAAAGTGCTTACGGTTCCCCGCGATCGTCGCTAAGATACAACGACATTCTTTTCGACTTAGCAAAGACTTGCAAAAGTCGAAATTACAAATTATGAACTTAAAGTGTAAGGCTTTCAAGCTTTGAAGGGAATGATTTCAATATGATGATGCAATGACTCGATGTTAGGCTTTTATTAATTAAAATAATGGTTCCATTTCATCTACAGGGGCTCGTATATACAGACATTAAGGTGCCAGATGGAAATGATATGTCTTTTGGATCGAAAAGACATGTCTACAGTAAAAAATAAACCTGGTTGCTCGAACAGTGCACCCGATTTTCGACGTTTTGCGTCTCCCGTGATTTTCTCTCTCCTAATAATTGATTCGACAGTTTTGCTCACTATCCCTTAAATATTTAATGTGCTTGCCACCCACTGTTGGAATTTAATTAATTAAAAACTAATTAATTAATATTTTAAAAAATTTAAATAAATTTAGTCCAAAAAGTATAAGGGCCTTGAAGCCCAGGCCCACGACCGATCATGACATTGTCGGGTTCATTAGCCGAATCTTATTCTTTTAACTACTTAACAGTTAATTTTAAATAATTTTATGATATCTATGTTGTTTGGGTGGTTTACGTGTTTGCGCGTATGTGTTTTAAACCAAACCCATAAGCATGTAGGTCCGCACCCCCTTTAAAAACTTTGGTGCCCCAAGTAGGGCTGTGCACGGGACTTGGAGATCACTGGAACCGAACCGATATCCGAACCGAAAAATATCCGAACTGAAAATATCCGTTGACCTTTTGACTTTCTACGAACCGAACCATCCCGAAAAATATTATGGTACGGTTCTGGAGATTTTTGAAATATCCGCACGTCTTACCCAAAGAATGTAGCAAGAACCGCATCAACCGGAGATCGATCCATACCGAACCGAAAATCCGAAGCTAGAACCGATTTTTAAGCATTTTTTAATACATACATATATATTATTTTTATCTTATTTATATTTTGATATTGTGACATCCCATATTTAAATAACCTAGAAAATTATCTAATATAATTATTATATTAAATATCACTGATGGAGCTTATATAAAAGTATATGTGCTATTACAACACATATTTACAAGTGATTCTGGTTGGATTGTATTATTTATTATGAATTTATAATTTGAGATTGTGTTGCCCTTTATGATTGTAGTATTTATTTTGAGATTGAACTAAAAAAAGGAATGAACTATAATTGTTTGGTGATTTTTACATTAATTTTTTATTTTTTTCTTATTTTGTATGCTTTACTTATGGTTAATCTCCATTTCACCATCCCGAACCGTACCGCCCCGAACCGTCACGTTAGAACCGAATCTCCGTACCGAACCATACCAAATTTTTGGTACGGTTCGGTACAGAGATTTTTTCTCTATGGTTCGGTTCTGGAGATTGATTTTTAAATTGTCGAAGGGCCCAAACTCAATTGTCGAACTTGGGATTTATAAATTGAGCATATTTGACTTTTCCTCCTATATGGAATGGAGCTTTTCTCATTCCTCACATTTTCTATTTTCCAAACCAATTTCTAGTTTTTAAGTAGTTAACTTCTAGCATTAATTTCTCATTCACTAGAAATTGATTTTGAGAAATTTCAAACGCTAATCTCATCTACTCATTTAGTAGAATTTTATCATATAATTTATATGTATTTTTCACTAATGGAAACCACTTAAATAAATTGGTCAAAATTGGGTCAACACCCAATTTCTACAACCAAATTCCAACAATCTATTCAAATAATCTGCTCCTAATTTTGTTATGATAAGAATAATATGTATATCTATATATTGATTTGATTGGTTATTAACAATAATTGAACTATTTACATTAGAGTTATAAATGAATAAGAATAAATTATTATTGTTATTTAGTAAGACAAATTATTTTTAATAGTACGATTGGACGTTTGATTATTTATAATGAAAATGTAATAAAATACTTATAATAAAAAATAGTAGTATTGAGATTGTAGTGCTAAGATAGTAATGAAATAGTTGTAGTATAATAATAATAATAATAATAATAATAATAATAATAATAATAATAATAATAATAATAATAATAATAAAATAAAATATAGTAAGTGATAACATATGATAATTGTTGGGTTTTATTGTAGGAAACCTTTAATGATTGGATAAGGAATTTACTGGGGAAAATTGGTGATCAAAGTGAAGGTGGGCAAATTATCAATTTCAGTTTTCTAAAGAAAATTAGGTTTGCTTGCAATTTTATAAATTTCACGACATTAAATGTTTCATGAGTTCACGACATTAAGCAATTTCATGATTTCATGATATACATCATTTTCACAAAGTTCACGATTATTAAAGAAACTTAAATTCTACCATTCATTGTTTGAAGTTACATTTTCGTTTGCAGTATAACTCTTGTAACTGTTTGGCCTTTGGGCAAATATATGTCATTTTGACAAAAATATTGACTGTCAAGTTTATTAGGGTGTGGGTGGGTTAGACAATGGACCGAACAGGTTCCCATGGTCCCTGTTTGACTACCCACATGCCTACTCCCATTTTCTGGTCGTGGCCGACGACAGCTGCAGAATTGGGCCATAGAAAGGTATATTCATGAATATGACGATCTCTCGGGCAAAAGCCCGGACCAAGAAACGTCGAGCCTACGAGAGAGGATAAGGCGACAAGGCTTCGCCAAATATAGTTGGAAGCAATAAGGAGAAACAACAAGATCAATGTTCGATCAACACGATCCTACATTTCTTATTTGGTGAAACTAATGACTAATTGTTTATATTCAAATAGCTTTATTTTTAAAACGAGAAATTCACTATTTATCTTAAAAATTGGGATATTTAATGTGTTCTTGGAAAACAAAATTTTTATTGTACTTGACTAATTGTTATGCAATGTACCTTGTATCACTGCTACCATAAAAACATAATATGTCATTATTGAATTGCAATATGTTTTTGATCATTGTAATAGGTAAACCTTATGCACACCATTATCATGCATACATGAATATCTCTTGGCACGCTAAACATTTTTCTTTAGTAAAAAGAAATATGTACATTCTTAGTTAAACAAATATTACATTCATCTACCTCAACCCACTGAGATCGTTTAGATCACCCCATGGTTTTATAAACTTTTCAGAGAAAAAGTATTTTGAGATCGATGAGACTGGCATCAGTTTTCCAGATCAGGATTGACCCAACCTAGCAGTTTCCTTTTGACAGACTTATTTGTCAACGTTTGAACAATGTAACTATATTATTTTGTAAATATAGGTTACTTGAAATTCTATTTTAATTTTATGATTTTGTAAACTTTCGTTGTATTTATGATTTTTAGATGATTGTACTTTGGGCTATAGTTTTTGTCTAGCCTAAGCTTTTTTAATACCTGGGGTGGTACCCCATCGAAAGTTATTCTAATTTCTTGTATTACGAAATTAGGGTGTGACAATATTGCCTTATCTATAAATCTTTTATCTGGATATTTGCTAGATAGCCCCTCTTTCTTTTTTTTTTCTTTCAAACTAGTCATATGAGCCTCTCCTAACGGGCTTAATTAAGTATTGGGTTTGAGTTTTTAATTATAGTTCCATCATCACTTGATCCCGATTAATTGACCAAACTGAAATTAAATTTAACTGATCAATCAATTCCATCTAGCCTTATTATTTAATTGGCTAAATTAACTTCACCATTAAATAAACTTAGTATTTATTAAATTGATCAAATCAATTAATTAACTCACTTTTTTTTCTTTAACCATTGTGCTACAACTATTAATTAACTCACTTAATTTGCTTTCTAATCTAATTAAGTTGAGTTAAATAATTTAATTAATTAATTGAATATTTAATCCAACTAATTGAGTTAAATCAATTCAAAATTAATTGCATCCAACACTTGGACAATTCTCAATTGAAGAAATGAATCTCTTAATTCTTAGTATTTGACTTTTTAAGTTCGCAACTAATAATAGTCTCAGACTTACAATATTTGTAACTTAAAAGTAATAATTTATTCGATTATTTATTCCAATATATTAATTAACCATTTGAAATTAACTCTTTAATTTCGAAACCTACAAATCGTGTGAACACTAGTAAATATCACGATTAGCTAGCTCTAGGTGGACTAGCACGTAAACTAATTTAAATTGCAAGTGCATTCATGTATGATCCTTTCGACAACTAATTTCTTGATTAAATCTGTTAGGAAATTTATTGTTTAGATTTTGATGAATGCCATGTAAAACGTAGATAAGAATGTTAGCACCCCATTTTCCTTGTAATTCTCATTGTAATAGATATGGTTAAATGAGCTGAATCAAGTCAGCTATGCCTGGAAAATACAAGAAGTCAACTGAAGAAGTGAAGTGAAGACTCCGCTGAGGAACAACTGAGTATGGCCAAGATAGAAGATCAATGACTCGATCAAGACGTGAATAAAATGAGGACAAGCGTGTGAAGAGAGTCGATTAAGTCAACCCAAGAAGCCAAGTCACAAGTTGAAGTGACAGATGAGTCCTTCAATTTGGAGCAGACTTAAGTCACCTGGGGAAAAGGCAGCTGCAAAGAGGAGTTAACTGAAAAGAATCTATTGCACAGAAGTCAAAAAAATTACTTAAATTAGTAATACTTCCATGCTGCCATGTCTTAAAGTGCTTAGTCCCAGAAGCGTGCAAAAGAAATAAACCAATGGGAAGCACTGCACCTCGTGTCAGAACCTGAAGAGCTGGACATTCATTTAATACGAGGAAAGGTCTACATCTCAAGACTGAAGACCAAGAAAAGACAAGCCAACGAACACAAGTGACTTTTCAAAATCAGCCTATCTCTTCAACGGGCAGATTTTTGAAAGTTCACTATAAAAGACTGAGGAATTTCATTGAGAAAAGGTTACCTGAACCACGAACGAACAAGATTTATTCAAACTGTAACCTGCAAAATATTCTCAAGATATTCAAGCAAAATCCTCAAGCCTAAAATCTCGAAGGAAATCGATCCATAAGCAAAGTTCTGAAGGAAAGACAACTTCAAACTATTGAAGAGGAAACTTTTGAAGAATCAAAAGGGGTCTACTTTCCAAGGAGGATTGTAGGAAGGTTCAAGGTCGAACCAATCTCAAGTTATTGGAGGGCTCCGTGATCAAATCCAAGAAGCTTGAGAAAGTGAGTTGAAGTAGCAAAGCAAAATGCCCTGTGAAGAAGGCTGAGTCGGACGAGAAGCCACCGTGTGTGACCAAGGCATCTCCATATCGAGTCCAAGGAGCAAGTCACCAACGTGATCAAGACTTGTCTCTGGACGATAACCACTTTGTGAACTGATCATTACTTAGTGGATTCCTCCATAAGTTGGAGAAGAGATTAGTAGAAGAATTACCCCATCTTCGAACCTCTATAAAATTTACTTGTGTCATTTACATTTCAACATATTTACATTTCTGCACACATATTTTATATTTGCTGATAATTTGCTATCCAACTGATAAATAACTAAGTGCTAAAATCAAGTGTTAAAACAAAGTTAAATCAAATTCAAGGGTGTTAAGTCTTCCGCTGAAAAACTCATCACAGCCAAGTTAAGGTTTAGACTAAACAACTGAGTTATTCTATCAACAGCTCTATCGAGTCTGTTGAGTGGCTAACTCTGCTGATTAACTAACTTAGCTGTCCCCTAAGGACACAATTGTGTAATTAACTCTGTAATATTTTTAAAAGGACTAAAACTCGAAAAATTGGTAAGGTTTATTCAATCCCCCCTCTAAACCTTACTCACACCCCTTGGGACCTACAAGTGGTATCAGAGCGGTTGGTTCATTGAGCCTTCCGCACTGGTTACTGAACTAGATCTCCAATCTTTCAAAGAAACTTTTAACACTTGCTCTTTCAAAAGTCATTTTTATTCAAAGAAAGTTATTATCATGGAAACAAATTTGACACGCATTCCTATGTTCACTATTGAGGAATTTGATGACTGTAAAATTCATATGCAGGCTCATCTATCTGCTTTATATGATGAAATATGGATAGTGATAGAGGATGGGCCACTGCAAATATTGAAAGTGAACACAGTCGTAAGGAGAGCAACTGCAGCTGAAGGAGAAGAAGTTGTAGCTGAGGCAAGACCAGCCATGGTTGAGAAACCAAGGACTGAGTGGACAAACGAGGACAGAGAAAGATACAACTTGGATAATGTAGCCAAGGACATACTTTACAAAACCTTGGACAAAGCAATGCTCAACAAAGCCAAATCTCGCCAAACTGCAAAACAAATCTGGGATAAATTAACTTTAATTTGTGAAGGATCTCAGCAAATTAAATAAAACAAATTGTCTGTTCTTTGTCGAAAATTTGAAAATTTTAAAATGCTTGCAGTGAAACCTTGGATCGGTTGGATGCTAGATTCACTGAAATCACAAATGAGCTATCAAAGACTTGGAAAGAATATACACGAGAAGGAAATGTGTATGAAGATTCTGAGAAGCCTCCCAGCTGAATGGGAAATGAAGGTCATGGCCCTAAGACATTCAATGAACCTCACAACAACATCCAATCATGAGCTATTCTCAGACCTCAAAGCCTATGAGTTTGAGCTGAGAAGAAAAGATCAAGAGGAGACAGTTGTACCCAAAACAGCTGCACTTATAGTCAAGGATGGAAAAAGAGCTGAAGTCAAGGAAACCATAGGCCAGGAGGAGATTGTCCTGATGGGTAAAAGATTCAACAAGTTCTTCAACAAGAACTATAAAAGAAACAAGGGTGAATCTTCCAGGAGACATTCAGCTCCATCCAAGTCAAGGGAAGACAGGCCTCCCAAAAGAACTGAGCATCAAAGAGTTGAGTATCAAAAAGCTGATAACCCAAGAACGGAAAAAGCTGATCAAAGAGCTGAGAACCTGTGTTGGAATTGCAGACAACCAGGACACTTTGATGTTGACTGTCCCTATCCAATAGTCAACAAGTACATAAATGAAGAAGATAGAAAAGTCTTCAGAGAAAGAAGACAGGAGAAGAAGAAAAAGCCATGTTTTTCTTTGAGACCGCTAAGACAAAATGCTAAGTCTAAAGAAGCGGACTCGAGAGAGTAGTGAAGCTGACTACTCAAGTGATTCTGAAGAAGAAGCAATGATCTGTCTAATGGCTAAAGAACAAGATCAACCAAACCAAGAAGATGAGGTACACTCTAACTCATCTCACTCAGATTCTAGTGATAGTGATTGTGACACACACACTTCATCACCCACTGATCTTTATGATTCATTAGGCAAAATGATGAAAGACTTTGAGCACATTAAATCCTCACACACACTACTAAATGAGGAAAACAGCCAGCTCAAAAGCCAAAACTCACAGCTGACAAACGAGCTGAGTTCTCTAAGTCACATAGCTGGTGAGAACAAAGAGCTGAAGGCTGAAAATGCCAAACTAATAGCAGAGATAGCTGTTATTGAAAAGAGAGAAAATGGTCTTAAAAATATGATTGCCTCATTTAGAAAGACATCTAAATCATTGGATGACCTTATCATGAGTCAAAAAGAATGTGGAGATAAGACAGGCATAGGATTCAATTCCTTTGTGCACAGTAAAACTCCCAGAGTGATTTTGGAAAAAGGATCTTCAAGTAATGAAGCATCTCAAAAATCCAAAATACCAAATGTTGCACCCACATTCATTCCAAAGCACAATCACAAACAAACTGGCCTTGGATATAAAGGAAAAGGAAAACAACCAGTTGAGTATGCTGAGAGGACAGCTGAGAAGAAATCCAGCAGAGTTCCTCGGCAAACTCCAAATAGGAAGTACTCTGTGAAGAATAAACAGAGCTACCAAAAATCCCAGAAGTTTCATCAAAGAAACACATATGATGGGAATGGTAGAAATTACCCGAGTTAAGGTGATTGGAATAATGTGAAATATCAAAGAAAGACCTATGGAATACAAGCTTAAATGGCAAAGACCTAGATCTCAAAGAAAGGTCATTCCAAAGGCAAAAGAGCTATCATCGGACACATATGCACCCAGGCACTACACTCAAAGATATCACAACTATCCAAAGAAGGCAATTGCTAAAACACACACACAAGCATACAGACAAAAGAGACAGTTGTATGTACTTAAAGCCCCCAAGCAATTTGCCAAAGTGAATTATGATTATGGCACAGATAGATGGCAACCTCTTAGAGTCAAATCATTTGGCTATAGGTTGGTTGGATCATCTTACAAAGACTAACCCCTCAGGACCCAGACAAGCATGGGTACCTAAAAACTAATTTCCTTGATTGCAGGTTCAAGGAACAACTGAGTGCCAAGGAACTTGGTACATGGATAGTGGTTGTTCCAGACATATGACAGGAAACAAGAAAAACCTGTCAAGATTCAAGGAGATTAGAGGTGCAAAAGTCATATTTGGAGGAAATGAAGCTCCAGGGGAAATAAAAGGCACTGGATCCATCAAGAATAATGGATTAGAGATCACCGATGTTGCTTATGTTGAGGGACTCAACTTTAACTTGCTCAGCATAAGTCAACTTTGTGATAAATGCTATAATGTTGGATTCAATATGGGAGTGTGCCGATTAAAGAAATCTGAATCAAATGAAATAGTCTTTGCAAGGATCCGCATGACGAAGAACATGTATGTAGTAGATTGGTCTCTTTGCCACACCAAGCACTGTCTGTCGTTAGCAAAAGCACAAATGGCCAAATCAAGTTGGGTTGTGGCACAAGAAGCTGAGTCATCTAAATATCAAGACAATCAACAAGCTTGCAAGGAGTCATCTTGTGGAAGGATTGCCAGACTCAGTGTACAAGAAGGAAAGTGTTTGTGATGCATGCCGGATGGGAAAATGCAGATCAAATCTTCATTCAAAGAGAAGCTTAGTCCTTCTTCAACAAGGATATTACATCTTGCATATGGATTTATTTGGTCTGTTGAACCACCAAAGATAAGTGGAAAGAAATGCACTTTAGTGGTGGTGGATGATTATTCAAGATATACATGGACAATCTTTATGTGCAAAAGAAGGAAACTTTGCGTAAGTTACCTCGGTGATGAAAAGAGTTCAAAATGAAAAGAGCCAAACCATTATAAAAATAAGGTCGATAGAGGAACCGAGTTTGTCAATGGGATAATAAATCGATCTTGCATTGAAAATGGTATTGCTCATGAGTTATCTGCGACAAGAACTCCACAAAGAGAATGGAGTACTGAAAGAAGGAAGAACTCTCAAGGAAGTGCGAGAACCATGTTAGTTGAAGCCGGTTTACCCAAGAGATTTTGGGTGAAGCCATCAGCACTGCATGTTATACTCAAAATAGATGCATGATAAATAGACAATGACAAAGACTCCATATGAAATATGGACAGGAAGAAAGCCAAATGTTGGGTACTTGAGAATATTTGGATGTAAATGCTTCATCCACAACAATGGCAAAGATAATCTAAAGGCTTTTGATGCTAAAGCTGATGAATGTATCTTTTTGGGATACTCAGCTGAGAGCAAAGCCTATAGAGTGCTGAACAAGAGGACTATGGTCACAGAAGAGTCTGTCCTTGTGGTTTTTGATGAACCCAATGTAAATGGAGAAGACATTGAAGAGTTAGGATAAATCAATCACCAACTATGCGAAGATTCCTTATGTTGAAGTCAAGCAAGAGTAATCAACCAAGATGAAGATGAGATAGCTTAATCTCAAAGACAATGGAAAATCTGCAATGAATGAATGATGATGAAAGAGTCTGCTCAAGACAACACAAATTTAAGACGGTGAACCCACCGACTTGCTTCAACCTCGATGTAAGATGGTGAGAGACCATCCACCGAGCTAGTCATTGGAGATATGAGAGATGGTGTAAGAACCGTGATCCGAGCTCGGATGAAGCAATGTTCACTTGCTTTATTTCCCAAATAGAACCAAAAGATGTGTCCCAAGCATTGGATGACACACATTGGATTCAAGCCATGCAAGAAAAGCTGAATCAGTTTGAAAGGAACAAGGTATGGGAATTAGTGCAGAGACCAACCCATCAGAATGTTATTGGAACAAAATGGGTTTTCAGAAACAAGATGAATGAGGAAGGTTCTGTGGTGAGAAACAAAGCAAGATTGGTAGCCAAAGGGTATTGTCAAGAAGAGGGAATAGATTTTGATGAAACATTTGCTCATGTTCCAAGACTAGAAGCAATAAGGATGTTTCTTGCCTTTGCTGCACACAAGAACTTCATTGTATATCAAATGGATGTGAAAAGTGCATTTTTAAATGGACTGTTAGAAGAAGAAGTCTATATTGAACAACCTCCAGGCTTTGAGCAGAAGACTCTTGGAGATAAAGTGTACAAGCTCAAGAAAGCATTATATGGATTGAAATAGGCACCAAGAGCATGGTATGATACATTATCTCAATTTCTAACTGATAATGGATTTACCAAAGGCAAAGTGGACAAAACACTCTTTAGAATCAAAGATGGAGAGAGTATACTGCTAGTTCAAATATATGTGGATGATATCATTTTCGGATCCACAAATAAAGAGATGTGTGATAAGTTCTCAAACCTCATGCAAGGCAAATTTGACATGAGCATGATGGGAGAGCTGACTTTCTTCCTAGGACTTCAAGTTAAGCAATTGAAGGATGGAACTTTCATAAGTCAAACAAAGTACACCAGAGATTTAATGAAGAAATTTGGTATGGAAGAAAAGTCTTCTATGAAAATACCAATGAACACATCAGTAAAGATGGACATGGATGCAGATGGTAAGGTTGTAGATCAAACAAGATATAGAGCACTCATTGGATCACTGCTCTACTTAACAACCAGCATGCCAAACATCACATTTGCAGTAGGTGTATGTGCAAGATTTCAATCTGCACCAAAGGAGAGCCACATGACTGCAGCTAAGAGAATCCTAAGATATTTGAAAGGATGCCAGGAAGTCGGCTTATGGTATCCAAAGGAAGGTGGATTCAAGCTTATTGGTTACTCAGACTTGGACTATGTTGGATGTAGAGTTGACAGGAAGTGTACTTCAGGTACATGTCAATTGCTTGGAAACAGGTTGGTTTCCTGGTTTAGCAAGAAGCAAAACTCAATAGCCATATCCACAGCTGAAGCAGAGTACATAGTTGCGGGCAGCTGTTGTTCCCAAGTCTTATGGATGAGACAACAGCTGAGAGATTATGAAATTGAAGAAAAAGAGATTCCAATTATGTGTGATAACACAAGTGCTATTGCAATCACTCAGAATCCTGTGTTGCATTCAAGAACAAAGCCATATTGATGTCGATATCATTTCATAAGAGATCATGTTGAAAAGAAAGATATCATTTTGGAATACATCTCAACTGATAAACAGTTAGCTGACATTTTCACCAAACCCTTATGTGAATCAAGATTTGAAGAGCTTACGCATGAGCTAGGGTTAATTGAGCTGAGTTAACACTCAGAAGATTCAATCAGAAGAGATGGAAGATAGAAAGTGAGAAATGAACAAGTTTTTCACATCAGCCAAGTGAAACAGCCATATCGGAAAGTCAGCTCTATCGAGTTAGTTGACAGCTGAGTCGCTTAATGAAAGGAGAGAAGCTGAGTTAAGTCACTTTTGACATGAGTTGAGTCATTTAATAGCTAAGTGACAAAAACGCAGTCATTTTTAATGAGCGGGAATGTTTTTAAGGATGACGTCGGCGTAATAATGATAATGATGCAGTCAAAAGTCGTGCATAGTAAGCATATGACTGGATATAAATGCTGCCGCATTAAATGCGAGGAATTAAATGCAGTTAGGCGTGCTAAGTCTGAGCCATTGATCTCGATCAAAATTCAAAAACCGAAAACACGTCCTTTCATAACCCTTATATACTCATTTTCTTTCGATTTTCTCTCTCACACTCAAAAACCTTTCACATTCAAAAAAAGAAAAGCAAGTGTATCTCACATTCAAAGCAAAAAGAAAAGATTCTTCAAGTTATCTCGATATTGAAACCTTTTCAACCGATGAAGAGGTGAAGACATCAAGTCTTGAAGGACGAAGACATCAAGTCTTCTGTCCACCGCAAGGAAATTTTGATTACTGCTAAGGACCTTGGGGAGCACTGTTTATTGTTGTCCGAGGGCATGACGGAAATACACAAAGCTAATGTTAACATGGCTACTGCATGGAAAGAAGTAGCCAAGCCGAGGATCTTGTTGCTAAAGTAATCTACAAAGAGAAGAAGGCTGGCGATGGACGACTACCACAAGCTGATGGATGTCGTTGCAAAGTGTGTAGATATGAAGTTTGGTAGTTTCAATCAACTATCAAAGACAAAGCTGATCGTCATGGCTGCGATCATGGAAGGAAAGAAAGTCAGAGCCTGGGAGGCTGAGTTTGTGTACGATGGACTAACGCGAGCGTTGGAAACAAATCACTCAAAGAGGGACGAATCCTTTGGAGGATCACCTGAAGACACACAGTTCCTCCTCCTAAGAAGAGAGCTGCACTGCAATCGCTAAGAAGAATGTTGCCCCCGTAGCAAAGAAAAGGACGTCACCCTGCAAATGAGTCAGTGCCCGCCCGGCGAGACATGTCTCCTACCCCAGCTAGAGGCCGAAAAGTCCAAATACCTCCTCTCGACCATAAGGAAGAAGAGGGAGAATGAAGCCCGAAAGATGTACTCCACCGAAAGATGTCCGCACTCGCCACCAAGGACTCGAAGAAGAAGAATCCGCACACCGAAATTCCTGCACCCGGTGAGAACCAAGAAGAAAGAACAAGAATATCAAGCACCAAGGAGATTCGAAAGACAAACAGTGAAGACAAATCGAGAGAACATATTACAAGACCAGCTTTCAGGAAGTAGTTGATCTCTGAAATAATCGATAAAACCGGCCAAGTCTATTTAAGGTGATAAAGCAAAGTGCTACCAAAGAAGCGGCTTGATTGAACAGCTAATCTCCCCGTTGGGAAAAGGTTGTCTCTCCACCGCCTAAACGTGAAGGCGAAGAGCGGTGAGCATGCTACCTTCCATCCTCGAGGAAGGGCGGGGAAAGAGGAACGAATGAGGATGATGACATCAAAATCTCTCCGAATATCCGCATCCAAAGACCGTACGCGGAATGGAGGGCATGGACTAAACCAAGGGTACCGCTTTGAACACGCCCCCAATTCGTGAAGAAGAGAAGGGCATGCCGAGGCTAAGTCACCTCGAGAGCTGAACATATTGAAATCTTCAAGGAGTAGCGATCGTCACCACCTTCATAGCACTTACTCGAACTAGAAAGAGTTCCTGTGAGAAGAATCCAATCGCTAAAGAGAAGTCGACACGCAGCTGTTGAAGATTCTCTCCTGGAAATTGACCTGGCAGTCTCATGTTCTAAATGTTGAATCCCCGAAAATGGAAAGGAGATCGACATTGACTCTTCATGATTCCCAGAAGGAAAAGGAAAAAGAATCACAACCCGACATATCCTTTTGGGATTAACACGTGCCCCGGGAGTTAACAGTGAATCGGGGTTGATGCCGAGTCCACTCTATTGCTCACCAAAAGGACTCGGTGAGGATGTTCTTCCATGAGGTCAGATTGAAAAGTTCAACTTTTAAAATCTGAATCAAAAGTTCAACTTTGATGATGAACCAAGCCAACCCCGTGCTTCATCATCCTCGATGAGTCCACTTGATGATGCGGCCGAGGACCCACAGGTAATTCACTTTTAAAACTCGCCTGCAAAAGTTCACTTGAGGCGAAGAAAAAGCCCCATCTTGATCTTCAAGACAGGATCCGAGGCTCGATCGGTGGCACCAACCCACTCATCGAGGCCGAAGTGAGACAAAGTCGTCTGCGCAGCTCCCAAAGCCCACCGAGACATTGAGTGATCGATCCCAAAGTCGGCTCGAACCAACTGCAGGAGGCATCTCGAGCACAATCAACACAATTAATCCCATATGTGCGAGATGATGCATTTGAAGAAACATTCCGCACCGATTGAGTCGCCCGATCTTGAGGAAGAGACATCTCATGAGCAATAACATTTCAACATCCGGCGGAGATCCTGTAATCCCTAAACTCTATTGTTCTAGCGACTTTGATTTCGATGTTGCATGGCCGCCACTGAATCCAAAGTGACAACGAGATCCGTGACGTCTTCAAGAAAATATGTGGAGAGATTGAGAAGATCGAACGGCACCAGGCCTCATTAGATATGCGTCACGGACAATAGGGATGCCACCTCACAATCAGAATCTACAAGGAATTGTGGTACGGATCGGGGAGTGGTGTCGGCGGCGAACATCGAGAGTACAATGCGATATGAACAAGTTCGATATTTTAAAGCATTGTACAACAAGATCTTTGGTTTGGAGTCGCGACAATCTTTGATATGAAGCGGATGATGCGGAGCGAATATTGATATAATGCATGCCTCTCACACAATGAACAAGCAAATGGCGGCTAGCTGCATGAGAATTTCACCGAAAAAAATTCTCGCGTGTTGAGGAGAATATGAATGCGAAGTTCAACCTACTCATGACTGAAATGAAACCGTGGCGGTGAATCAAACTCACTCGCTCGAGAATTTCGAAAAGACATGTCGCAGCGATTCAGCGTAACTCGACTCCGGTATCAATTTCATGCTCGCTAGAATATTTCGGGGGTTCCTCTTTCCTTCGATGATGCCCAAAATGGGAAGAGGAATACGAGAAGATGAAGGAAGAGACCGCCGTTGAGAAGAAGAAGGAGAAAGAGAAAAGTCGTTGAGGGGAATGGTCAAAGGACTTGACCATAATGCTTGTTGAAACCCCTCGGCAAAAGGTCATGTCACAACCTCAATAATCAGCAAAGTTCCAGTGATGCTGCCGATCCAACACTCTGTTGTGCCCATGTCTGAGAAGTGAAAAATTGTGGAAGCAGGGATGAAAGAGGTTGAAAGAAAGACAGATGCCCGTGTTCTAGAAGTTACAAAACTTACGGTGGCATTCCTACAGGAAGGAAATGATGCCATTCCGGATGATGGAGACGAGCGAAGATCGGTTGAAGAATTTAAAACGCTTGAATCTGAAGGTTACTTCAAAAACATGTATGTAGCCCAAGACTGGGATTTGTACTGGGAGAAGGGTCTGAAGTTGTGCGACGAAGGCGATGGCAACAGATTACCAATGACCATTCACCGGTAGTAAGAAGAAGACTCCATGTCAATACACACCTACGGGAGGAGAAAGAAGTGGTGGAGGAAGAGGTTTTCAACCTAGACCTCTACCCAAAAACATTGAATATGTAGATCTAGGCAAGAAAGGAAGGATCTCTTGGGTCGGGTACGATGACGTAGCAAATTGGGAAGTGGCTAGAAAGAATCTTGAATATGTGAAAAGAATCGGGAGGAAAATAAAAGATAAGATTAGTTTGTGGCAAGAAAGGCAAGAAAGGAAAAGAAAAGACGATTCTCGAAGAGAGCTTATGAAAAGAAGAAAGCAATCAAGATGAAAAGAAAAGAAAGAGAGCGTGATGATGAAGAGGAAGAGGAAAGTGTTAGATAAATGTTTTTATCATGATTTTGATGATTATGTTCGATTTTGTTCAAATACGTTTTTAAACCAAAACTATGTCCCTAAATGTTGTCTAAATACTTAGATCAACCTAAAATGTTTTACTATTTTTGAAGTATTTCTTGAAGTTTATTTTCAATAAAACATTGGACAACACATTTGTTTCAGTCGACCGGCCGCCCCTATAGGGCAACCCGACCTGAGTTGAGTGAGAAAGCAGAAAATGGGACGTAAGAAAACAGGGCGGGCGGCGGCCGGTCGACCAGGTGGGCGATCGGTGCGGTCGGCCGACGGCGGGCGACCTGCACTGAAGTTGGATTTTTGTTCCAGAACTTTCTTTTTAAAATCGTCAAGGCAACCGGTCCACGACTAAGAGCGACCAGTCGCACTCTTCGACCGGTCCCCTGTGTAAAAATTCGCGAATTCAATTTCAATCTTATCTCTGTAGCGACCGGTCGAACCCGTGTTTATCAACAAACTATCCGCTTGCGTTTTGGACAACTTTTCCCTATTTTGTGGGATTGATTTCTAACACTATATTGATCATTTTAAATGGTTTCTTTTAAAGAAATCACTCCCCAAGGAGGAGCCAATGTCTGAAAATGAAAGCCAAGTCCTCTCCTATAAATAGAGGCTTCATTCAAGCAACAAGACACAACACTTACTACAAGCAAAAAGAGCATACAAAGAAAACACTTCTATATCTTGTTGTATTAGCCTAAGCACTTTCACTTGCACTTATTTGAGGTCTAGGCTTTCAATTCTTGATTACACTTGTACTCATATTGTATCAATCTTTATTGAGTTGTAATCTTGATTTTGGTCATCATTCAACACAAAGACATCCTTGTGAGTATTCTTGTGGTAAGAATACACTTGGGTGATCTAGGTGATATGTGTTTGAAGGTTGTGGTAATCTTCAAAGGTGTCATAAGAGGTTGTGGTAATCCTCAAGTGTTGTAAGAGGATTGTGGTAATCCTCAAGGTGGTGAAAAAGAGGTTGTGGTAATCCTCGAGTGTTGTATTAATTTTTGGTAAATTAATAAAATCTTTTTTTTTCTTTTTTGAAATCCATCCTGATATCTTGGGGTGGTAGTAGATTAGGCCCTAGGTGGGTTGAACTACTATAAATCGACGTGTGCTATTTACTTTCCGCATTTAGCATTTCATCTTTCCTTGAGTCTTTTGAAAAAGAGGGCAAAATCTGAAAAACCGGGATAATCTATTCACCCCTCTAGATTATTGTAGCCACTTGGACTTACAAGGGTATCAAAGCCAAACTTTGGCTAGCTCATTCCGAGTAAAGAGGAAAGATCCATGGCTACAAATGATGCTCATCTCACCACCTACGCCTCCACCATAAGCCACCACTATTCGACGCCAACAACTACGCATTTTGGAAAGACCGTATGGAGTGCTTCCTCTGGGTGCGGGTTCGACATTTGGAATGTGGTCATTGAAGGAGTTGATCAACCAACAAAGAAATCGGAGGATGGCACCTTGGCTCCTAAACCTTTCAAAGAGTTTGATGAAAACGACAAAAAAGGCTTTTCTCTAAACGGTAAGGCCTTAAATATTTTGCATTGTTCTCTTTACCGCCACCGAGTACAATCGCATAAGAGGCATAAGGTCGGCACATGAGGTTTGGGAAAAATTGGAAACAATCTATGAAGGGACTAAGAAAGTCAAGCAAGCAAAAAGACCATGCTTGTTAAAGACTTCAAAACTTTAACATGTATGATGGCGAAAACATCTCCAAAATGGTGGAAAGGCTTGACAATATTGTTAATCCTCTTGTGGCCCTCGCAAAGTCATCTCCGAAGAAGACAAGGTGACCAAGGTATTAAATGCACTTCGGCTCATGGTCCTAAAAAGTAACGGCAATCACGGAGGCACAAAATCTTGAGACACTCAAGTTTGATGAGCTTATTGAAATCTACTCATCTATGAAGTCTATCTCAAGGAGAGGAAAAACTCCAAACCATCCACAAATCAATCGGGTATGCAAATTATTCCTAAAGGTCTTGCTTCTTCTTCTAATAATGCATACTATGATAATGATGATGATGATGAGGAGACGGCCGCACTTGTTCGAAAATTTGCAAAATTTGTGAATAAAAAAAGCAAGAAAACCAAGAGATAATGCTTGCTTTAAATCGGAAAACCCGGCACTTCATTGCCGATTGCACGAAGCTCGATGAAGAAGAGCAAAAGAAAAGGAAGCCTTTCACAAAAAGAAGGCTCTAAATGCGGAAGTCAAAACATGGGATGAACTACCGAAACAACCGATGAGGAAGGAGAAACCGAACACGGTCTCATGGCTATAGGCGATGAAAACAACGAGTACACTCAAACTCTTCTACTTCCTCTATAATTGATGACTTGCAATGTGATTTTGATGAATTGCAAATTGAGTTTCAAAATTTAATCGTTAAATACAAAAACTTGAAAAAGGAGCATAAGGAGATTAAAGTTGAAAAAGAAAAATTATTTACCTCTTATGAATCTCTAGACAAAGCTCATGCTCTTACTCTTACTAGAATTCATTCTCTTGAAACCGAAAAGGAATTGCTCACAAAAGATATTGAAGGTTTGAAAAATGATATGCATCATTTCAACATAAGTACGGATAAAGTTACAAAAATTTTAGATGCACAAAGAGGTGAGCATTCCAAATCGGACTTGGTTATAAGCCATTTCAAAGTGTTTTTAAGAAAAATAACCAAAGTCCGACTTTTTGTACGTGCTAATAATTATAATACTCCTACTTGTTTTTATTGTGGCAAAGTTGGACATTATGCTAATAATTGCAAATTGAGAAATAGCTCAAGACATGTTTGGAGACCCAAAGGTCTCAAGACTAACCCCTATGGACCCCAAAATTATAGGGTACCTAAAAGAAATTCTTTTGTAGGTAATAGGGCTATAACCACAATGGAAGATTCAAAATGGCTCGTGGACAGCGGATGTTCACGCCATATGACCGGGAGGAGAGAACTTTTACCAACATCAAACTCCAAGAAGAGGGTATGGTCATGTTCGGCAATGGCAAAGAAAGATTCTTGGAAATGGAGAAATTGGTAACTCTTCTTTCTCTCTTAGTAATGTTCTATTAGTTGAAGGGCTTAAGTTTAATTTGATAAGTGTTAGCCAACTTTGTGATTCAAAATATGATGTTTCCTTTAATAAAGAAAAATGCCTTATTCTTAAAAATGGTGAAATTATTTGTGAAGCAAATAGAAAAGGCAATCTTTACAAAATTTGTACAAGTGATTTGGTTAGTCAAAATGTTTCTTGTTTAGTCGCCAATAATGATTTAACTAGTTTATGGCATAGGCGACTTGGACATGTTGGATACAAGAATTTGAAAAATATTTACAAAAACCAACATGTGAAAGGACTACCCAAATTAAGTTTTGAAAATCTTGGCTTATGTGACACTTGTCAAAAGAACAAATTAGTTAAAAGTAGTTTTAAGCCCAAAAATGAAATTTCCACGACCAAACCCCTACAAATGCTTCACCTTGATTTGTACGGGGACATTGGTCTGGCTAGTCTATGTGGAAAACATTACACTTTTGTTATAGTCGATGATTTTTCGAGATACACTTGGGCTCTTTTTCTTACCAATAAAAGCGTCTGCCGTTAATGAGTTTGTTAAGTTGTGTAGACTTATTGAGAATGAAAAAGAAGATACTATCAAGTCTATTCAAAGCGATCGAGGTGGAGAATTTGACGGTGAATTTAGAGTATTTTGTGAAACCAAAGGATATGCTCATAATTTCTCGGCTCCAAGGACACCTCAACAAAATGGAGTAGCGAACGGAAAAATCGGACATTACAAGAAATGAGTCGGTCCATGCTCAATGAATTTTCACTTCCAAAATATTTTTGGGCCGGGTTTAAGTACCTGCTTGCTATGTCATTAATCGAGTTTATATTCGTCCTAAAATGAATAAAACTCCATATGAGCTTTGGAAAGGTAGAACTCCAAATATTAGTTATTTCAAGATATTTGGTTGTAAATGCTTTATTTTGAATACCAAGGATCAATTGGACAAACTTGATCCTAAGGCCGATGAAGGGATATTTATGGGATATTCAACAAAAAGCAAAGCATATCGGGTTTACAATAAGACTAGTGGAGTTGTTGAAGAATCCATCCATGTTAAATTCAATGAAGCTTCGGAGTTGAAAGAATTCCTAATGATGATAGTGATGAGAGGATATTATTGAACAAATTGTTCAAATTGATGATCAACCGTCTACATCAAATGATCAACCGTCCACCTCAAATGGTCCTCAAGAAGATAGAGGTGACATTTCGGATCTTCTGTTGCATTGAAATTTAAGGAGATCACCCAAAAGATCTTATTATTGGTGATCCCCTTGACAAAGTGATGACTGGGAGAAAATTTGCAAAAAGCTCTTATTTCTCAAAAAGAGCCTAAAAATGCTAAAGAAGCTATTGAGGATGAGGATTGGTTTCTAGAGATGCAAGAGGAGTTGAATCAATTTGAAAGAAATGATGTATGGGAATTGCTACCTTGTCCTCCTTCTCAAACCATTATTGGCACAAAATGGGTATTCTTAACAAACTTGATGATCAAGGCAACATTGTTCGAAATAAGGCAAGGTTAGTAGCTCAAGGGTATTGTCAAGAAGAAGGTATTGACTATGATGAAACTTTTGCACCGTGAAAGCACGTTTAGAAGCTATTCGTATTTTGCTTGCCTATTCTTGTTTTAAAAATTTCAAACTTTACCAAATGGATGTTAAATCCGCCTTCTTAAATGGTATTATTCAAGAAGAAGTCTATGTAAAACAACCTCCGGGGTTTGAAGATTTTCTAGGCCTAATGGTGTTTATAAACTTAAAAGGCCTTGTATGGTTTAAAACAAGCACCCCTTGCATGGTATGATAGACTTAGCTCTTTTCTTTTACAAAATGGTTTTATAAGAGGTAAAGTTGATACAACTCTTTGTTTTTTAAAAAGGGCAAGATTGTTTACTTGTGCAAATATATGTTGATGATATTATCTTTGGTGCTACTAATGATTCTTTGTGCAAGAAATTTTCTAAGTTAATGTCAAGAAGGTATTTATATTTCACAATCAAAGTATACAAAAGAAGGTATTTATATTTCACAATCAAAGTATACAAAAGAACTTTTGAAAAAGTTCGGCATTGAAGAAGGAAGAACCGTCTCTACTCCTATGGCAACAAATGTCAAAATTGACAAAGATGAGAAAGGCAAGTCCGTGGATGAATCAAAGTATCGAGGTATGATTGGTAGTTTACTTTATTTAACCGCTAGTAGACCGACATTCTTCATGCCGTATGCCTATGCGCTCGTTTTCAAAGCAATCCCAAAGAATCTCACATGAGTGCTTGAGTTAAAAGGATTTTTCGATATTTGAAAGGCACCATTCAATATGGTTTATTTTATCCAAAGAATGAAAATTTCTCTCTTAAAGGTTATAGTGATTCTGACTATGCGGAAATATTGATGGCCAGGAAAAGTATTCTTAGGATCATGTCAATTTTTAGCGATTGCCTAGTTTCTTGGTTTTCAAAGAAACAAAATGTATTTCTCTTTCAATGGCCGGCGAATATATTTCCGCCGCATTTTGTTGTACTCAACTTCTTTGGATGAAACAAACCTTAGCGGATTACAAATGCTCTTTTGAAAATGTACCTATCTTTTGTGATAATATATTCGCTATAAATATTGCTCAAAACCCGGTTCATCATAACCGTACTAAACATATTGAGATTCGACATCATTTTCTAAGGGATTGTATTTCAAAACGTAAAATTGAGATATCCAATGTACCATCTCAAGATCAATTAGCGGATATTTTCACAAAACCGCTATCTTCCGAGACTTTTTCTTCAATACGAGCTCGGTTAGGCATAATGCATATTGAATGAAGCTTACGTTTGCATTTTGCACGTTTTTAAAACTTAGGCGAAAAATCGGATTTTGGTTGAAAATTCGGATTTTGGAAAAAGCCGACAAAACAAATGGGGTCAGAAGGAGTTGAGGGCAACCGTCGCCCTCAACCTCGGCCGGTCGCCTCTAAGCTATATTTTGGCTTTTAAACGTTCTGTCTTCAGCATTCTTCTTTTTAACAAATTTTTGGCCATTTTTCGTCCCCTTTGCCAAATTCACTCAAATTTCATTCAAAAATGGATTTCATGCATCTCTTACACAACATGGACATTATATAGCATGATCATCATCATTATGGCTCACTCTTTCCGATCAAATGGTAAGAATTTTGCTTCTTTTACTCAATTGGGTGGAACCCTGAGTTTCGAGTTTCTTGAAATTTTTGATGTAATTTTAGTGTGATCATGATGAGCTTGGTGGTTGTGTTGTTATGTATGATGATTGACTTGAATTGATGTTGAAAATTTTTGGCTTGAACCATTTACAAAGGTTATATACAACCTCTTTTATTTTTAACGCACACAAGGTGTTCGATGTTATGTCGCAATGAAAATTTCAACTTATACATGAGTCTCTTGCTTTCAAAAGTTTTCTATACTTATTGAGATCATGTTTTGACAAACAAAACAAGCGTATGAACTCTTCATATTACATTTCTCCTACTTTCCTTGGATTATTATGCTTTAATTGATCAACGGTTAATAAACCGAGTCCCTTTGGCGCACTTTGATATTATTGTATGGTGTTTTCACCATTCTAACATTCTTTTGATGATTCCAAAGGGGAGAAACGAGGATATTGGCTCGTTAGCTCAAGAGAAGCTAATAAAAGCTCGCAATAAGTATTGTGGACTCTAATACCTAGTCCATGGCTTGAACTTTGGACTCGGATGAAATTGTTTATAAGTTTTGTGACAGGGGGAGCTTCTTAGCTCATGATGCAATCTATATAAGCTTGTTATAGCTTGTGCTTCTTACTTATAAAAATCGGTTGTTGATATGCTCATAAATAGGGAGTGCTTTGTATGAAATACTTAACGAATAGTTTACTCGTAAAACCGAAAATTTTATTTGGTTTTCAAATCGTCCTCAAGAAAATTGTTTTGGTTTGTAATCATCAAAAAGGGGGAGTTTGTTAGATAAATGTTTTTATCATGATTTTGATGATTATGTTCGATTTTGTTCAAATACGTTTTTAAACCAAAACTATGTCCCTAAATGTTGTCTAAATACTTCCGATCAACCTAAAATGTTTTTACTATTTTTCGGAGTATTTCTTGAAGTTTATTTTCAATAAAACATTGGACAACACATTTGTTTTTCGAAGTTTGACTCGGCCGCCCCATAGGCAACCCGCACTGAGCTGAGTTGGTGAGAAACATAAAATGGGACGTAAGAAAAAAGGGCAGGGCGACGCGACCGACCAGGTGGGCGGCCGGTGCGGCCGACCGGCCGACCGGCGACACAGCACTGCAAGTTGGATTTTGTTCCGACTTCTCTGTTTCGTAAAATCATCAAGGGCAACCGTCACACTAAGAAGCGACCGGTCGCACCCCCCGACCGTCCCTCACCGTGTAAAAATTCGCAGAATTCAATTTCAATCTTATCTCTGTGACCGGTCGAACCCCGTGTTTATCAACAAACTATCCGTTGCGTTTTTGACAACTTTTCCCTATTTTGTGGGATTGATTTCTAACACTATATTGATCATTTTAAATGGTTTCTTTTGCAGCAAATCACTCCCCAAGGAGGAGCCAATGTCTGGAAATGAAAGCCAAGTCCTCTCCTATAAATAGAGGCTTCATTCAAGCAACAAGACACAACACTTACTACAAGCAAAAAGAGCATACAAAGCAAACACTTCTATATCTTGTTGTATTAGCCTAAGCACTTTCACTTGCACTTATTTGAGGTCTAGGCTTTCAATTCTTGATTACACTTGTACTCATATTGTATCAATCTTTATTGAGTTGTAATCTTGATTTTGGTCATCATTCAACACAAGACATCCTTGTGAGTATTCTTGTGGTAAGAATACACTTGGGTGATCTAGGTGATAGGTGTTTGAAGGTTGTGGTAATCTTCAAAGGTGTCGTAAGAGGGTTGTGGTAATCCTCAAGGTGTTGTAAGAGGATTGTGGTAATCCTCAAGGTGGTGAAAGAGGGTTGTGGTAATCCTCAAGGTGTTGTATTAATTTTTGGTAAATTAATAAAATCTTTTTTTCTTTTTTTGAAATCCATCCCGATATCTTGGGGTGGTAGTAGATTAGGCCCTAGGTGGGTTGAACTACTATAAATCGACGTGTGTTATTTACTTTCCGCATTTAGCATTTCATCTTTGCTTGAGTCTTTTGAAAAAGAGGGCAAAATCTGAAAAACCGGGATAATCTATTCACCCCCTAGATTATTGTAGCCACTTGGATTGTAAATACATTTGTGTGTAAGTCATTTATACATTCAATAAAGTATTGTTGTATTTTCTCTCTATATTTGTATCTTAGCATAGATGCTTGAAGTTTGCTTGGATATGATTATGTTCTCGATACACTTTGTAAACAGTTGTGTAAAGGACAAGAATGCTATGATCAATAAAATTATTGATTCAACGTATACATTCTTTGTTTCTGCATTGCCTGTATGTATCTGTGTTGTTTACATTTTGTTTAATGTTTTTAAGTTTTGGCATCATCAAAAAGGGGGAAATTGTTAGGAAATTTATTGTTTAGATTTTGATGAATGCCATGTAAAACTTAGATTAGAATGTTGGCACTCCATTTTTCTTGTAATTCTCATTGTAATAGATAGGGCTAAATGAGCTGAATCAAGTCAGCTATGCCTGGAAATACAAGAAGTCAACTGAAGAAGTGAAGTGAAGACTCCGCTGAGGAACAACTGAGTATGGCCAAGATAGAAGATCAAGGACTCGACTGAAGACGTAACAGCTGAGGGACAGCTGTGTGAAGAGTCAGTTAAGTCAACCCAAGAAGCCAAGTCACAAGTTGAAGTGACAGATGAGTCCTTCAATCATTGGAGCAGACTCACGTTACCTGGGGAAAAGGCAGCTGCAAAGAGGAGTTAACTGAAAAGAATCCGTTGCACAGAAGTCAAAAATATTACTTAAATTAGTAATACTTCCATGATGCCATGTCTTAAAGTGCTTAGTCCTAGAAGCTTGCAAAAGGAATAAACCAATGGGAAGCACTGCACCTCGTGTCAGAACCTGAAAAGCTGGACATTCATTTAATACGAGGAAAGGTCTACATCTCAAGACTGAAGACCAAGAAAAGACAAGCCAACGAACACAAGTGACTTTTGAAAATCAGTCTATCTCTTCAACGGGCAGATTTTTGAAAGTTCACTATAAAAAGCTGAGGAATTTCATTGATAAAAGGTTACCTGAACCACGAACGAACAAGCTTTATTCAAACCGTAACCTGCAAAATATTCTCAAGATATTCAAGCAAAATCCTCAAGCCTAAATCTCGAAGGAAATCGATCCAACACAAAGCTATGAAGGAAAGACAACTTCAAACTATTGAAGAGGAAACTTTTGAAGAATCAAAAGGGGTCTACTTTCCAAGGAGGATTGTAGGAAGGTTCAAGGTCGAACCAATCTCAAGTTATTGGAGGGCTCCGTGATCAAACCAAGAAGCTTGAGAAAGTGAGTCAAGTAGAAGGCAAAAATGCCCTGTGAAGAAGTTGAGTCGGACGAGAAGCTAGCCGTGTGACCAAGGCATCTCCGTGATCGAGTCCAAGGAGCAAGTCACCAAGCAGATCAAGACTTGTCTCTGGGCGATAACCACTTTGTGAACTCGATCATTACTTAGTGGATTCCTCCAGAGTTGGAGAAGAGAGGAGTAGAAGAATTACCCCATCTTCGAACCTCTATAAAAGTTACTTGTGTAATTTACATTTCAGCATATTTACATTTCTGCACAATATTTTATATCTGCTGATAATTTGCTATCCAACTGATAAATAACTATGTGTTAAAATCAAGTGTTAAAACAAGGCAAAATTGTTTTTTTAGTCCTCTAAGTGGACTGACCTGGAGCTTTAGTCCCCACTTACTAATTTGTATGATATTAGTCTTCTAACTAAATTTTTTTCAGATATTTAGTCCTGCTACCTGCTATACCAGGTCAACCTAACCTGAAATGTTGATGTGGCATTTTTTTTCTAATAAAATATTTTTTTAATGACTTAATTTATGACATGTACACATAGTTGGACGATTTTGGAGGGAAACTAAGTTTTGGTACCAAAATGGAGGGAAAATTGATATTTAGTTATAAAATATAAAAAAACTATATTTAAAAAAAAATTTAAATATTTATGTTTTTGAAAAAAATAATATAAGTTATTTGTTTCGAAAAAATAATACCGAATTATTCTAAAAATAATAAATATAGTTTTTAACATTAGTTTTTCCAACTTTTAAAAATAATTCAGTTTTTTGACATTATCAACTTTTAAAAACAATTTTTTAAATTCAATAACATCAATATAATATTAAAAATAATATAAAAATATAAGTAAAAATATTTTTTTAAACCATAACCAAATTATTCAAATTCAATAACATCAATATAATATTTTATTTAAAATTTAAACATTCAAAAATTAAATAAATTAAAAATAATATAAAAATATAAGTAAAAATATAAAAAAAAAAACTATATTTTGAAAAAAATTAAATAATTATATTTTCGAAAAAAATAATATAAGTTATTTGTTTGAAAAAATAATTTGGTTATGTTTAAAAAAAGTACCAAATTATTGTATAAATAAAAATACCAAATTATTGTATAAATAATTTATTATTTTCACAAGTAATTTAAATTATATTTTGATTATAAATATAGTTTTTAACATTATTTTTTCCAACTTTTAAACATAATTCAGTTTTTGACATTATCAAGTTATAAATATAGTTTTTCGAAACTATATTAAGTTTTGCCTAATTTTTAATAACTTGATAATTTCGGAAAACTAAATTATTTATAAAAGTTGGAAAAAATAATGTTAAAAACTATATTTATAACTAAATATAATTTAAATTATTTATAGAATAATTTGGTATTATTTTTTTAAACCATAACCAAATTATTTTTTCGAAAAAAATAACTTATATTATTTTTTTCGAAAATATAATTATTTAATTTTTTTTCAAGATATAGTTTTTTAATATTAACTAAATATCAATTTTCCTCCATTTTGGTACCAAAACCTAGTTTCCCTCCAAAATCTTCCAACTATGTGTACATGTTATCAATTAAGTCATTAAAAAAATGTTTTATTAGGAAAAAATGCCACATCAGCATTTCAGGTAAGGTTGACCTGGTATAGCAGGTAACATGACTAAATATCTGAAAAACATTAAGTTAGAGGACTAATATCATACAAATTAGTAAGTGAGGACGAAAGCTACAGGTCAGTCCACTTAAAGGACTGAAAGAACAATTTGCCTTAAAACAAAGTTAAATCAAATTCAAGGGTGTTAAGTCTTCCGCTGAAAAACTCATCACAGCCAAGTTAAGGTTTAGACTAAACAGCTGAGTTATTCTATCAACAGCTCTATCGAGTCTGTTGAGTGGCTAACTCTGCTGATTAACTAACTTAGTTGTGAGTTGTCCCTCAAGGACACAGCTGTGTAATTAACTCTGTAATATTTTTAAAAGGACTAAAACTTGAAAAATCGGTGAGGTTTATTCAATCCACCCCCTTCTAAACTTTACTCACACCCCTTGGGACCTACAAAATCTTGGGCATGGATTATAAGTCATAACACAATTGATTTAATAACTGAGATTTAATTTCGTGTTGCAATTATTCCTTTATGAATCAATATTCATCATGTCTTGCCAAGGTCTTTGAATTGCGAATTAGAAAAACACATGAAATTCCTTGTCAAGAGACAAACATCAAATTCTATGTTGGTCACTCACAAACCCTCATGCGCACATCAGTGCAATATCCAAAATGTCCCTTATGCGATTATTAAGCAATCAGAAGATAATTAATGTGCTACAGAATATACACAAACCTATTATCGTGCCTCAAGTCCGATGACTAATCATGTATTATCACAGTGTGAAAATTCTTAATTCAACAGTCAAAGGTTCCAGCTTAAGAATTTCCATTTGCGTCGCGTTTAGTGAAGTTATTCTCCAATACGCATTTGCATATATACATTTGTGTTATATCGTTAATGTTAATGAAATAAAATATTCTCGTCCTATTATCATTCATCATATGCACAAGTCTTGCAGGGGTTTTCAAGAATTCAATGCTCTATCTTAAAAAACCCATCGGCTTGGAACCAATTTAAGACCAACGCTTTAGAGGCATATTCCATGAAATGTGCAACCATACTCCATAACTAAAATTGGCACAAGAACATTATCATGTGAGCAATTAAATAATAAATGCTAAAGAACGTAAGATAAATAAATTTATTTTATCAATATAATTCACAATAAAATTATCTTTACTAGTAGAATAAAATACAATCTAATTGGACTGTTGGGCATCTACTCTAATACGAGGAGTGGATGAGATCTTCTATTCCAAATAGTATTTTATCTCCTTTTCCGACGACACGGATGATTACCAAGTATATAAAAATTACCATATTAATTTTCAAGCATAAATCGTAGATTAAAAACATGTATCAATCATTCGTACAAAAATAGAAGCTGAAATACTTTGGGAATAGAAGATCCCATCCAGCACAACTGATGACATTCCTCCTATCCATGACCATGAGATGAAGAATGCCTACATTTTTACTTGGATTCTTTTGGTTTCCTCATAGATGCAATATGTTCCAACACCTCCACTACATGTTCCATTGGAGGCCGCTTTCTGTGTTCTGGTTCCAAGCATCTAAGAGCAAGCTGAGCAGCCTGTACTGCCTCCTTGGACGAATACTGCCCTTCCATCCGCGCGTCCATTACCGTTTTCAGTTTACGTCGTTGAGAAAGAACGGGTTTCAACCAATCGACCAAGTTTTGTTGGCCGTTGGGCCGTGTAATGTCAAGTGCTCTCAAGCCTGTCAACATCTCCAGTAGCACCACACCAAACCCATACACATCACTCTTCACATACAGATGCCCTGCGTGTTGTTAAGGATGAAATAAATATTAATAACTGACTGATATTTCCTGTGCTTTTTAATATTTAAATTCATAGTTGGTGAACCTTCAACTAAATCAAATTTGTAGCTGGATTATCATCAAATTGTCAAATCATATTCAGCTTCAACTATCAAATCTGACTCGATAATATGAGACAGTGAAGAGAAGTAAATTAAAGAAGAAGGGAGAATTTCATAATAGGGTCTAAATTTAAGAAAATCTATCACTATAAGACCTAAAATTTCAACATTCTTAAATCAAGAGCCAATTTTTATTTTTTTCTTAAATTGGGCCCTCTCTCAAATTTTGGGTTCTCACTTCATGATCCAAAATTTCAACATTCTCAAATCAAGACCCACTTTTTTTTTTTTTTTGTCAAGTCGGGCCCTCCCCTAAATTTTGAGTTCTCACTCTAGGTTTTAGAATTTAACAAAAAGAGAAAATATTAGTGTAATCTAACACGTCACACAAAAATATTTGTCTTCCTCTTTTTGCTTTTTTCGCTCATTCTTTTTTCTTACTTCATACTTATTGTCAATTTTGTTTAACGTGCGAGATCTGAGATATGTACATCTAAATGTATGAAGCTAACAAGATAAAAAAATAGTAATTAAAATATTTGTCGGTGACTAAAAAAAATAAGATATCCAAATAATGAATGAAAAAGTAGTAAAATATTTTCGGTTACTAAAAAAATAAGATAGGCAAATTATGATTGAACTTTAAAGTTTAAAACAAGTATCGATTAGGGAAAAAAGGATGAGCGAAAAATAAAATAAGAGAAAGAAAAATATTTTTGTGGTTGGCGTGATAGATTACATTGACATTTCTCTTTTTATTAAATTTTAAAACCTGAAGTGAGAATCGAAAATTTTGGGGGAGGGCCCGATTTGAGAAAAAAATAAAAAACGGGTATTGATTTGGGAAGATTGAAATTTTGGGTCTTGAAGTGAGAACCCCAAATTTGAGAGAGGGCCTAATTTGAGAGAAAAATAAAAATTGGGTTTTGATTTGAGAAGGTTAAAATTTTGGGTCTTGAAATGATAGATTTTCTTAAATTTGGGTCCTATTATGAAATTCTCCCATTAAAGAATAGGATAATTGCAAAAGATCCCATGCGATTTGGACTAATTACAAAAAAATGTTTCAAAATTACAAAAAACCCGCCATTAGGGATTTTGCAATTTTGTCTTTAATTTAAGGGGTAACTGTAATATTTCCAGAAATATCACGGGGGTTTTTGAAATGTTTTTAGCTTATGAAAAAGGAAATGTAAGACAACCTCAAGTGGTTTTTTTGCAATTTTCAAAAACTTCTGGGTTTTTTGTAATTAGCCCGAATCTTAGGGGTTTTTCTGTAATTACCCCTTAAAGGATTGAAAGACATGCAATATGGCTCACCTGTTGCAATGTACTCGGGAGCAGCATAACCGTATGTACCCATGATGCGAGTTGTTACGTGAGAATTTCCCCCTGACGGCCCCAGTTTCGCTAAGCCAAAATCTGATATTTTTGCATTGTAACTCTACAAAGCCATGAAAAATATAGGGAACATGAGACTTACAAATGTCATACAAAAAGAAATGTTCTATCAATACCCTAGACCAAAGGCTGTCAGGAATGAAATGTCTAGTCGATCCATTCTTAGGGAGTGTTTGCAAAAACTTCTGCTTTTAGAAGAAATGATTTATTATAATACAAGTAAAAAAAAGTAGTTGAGAATCAGAAGTTGGCAGCGTGTGCAAATAGAATCCGAAGTTGAAAGTGTTTGGTGAAAAGATTGTAAAAGTATTTATTTATTTGTAAAAGTAAAACAGAATGAGAATCAGAAATCTAAATCATTATTTCCTTGCTTTTAGATTTTGATTAATTGAAGCAGAACTAGAGACAAAAGGCATTTGCAAACACTAAAATGTGATTTTTCTTTTTTCCAGTCAAAAGCTGATAATCACTTTTTTTTAATGATTGCGTACACTGGGTTTTGATATGATTGTCCTCATAGGCAGAAGTAATATTACACAAAAATGAGTCAGCCATTAAAGGCTTTTTCACACCATATTATGCAGTCCCACTCTGTTGAAAATCATTTTTCAATATTCTTTGCTGAAAATTAAGCTTCATGCTCAAGTTTACTGCTTTATGAGAATGGATTCTTTGTAATTTATTTGCTCCAGATTTCCAGATTTCTGTCTCATGGCAATTAGTTGTATATATATTAAGTCATACTCCTGCGCCTCCTCGATTATATCTATTTTCTCAAACAGTCCAGTTTTTCTATTCATATTTCATTTGGTAGATCAATATCCAGTGAATGTCAGGTATACAATAATTACATCATATTATACATGACATTCTTATACATACGGCATCCGACTAATTAATTGAAACAACGGATGAAATATTAGTATGGAATATAATGTAGATCAAAGCAATTCTCTCTTCCTAGCTCTCGGTGATGCTCTGCTTAATAGCCAAATAGTGATAAGTCGGGCATGAAGAAAGACGTGGGAAAGATACATTTACAACTAGAAAGCAGCGTGATTTAGAAAGTCCCAAAGAGAATGAAAAGCCTTAGCTAGTAGGAGCATAAATGTAAAGAATATTACCTCATCAAGAAGAATATTGGAGGCCTTAAAGTCTCTGTAAATGACTTGCTTGTCGGACGTGTGCAAAAAAGCAAGGCCCCTTGCTGCGCCTATGGCTATTTTGAGTCTTATATCCCATGATAACAGTTCAATGGCATCATTTCCTGCAATATATCCCAAAAGAGTCAGACTTGGAAAATCAAGTTTTTATATCTATAGTCTTCATTCTCGTTGTTATAAAACACGTACTTCTAAACAAATGGTTTTCCAGGCTTCCTTTCTGCATAAACTCATAGACAAGTAACAGCTCATTATCTTCCACACAGTATCCCAAGAGCTTTACCAAGTTAGGATGAGACAGCCCTCCCAGAAAGTTTACTTCTGCCTGCAAATTTCAAAATTAAGAAAACACCAAGTGCATGTCAACTGGACAGAGATTGTAACGGGCAGTCAACGGACATAAACAAATTATGACCATTACTTGAAGCAAGTCTCATCAATGAGGTTCCTGATCATGATAACTAATTAAGAGTAAAATGATAAGATTGACATATATATGCAGAAGCATATCCAGTAACAAAATCAGTACTTAGAGAAACTAAAAGCCACATTTTTATCTAGTTATTTATAATAAGTGGATGGCTTAACTATAATTTTAGTCCAGTAACTCATAGGGGTTGGGAAACTTAATCCTGTAACTTGCTTATGTTGCTGTTTTGGACCTTGACGATTTTACCCTTCAGTCAAATAGCAATTTTCAGTCCCGGTCATCAGTATTTTGGATATTTTGAGTATTTTGACTAAATGAAGTATTGAAACACTTAGATATGACCAAAATCGCTTAAAATCAAAACTTATACGACCAAAATTGCACAAATTAGAACTGATGGAATCAAAATTGCACAGAACCAAATCCTAGGGGATCAAAACTTTAGCACCCTATAGTTATGGGACCAATTTTGCAATTAAGCCTACCTGCCATTCTCCAAAGCCTTGCATGCTCTCTTCGTTCATTTTCTTGATGGCAACCATCATCCCGGTACCAAGTTTAGACGGTTCGAGTGTTTTCTCATCCACCCATCCCTTGTACACAGTCCCAAAACCTCCCACTCCCAACACCATATCAGGCTTGAAATTTCTTGTAGCATTTCTTAAATCAGCAAAACTATATATTTTCATACTAGAAGGAGTGGGCAATATTTCTCCATTCAAATGAGCATCATCACTTAAAGGAGTTGAGAAATTGTTGCTTGTGGCAGAAACACCTCTGCCATTGCTGCAATTACGTGATGTCCCTAATTACAAGCACAAAATGTAAACTCGACGTATTGTTTCAGGCCTCATTTGGATCAATGGATTTGGAGTTAAGGTTTTCAAATTCATAATAACAAATTCATCCAAATAAAATGGATTTCGAATTGTGAGACTCATATTTTAAGCTATTTTTTGAGTGGAACATTATGGATAATTAAAAAAAAAAAAACCCTGAGATTTAGGTTCATTACAGAAAAAGCTGGAAATTTTTGGAAATTGCAAAAAAACCACTTTAGATTTGATCCGTCTTACATTTCCCCGCTCACATGCATAAAAACCATTTCAAAGACTCTCTTTATGTTTATCAAAACGTTACAATCACCTCTTTCAATTTAATATAGAATTAAACTTCAAGAAACTTTTCGTAATTTTCAAATATTTGTTGTTTCTTTTCTTTGTAATTGGCTCAAACCTTATGGGCCTTTTTGTAATTATCCCTTCATATTATATGGAGTGCTTTGAATCTCTTGTCTTCAAATCCAAATCCTTCCATGCATATGCAACTACAATGTGTTTTCAGTTAGGAAACACAGTACAAACAGTGAATAAATAATGAAAATTACAATAATCAAATCAATTAAAGAGAATAAGACAAATAAACCGAAAAATAAGTTGCTAAAGAAAAAAAAAGCATGAATCTAAGCAACTTTCCTTTTTTTTCCCTTTTAAGAGCCAAAATTCAAGACAGAAAATAACTTTTTCAAAAGCCCAGAAAACATAAGGAGCATTTAAGCTGAAAGTGAAGTCAAAAGAATGTACCTTTAGTGTGGCTATTAGGATAAGTGGAGCTGGGGTTAGCATTAGCAGCAGGCTGAGATCCAACGCAGTTCCCCATTACAAAAAAAAAATATTATCTTCAATTAATTCTTCTTCTAACACTCTAAAAAGAGCATAATTTGTTTCCAAGAATTCAGAAGAGCAAAACGTGGAATAAAGAGAGAGATCCGATTTTTCTCTGTCTGTGTATATATATATATATATTTACAGTATGAGAAAGAATGATGATGAAAAAGGCCTTTCTGTTGGACTTTTGGAAGAAATTACTTGGAAATGTGTATGTTGTTAATGGTTTGTGGCGTTATAGCAAACGCTTTTGTTTTTTATTTTAAATTTTACGCGCCATTACATTGTTGTTTTGACTTTTTAAACTCTTGCTTGGAAGCCGGCATTCTGTTGTCGCATTCCCACGTGTAAACCCATTCAGTCTAAGTGTCTACCCTTCCTTCCAAGTTCCCTCAGCATCACGGGCGGACCTACATCGGAACATTGGCCTTTTGACAAAGTATACGGTGGTTTTGAAAATCATTTGGCAAAATGTGGTGAAATTTGATCCCCTTAATTAAGTGTAGGCGCAGAATATATTTGTGCCTTTATAAAAGGCACAATAGTCTTCTGCGTTTACTGTGTTTTTCTCTACTACTGACAGATGAAGCGCACAACATGTATGCGCTTACCGATTTTTTAAAAAAATAAAATTAAATGAAGCGCAGACTATGTCTGCGCCTGCAACAGAAAAACTGCTATAAAAAGCAGGCGTAAGACACAGTTGCGCTTTGACCCAACCACGCTCAGTAATTCCTCAATTATTGAACCCTATTAATGTGTTCTTCCCCTCTATAAAATCTTCTATGGATGAGATTTTAATGTTATATCGTTCAGGAAGAAATCTCATTATTTTGCTGACAATATTGACATTCGAGATATGATCACCAAGAGATTGTGCTTCATTGGCAATGTCGCACAATTTTGCATTGTACATAATGATTGTAGGTCCCAAGGGGTGTGAGTAAGGTTTAGAAGGGGGTGTTGAATAAAACTTACCAAATTTTTGATTTAGTCATTTTAAAGAAATTACAGAGTTAACACAAACAGCTAAGTCATTGAGGGACAACTAAGTTAGTTATTCAGCAGAGTTAGCCACTAAACAGGCTCGATAGAGCTGTTGATAGAATAACTTAGCTGTTTAACCTGAAACTTAACTTGGTTGTGTTGGTTTTATCAATAAAGACTTAACACCCTTTTATTTGTTTTAAACTTGTTTTAACACTTGATTTTAGCACTTGGTTATTAATCAGTTTTGGATAGCAAATAAGTTTAACAGCAGATATAAAGTAGAAATGCAGAAATGTAAATGTGCTGAAAAATAAATGGCGCAGTTGATTTTATAGAGGTTCGAAGATGGGTTAATTCTTCTAATCCTCTCTTCTCCAACTCCTGGAGGAATCCACTAAGTAACAGATCAGTTTACAAAGTGGTGAACAGTCTGGAGATAGCCTTGGATCACATAGTTGGCTTCTCGTCCGACTGAGCTTCTTCCACGGCAAAATTTGTCTTGCTCACTTTTCACTCACTTTCTCAAGCTCTTGGATTTGATCATGAAGCCTCCAATAACTTGATCTTGGTTCAAACTTGAACCTTCCTACAATCCTCCTTGGAAAGTAGACCCCTTTTGATTCTTCAAAAGTTTCCTCTTCAACAGTTTGAAGTTATCTTTCCTTCACAGCTTTGTGTTGGATTGATTTCCTTCGAGTTTCAGGCTTGAGGATAAGCTTGAATATCTTTGAGAATATTTGCAGGTTACAGTTTGAATATTGCTCGATTTCTCAGGTGTGGAAGGTAATCTCTTCTCAATGAATTTCCTCAGCCTTTTATAGTGAACTTTCAAAAATCTGCCCGTTGAAGAGATAGGCTGATTTTCAAAACTCACTTGTGTTCGTTGGCTTGTCTTTTCTTGGTCTTCAATCTTGAGATGTAGACCTTTCCTCGTATTAAATGAATGTTCAACTTTTCAGGTTCTGACACGAGTTGCAGTCCTTCCCATTGGTTTATTCCTTTTGCACGTTTAGGACAAGCACTTTAAGACTGGCAAAGATGGACGTATTACTTATTTAAGTAATGTTCTTGACTTAAACGATTCCTTTCGATTGACTTCTCTTGGTTGTCGCTTATTTCCCCAGGTAACTTGATGCTCCAATCATTTGAAGACTCACTATCACTTTCAACTTGTGACTTGGCTTCTCGAGATGACTTTGATTTCACACACTGCCTCACCGATACATCTTCGGTCAAGTTCTTGATCTTCCTTCTTGGCCGTACTCGGTTGTTCCACATCGAGTCTTCACTTCAGTCTTCAGTTGACTTATTGTATTTCCAGGCTTAGTGACGACTGACTCAACTTTTCCAAATTTCTATCTATTATAATGAAAATTACAAGGCAAATGGGGTGCCAACTTTCTAGTTTAAGTTTTACATGGCATTCATCAAAATATACAAAATAAATTTCCCAACAATTTCCCCTTTTTGATGATGCCAAAACTTAAAAACATTAAATAACATGTAAACAACAAAGATACATACAGACAATGTAATGTATGCGTAGAATCAATCATTTTATTGATCATAGCATTCTTGTCCTTTACACAGCTGTTTACAAAGAGTATCAGAGCATACTCATATCTAAACAAATTACAAACATTTATGCTAGGATACAAATATAAAGAGAGATGTTACAAAACACTTTACTGAATGTACAGATGACTTACAAAAAAATGCATTTACAAGAGTAAAATACATGAAGGGTTCGCAACAACACTTCATCGCCTTCGCCTTCCTTTCTTTTTCCTCTCTCTCTGTCATCATCAGCTCTCTTTCTTTTTCTTTCATCTTCAGCTGCTTTCTTCTTTTCATAAGCTCTCTTCGCAGCAGCATCCCTGCATTTCCTTTCTTCCCATTGCTGGTCTTGTCTTCTGTTTTCCTCTTCTAGTCTTTTCATATATTCAGCATTCTTCCTAGCCACTTCCAGATTAGCTACTTCATCATACCCATCCCAGTAGATCTTTCCCTTCTTTCCCGGATCCACATATTCGATATTTTTGGGTAGTGGTCTTGGTCGAAAACCCCTTCCTCCACCACTTCTTCCTCCTCCTCTGGGTGTATATTGTACATGAGTCTTCTGTTCACCATCTGAATGGCTGCTGGTAGACTGCTGCCTATCAGCTTCTTCGCACAACTTAAGACCCTTCTCCCAGTACAAATCCTAGGCTTGGGCTACAGACATCTTCTGGAAATAGCCTCCGGATTCGAGCGTCTTAAATTCTTCAACTGATCTTGGCTCGGATCCGTTATCTGGAATAGCATCATGATCCTTCCCTGCCGGAATGCCATCGTAATATTTCAACACTTCTTCAATACGGGCATCCGTCTTTTTATCGAACTCTATCATCCCTGCTTCTACAATTTTTCTTTTCTCTGACATGGACACAACAGAGTGTTCGATCGACAGAGTCATTGGAAGTTTGCTGATTATTGAGGTTGTCACATGACCCTGCTGAGGGGTTTCAGCAATCATTAAGGTCAGGTCCTTTGAATGTTCCCCCTCAGCTGCCTTTCCCTTCTTCTTCTCAGTTGCTGCTTCTTCTTTCAAATTCCTTAGGTACTCCTCTTCCCCCTTTTGGCATCATCAAAGGAGAGAGAGACCCCAGGGAACATGCTTGCGAGCATGAAGTCGAGTCTGCTGAGATCTGAGTTCTGTTTGGAGTCTACTGCGGCATGTGTTTTTCGAAATTCAGAACGAGTGGCTTTTGACTCGGCTGCCACCAGTTTTATTTCAGGCATGAGAAGGCTGAATTTCGCATTCATGGTCTCCTCAAGGCGCATAATTTCTTTTCGGTGGAATTCACGCAGGAGCTCCATTTCTGTTGTGAGAGGCATGCAATCTCTCCATATACGCCTGCATCATCTGCTTCATATCATCATTGTCAGCACTCCAAACAAGCATCTTAATGTACAATGCCTCGAAATAGCGAACTTGCTCATATCGCATTGCACTCTGCTGCTAACACCACTTTCTGATCCTTACCACTATTCCTCTCAAATCTGCTGTGAGGGTGGCATCTCTATTGTCCAGGCATAAATCTAGTGAGGCCTAGTGCCGTTCGATCTTCTCAATCTCTGCATAGATCGTCTTGAAGACTTCACGGATCTCAGCTGTCACACCTGATTCAACTGCCGACCATTCTGCATCGAAATCAAAGTTTATGGCACAATGGAGTCTGTAGGGATTACAGGATCTTCTCGAACGGTGTATTGTCGTTGCTCTTTAGCAGTCTCTTCCTCTAGCTCAAGGGCTAGATCGAAAAGGAAAAAACTTTCTCAAAGCATCATCTCGCACATAAGGGATTGATTGTACAATTTGTGCCTGTGATGTGCCTGGTGGAGTCGATGATCTGCTGCTGTATGGGAGTATGGGAGCTGCGCGGATGAGATGAATCGGGTACAGCTGGGCCTTGTTGAGTGGGTTGGCCAGCTGACTGAGCCTCAACTGTCTCAACAGCTTCTTCGGCTTCAGTAGATTTTTCTAAGTGAAGTACCGGGTCCTCGGCTGCAACATCAGCATCATCGGATGATGATGAAACTATTAGTCCAAGTGGATACGATAATCTAGAGTGGGTGAATAGATTATGCTGATTTTCCGAATAATGCCCTCTTTTTCGAATGTGAAGATGATAACAAAAATGTAAGTGCGGGAAAATAAACAACACACAATGATTTATTGTAGTTCAACCCACCGAGGGCCTAATCTACTACCACCCCAGTATATCCGAAGTGGATTTCAAAAAGAAAAAAGAATTTTATTAATAGTTACCAAAACTATTACACTACCACCTTCGAAGATTACCACAATCTTCTTACAACACCTTCAAGGAGATTACCACAATCTTCATTCACCTATGAAGAGTATCACACTCTTCAACACCTAAGATCACCCAATTGTGTTCTTACCACAAGAACACTAACAAGGATATCTTGTTTTGGATGATTGAAATAGATTCAAGATTACAACTCAATAATGAAGTATACAACTTTCAAGTGCAAGTGTAATCAAGAATAAAAAGCCTAGATCTCAAAGTGTGCAAGTGCAAGAGCTTAGGCTATTACAACAAGAATAATAAAAATGAAGACTTAGAGAAATTTGTTGATTTTCTTATTGTATTGTTTGCTTGTGTTGTTGTGTTGTTTGTTTCAAATCTTCCTCTATTTATAGGAGAGTCTTCAAGATTGGATCTCCAACATAGGCTCCTCCATCTTCACTTTTGTCTACAAAAAGAAGATCACAAGATGTAGAAATAATGTACAAAATTGATAAAGTAAATCTTGATGATAATGGTTATCCAACGGTTTGAATTTTGATGTCAAAGAACATAGGGCGACCGGTCGCGTAGAGATAGAAATTTAAATTTAGATCGCACTATTTTACACAGAGGGAATGGTCGACGGGGGGTCCGACCGGTCGACCCCCTGTTGGACCAGTTGCCCTCATCAAGTTTCAATATAGAAAATGATTCTGTAGTTGGGCAAAGTGCAGACACCGGTCGACCCCCTGGTCGACCTGCCCATTTTTATCTCCAGTTTTGTTTCTGTTTCAAGTTTCGACTTTCAGGTATGGGATGCCTTCTAGGGCGACCGGTTGACCTCAAAACAGAAGTGTCGTCCGATTTTTGTCAAAAATAAACTTCAAGAAATACTCCAAAAAATTAATAAAAACATTTTATATCAATTGGGAGTATTTGGAAAACATTTAGGGACATTATTTTGGTGTAAAAACTCAGTTAAATAACATCATCAAAATCACATGATAAAAACATTTATCTAACAAACTCCCCCTTTTGATGATTACAAACCAAAACAATTTTAGGAGATCGATTTTAAAAACAAAACACATTTTTCCGGTTAAAACAACAAACCCTTACAAGCAACAAAAACACAAAGATAGGAGCAAATAATTTTCAAAAACTTTTTGCACAAGCTCCCCCTATCAACATGCATAACAAGAGTAATTATAGAAGCGAACAACTAAAAGCTAAAAGCTTAGCTTTTACAACTTAAGCTTGAATTTCATGAGCTTATAAGCTCCCCCTGTCAAAAGAAAATCATTAGTCATAATAAAAATCCATTTTTCATCCATTGGACTTATTTTCATCCAAAGCTTTTGGCTTTTTCAATTTCAGCTTATAGCTTTTTCTGCGAGCTTTTTCTAGCTTCTTTGAGCTAATGAGCTTATTTCCTATTTCTCCCCCTTTGGAATCATCAAAAATAATGTTAGCACGATAAAAACATCATATAATCGTATCAAAGTGCGCATAATAATTGATTTATCGAGCGTTTTGAACATTGAAGCTTAAATTCAAAATAAAACGGAAAAGTTGATCATTTGACTTGCAAAAGCACATTTGATTGATAAAACATGATCTCTATAAACTTATAAGACTTTTCAAATCGAAAGAATCATGTAGGTGATGAATTTTTCATAGAAATAATTTGTCAAACACTTGGCGTGCGTCGAATAAAACAAGTGATATAGAACGCCTTTGTATTTCATTTAAGCCAAAAACATTCATCACCAAATGCAATATAACAACATTCATCCATCAACAATCATCATATACAACATACTAATACACAAATTTCATCAAAATAGCAAGATACAAGCACATTCTCAAGGGTTCAACTCAATTGAGATTAAAAAGAGAAATTCTTACCACTTAATCGGAGAAGTTGGATGACATGGATGAATTAGAAGTTACATAAACTCAAAAATATAGATTTTATAAGAAGAAAATCATTTTGAGTGAATTTTGTGTGAAACATGCGAAGGGGTTCGATTTTGAAAGAAAATAACCAAAATAACGAAATAAAGGACATAAATGTTTTTAATGTTGAAACGTTGAGGGCGACCGATCCCTGTACCTGGTCGACCGGTCGACCTCGCCATCGACCGGTGCCTGAACACCAGTTCTGTTTCTATCCGAATTTTACACCAAAAATCCGATTTTTCACCCCTAAGTTTTAAAAACATGCAAATTGCAATCATAGACCATATTCAATATGCATTATGCCTAACCGACCTCGTATTGAGGCAAAAGTCTCAGAAGATAGTAGTTTGTAAAGATATCCGCCAATTGATCTTGAGATGGAACAAAAGATATCTCAATTTTTCGTTTTGAAACACAATCCCTTAGAAAATGATGTCGAATCTCAATATGTTTAGTATGGTTATGATGAACTGGGTTTTGAGCAATATTTATAGCGGATATGTTATCACAAAAGATAGGAACATTTTCAATAGAGCATTTATAATCCGCTAAAGTTTGTTTCATCCAAAGCAATTGAGTACAACAAAAAACCGTGGAAATATATTCGGCTTCGGCCATCGATAATGAAACACAATTTTGTTTCTTTGAAAACCAAGAAACTAGGCAATCGCCTAAAAATTGACAAGATCCGGAAGTACTTTTACGATCATCAATATTTCTCTCATAATCTGAATCACTATATCCTTTAAGAGAAAAATTTTCATTCTTTGGATAAAATAAACCATATTGAATTGTGTCTTTCAAATATCGAAAAATCCTTTTAACGACACTTAAATGAGTGATCGCGAAAATCTTACCGCAAGCGTACGGTGTCAAGTTTTAGTATAGGTTTTGAAAGTAGGGATATCGTCTCCACAGGGACTGTTATCGAATTTTATACTAAGTACTATAATTAAAATAGCTTAACTCTATCTAGAAATCGAAAAGAGATGAGAATTTATTAAACTAAAAATAAAACTAAAATTAAGCTAACAAATGGTTCAAACAATTAATCAAACACGTAGAAGATGAATTCTAGAGGGTTGATTTCACCTAGTTATCCCCTATGTTTTCAATCCAGTTTATTAATCACAAGTTATCATTCTATAAGCCAATATTCCTACCGTTTATCATTTCCTCTCTCGAGTGCCAAGTGATTCTAGGTTCCAATTTCTGATTTCGATATCTCTATAAAAATCATAAATTAAACCCTAATACGCTCAATGAATATTCTATCACATGCTTCAAAAGATTCATAAATCTCTCGATTCTATGAAACCCTAGGTTATGCTATTCTATGGCCAAGCGTTCAATTACCACTCTCGAGCGTCAAATTAAACACGCCAAACAATCTAAATTATTGATCAGATAATCCAGATGCAATCAAATCAAATAGCACAAATAGATTAATAAACATGCGAATATCATAAACTTGAAATCAAAACATAGGTTCAAACGTAAGTTACATCAATCCCCTAGAAAGATGGGTTTAGCTCATAATGGATGTACAAAAATTCATGGAGAAATAATTATACATCTCGAAAAATTGACAAAGAAAAGCAAAGAAAGAATTGAGAAGAAAACAGAGGGAATTCTCTCTGTGTCCATACGAGAAGTGCCTCCAATTGCCGTCCCGAACCCTAGCTCTGTGTCTCTTGCCTTGCGTTGTGCTCAAAATAATGTCCGACCCCTGTTTGTACGTCACTTCTCATATTTATAGGCTCGAAACCCTCAAAATCACGTCAAAAGGCCCAAAACATAACTCAGTGTACGTTCAGGACCATTCCGCGCGGACGTGCGCTGCATCCCTTCCTCGTCGCGCAGCGGCCAGCCTGCTTTGCCCCGCTCTTACTTTGCTACTAAATGCGCGTGCCTGCGCCCGCCCCATCTCGCCGCTTGTCGTCACACGCCGTCGCCGCTTGCTGTTTGCCTTGCCCACTGCTTGTCACGCCCGCTGCTTCTTTGCTCACCGTTCTTCATCGCAGCCCGGAATAGCTGCAGCTGCTTTTTACTCTCTGTTCCATTACCTGCTGCCATTTTTGGGGCGCTGCAGCCCTTGTGTATGGGCACTACAGCGCCCATCCTTGCTATGCGTACTGTACTATTTTGTACCCCTGCTGCTGGCGCTGGGGTTTTTAGCCGCTAAGGCGCTCGTGATCCGTCGATACATTTCCGTTTTTTAGCTTTTAAAATGTGATCTTCACCATCCAAACACGTTTTTCATCATTCTTGATCATTTCGGCTACCATAATTAGTCCCGACTCACAAACGACAACTAATGACACAAACTCGACTCAAACGACGCTAAAATACTCGAAAACACCGCAAAATCCTAGTCTAGAATACTCAATACATTGGTATAAAAACTAACTTAACAAGTACCCCCAAACTTAGACGTTTGCTTGTCCTCAAGCAATTACAGACTCTAAAAATCGACAAACATGAAGAACACAAAAATGAAGAGACTGACTCAACAAACCAACTACGAAACTTCACAACCAAACTCATTCGTCAAATTTCGTTTTACTATCAATCAGGCACGTATTTTCACAAAGTGATCATGAAGGTGGAATGTTCATGCCAACTCCGTTTTCATTATCCAGATAGACTCACGCAATCAAGTGTTTTCAAAATGATCTACTTTTTGAAAATAGAGATGAGATGCTTACCGGACTCCATAGGCTTGTCTTTCACACTAATCTCCACTAATGTAGGCTAATGTAACACAAGGATCAATAGGACTTTTAAAGCTTGTAATGTGGGCATAGGGTAAGGTAGTAGAATATGGGATTAAGTGGCTCAGATCACCCAAACACACAATTATCACTTTTAATCAACAATCAACACTACCCTTCACTTTTTTGACATCCCCAATGTTTATGAACCTTCATTCCGCTGATTTTTCTCTTTTTATTTTTTCGAAACCCCCAAACTTATTCTTTTGCGTACATGGGGTTTCATATTTTTTTTCGGGCAACTTCATTCAATTAAATACATACCCTCCTCAACTTCCAATATTTTTCTATATTTTGTGTGCATGAGTGATGGGTAATTAGGATATTCACATTTAGGCTCTGGGTATTAGATGGTTTGCCAAAGAAACGGGTTTATAAGGCTCAAAAGGGGACACTAGGGAAACTATAATACAAAGGTAGGCATTTTAGGCTCTGGCTTGTTCAAAGATGGCCTAAATCACTTCCTTAATGTTACTTCACCTAGGATTTCGCCTCGACTAGTGATCAGACAAGTTCTAGAATCCGGTGGGATCATAAAGGAACCACTCAATTGCATAAATCATCCCCAAATAAATCAACAGAGTTAAGCACATAGATGGAATTAATGGAAAGAAGATTAAATCATAGTTCAAACACATGCTCTTTTGACCGTTCAACTCATATTCAACAAATTCACTTAGTCATGCAGTTTCACAGTTTTACAAACGACCCAACTCGACTCTAGACCCTTTTTTTCGTTCGTTTTTTTTACTCAAGACTCGACTCGAAGAATAAAAACAGACTGCACCCCCCCAAACTTAAAACGACATTGTCCCCAATGGAGAGGTGGGAAAAAGGACTTTCCTGGTAGCCGAGGAGCGAAGGCTCCTTAAGTCATGTGGTACTACTACGTGTATGATGTGTCTCGTATAAGCTCACAATGCATCCTGGTGTACAAGCTCGTGGGTGTTATATGCCTCCGAGGTGTGGTCTTGTTCTTCCCATTCGCCTTAGCCCAGTCCCTCTTTGGTTTCGCATTTGTGCAACCTAGCAAGGTAGACAAGAAACAAAACTCATGGAACCAAGGAATTCGGTTATGGGTGAGAAATCGAAAATCAAAGCCCATACATAATGCACCCAAGTAGAAAATATAGTGCCATGTCAAAAAGATAAGCATAGATATGCAAGATAGCACTAAACAATATGAAATTGTCATTGGGGCATTTTATCAAACACCTCATATGCATGAATTTGGGCAAAGATAGTGAATGCAATGGATAACTCAATTCAATCCCAAAAATCAACACCAAGCCTAAGTCTAGCATAAGCAACCAATCCACAATCCACAAATCAACAACAATTATCCTAACACTTCTACAATCCAATCACACCAAAAATCACAAGATGGGGAAAATCATGGGGTGGGGTTTGGAAAGTTGCAAACTTACCAAATAATGAATGGATGAGATGAAGATGGTGTGTGTGGTGTTAGAGTGCTCCTTTGTGAAAATGGAGTGAGATATGTGGGATTTGCACAAATAAGAGGGGTGGGATGTGATGCAACTTACTACTCCTAAGAATGCAAAAAATTCAGAAAAAACAAAAACAACTACTAAACCAAATTAAAACTAAGAAAGCAATAAAAGGGGCTTGGGTTGCCTCCCAAGAAGCGCTAAGTTTACAGTCTTCAGCCAGACTATGTCAGATTATCCTCAAGTTGGGGCTCTAATAGGCATGTTGTCCACATTTCCCTTAGAAGCCTCCCAACCTCCAATGTCTTCAGCCATATTCCCAACCATCTACTTACCATCCTTTAATTCAAATTTTAGCCTGTTGGTTGGATGGATGGTGAATACAACTTTCTTCTCCTTTACCCGCAAAGTTAGCTCCCCCGTTTCTACATCGATCAAAGCTCGTGCTGTAGCTAAAAATGGTCGCCCAAAGATGATAGGTATTTTCTTCTCCTCGTTCGCGTCCAACACTACAAAATCCATAGGAAAAACAAATTTATTAATTCTTACCAATACGTCTTCAATGATTCCCCACGGATAGGCGATGGATCGATCAGCGAACTGCAAAGTGATATTGGACGATTTCACCTCCCCGAGCCCAAACTTCATCACATCAGAAAGATATATAAGATTCACATTGGACCCAAGATCACAAAGCGGTTTCTCAAAGAAAACTCCTCCAATAGTACAAGGAATAATAAAACTCCATGGATCCTTCATTTTCTGAGGTAGTTTACTTTGGACTATTGCACTACACTCCTCTGTCAAATAGACAGTCTCAAAATCTTCCAACTTCATTTTCTTGGATTCCACTGGTTTCGCATAAATAGGTGATTCTTCGGGGCCAGGCTGAATTTTTGCTTCCTTTTTCACGTAAATTGCATTGCAGTGCTCTCTCGGATTAACCTCTGTATCACTTGGGAACTTTCCATTCTGCTGCAATGAATTCACGGTTGTAGCCAACTGACCCATTTGTGTCTCGATCGACCTAATATGCGTCTCCATTGTGCTCATCTTAGTATTCAGACCATCAATCTGCGCCTCACTCCTATTCATTCGATTCCTAGTCTCCCCGATGAATGAGTCGAGCATCTCCTCAAGTGACTACTTCTTTTCACCTCCGAGTGCATTGGAACTGGATGGGTTTGGATAACCCGGAGGTGGATTCAATACATTCATGTTGTTGCTATAAGAGAGATTCTCATGATTGTGAAGTCCCAGGTGGTAGTGAGTTGGTAATGAATTACCCCTATGAGTGGCAGTTATTCGTGAATTGCTTGCTGGGGTGGAAGTGCGTGAACTTGGCCGTGGTGTCTTTGCTATGGTGTCTTTGCCGGTATTCATGATTGCTAATTGCTTTGTCGGACTCGAGATTTGAGTACGCCAAAGCGACATTGTATCAAGCTCAAGAACACCGAATCAAGCCGCGGCCGATCTCTCGGAGAGCCATTGATAACTGTTTGTGGTCATTTCTTTAAGTAGAAATGAGGCCTCAGTCGGAGTTTTAGCCATCAATGTACCTCCTAATGTCGTATCTAGTATCATCCTCGTATGCCCATTCAACCCATTGTAAAATATCAACTCTCTGCCCGGTCTGCATAGCCATGTTTGTGGGCATCTTCGCAACAGATCTTTAAATCGCTCCCAAGCTTCGTTTAACGGCTCAAAATCAATATGTTAGAATTGGGCTATCTCGCTCTTCAGTTGGAGTGTCTTGCTGGGAGGGAAGAATTTTGCTAAAAACTTTTGAGTTAGATCATCCCAGCTCGTAATACTCCCGGGGGGCGAACGTCTCAGAACCACTACATGGCCTTATCCCGGAGTGAAAACGGGAAAAGCCTCAATTTAATGGCCTCATCACACCATTCATCTTGATGGTGTCGCAAATTTCAAGAATGTGGCGGATGTGTATTCGGATTATCCACTGGACTCCCCCCAAACTGATTCTGTTGAACCATGCTTATGAGGCCTGGTTTCAATTCGAAATTATTTGTATTAATGGGTGGCGCACAATTCCGGAGTAGTTCTCGTTCACGTCGCGAAAGTAATCCCGGATTGCCCTTTCGTGCCTCGGGCGTGGTGGCACGTTTATAACCCGATTTCTATTATTCTCATCGTCCCCGCCCGCTACGCCATTGCTCGATTCTCTGCTCGCTTTCTTTGCTCGGATTGCTCGAGTGTCCTTTCAATCTCTCGGATCAAAAGGAAGCAAATTAATATCTTTGGAATCTCGCATAAACAGACAAGTCAAATGAGAACAACGAAATTATAATTCCTATACTAGTCTAGATTAGGATTAAGACTACGTGGTAATAGTATTAGTTTAAAATAGGATAAAACAATCCCCGGCAACGGCGCCAAAAACTTGATCGCGAAAATCTTACCGCAAGCGTACGGTGTCAAGTTTTAGTATAGGTTTTGAAAGTAGGGATATCATCTCACAGGGATTGTTATCGAATTTTATACTAAGTACTATAATTAAAATAGCTTAACTCTATCTAGAAATCGAAAAGAGATGAGAATTTATTAAACTAAAAATAAAACTAAGATTAAGCTAACAAATGGTTCAAACAATTAATCAAACACGTAGAAGATGAATTCTAGAGGGTTGATTTCACCTAGTTATCTCCTATGTTTTCAATCCAGTTTATTAATCACAAGTTATCAATCTATAAGCCAATATTCTTACCGTTTATCACTTCCTCTCTCGAGTGCCAAGTGATTCTAGGTTCCAATTTCTGATTTCGATATCTCTATAAAGATCATAAATTAAGCCCTAATACGCTCAATGAATATTCTATCACAGGCTTCAAAAGATTCATAAATCTCTCGATTCTATGAAACCCTAGGTTATGATATTCTATGGCCAGGCGTTCAATTACCTCTCTCGAGCGTCAAATTAAACACGCCAAACAATCTAAATTATTGATCAGATAATCCAGATGCAATCAAATCAAATAGCACAAATAGATTAATAAACATGCGAATTTCATAAACTTGAAATCAAAACATAGGTTCAAACGTAAGTTACATCAATCCCCTAGAAAGATGGGTTTAGCTCATAATGGATGTACAAAAATTCATGGAGAAATAATTATACATCTCGAAAAAATGACAAAGAAAAGCAAAGAAAGAATTGAGAAGAAAAGAGAAGGAATTCTCTCTGTGTCCACACGAGAAGTGCCTCCAATTGCCGTCCCGAACCCTAGCTCTGTGTCTCTTGCCTTGCGTTGTGCTCAAAATAATGTCCGACCCCTGTTTGTACGTCACTTCTCATATTTATAGGCTCGAAACCCTCGAAATCGCGTCAAAAGGCCCAAAACATAACTCAGCATACGTTCAGGCCCATTCCGCGCGGACGCCTTGCTACATCCCTTCCTCGCAGCAAAGACATCATTGCTGCCCCGCGTCTCTGCTTTTTGCGTCGCCTAGCTGCAATGGCAATGGCGCTAAATGCGCTGCGCCCCATCTTTACTCGTAAATCACACGCCCGCTTGTTGTTGCTTGCCCACTTTGTTTTGTCACGCGCTGCTTGCTCACCATTATTTCACCATAGCGTGCGTTCTTCATAGGCTGAATGGCGCCAGCGACACCTACTGTCCATTACCTCGTTCCATTACTGCTTTGCCATTTTTGGGGCGCTGCAACCCTTGTGTATGGGCGCTGCAGCGCCCATCCTTGCTATGCATACTGTACTATTTTGTACCCCGTGACTGCAAGGGCGGGGGTTTTAGCGCTATTGCGCGCTGTGTTCGTCGCTCGATACTTTTCCGTTTTTTAGCTTTTAAAATGTGATCTTCACCGTCCAAACACGTTTTTCATCATTCTTGATCATTTCGGCTACCGTAATTAGTCCCGACTCACAAACAACAACTAATGACACAAACTCGACTCAAACGACGCTAAAATACTCGAAAACACCGCAAAATCCTAGTCTAGAATACTCAATACATTGGTATAAAAACCAACTTAACAATGAGATTCTTTGGGATTGCTTTGAAAACGAGCACATAGGCATACGACATGAAGAATATCCGGTCTACTTGCGGTTAAATAAAGTAAACTACCAATCATACCGTGATATATGGATTCATCAACCGACTTGCCTTTTTATCTTTGTCAATCTTGACATTTATTGCCATTGGTGTAGAGACGGTTCTTCCTTCTTCAATTCCGAACTTTTTCAAAAGTTCTTTTGTATACTTTGATTGTGAAATGTATATTCCTTCTTGGCATTGCTTAATTTGAATTCCAAGGAAGATATTGAGCTCCCCCATCATACTCATTTCGAATTCACCTTGCATAAGGTTAGAAAATTTCTTGCACAAAGATTCATTAATAGCACCAAATATAATATCATCAACATAAATTTGCACTAATAAGCAATCTTGCCCTTTTTCAAAAACAAAGAGAGTAGTATCAACTTTACCTCTTGTAAATCCATTTTGCAAAAGAAAATAACTAAGTCTATCATACCATACACGGGGTGCTTGTTTTAAACCATATAAGGCCTTCTTAAGTTTATAAACATCATTTGGCCTAGAAAAATTTCCAAACTCCGGAGGTTGTTTTACATAGACTTCTTCTTGAATAATACCATTTAGAAAAGCGGATTTAACATCCATTTGGTAAAGCTTGAAATTTTTAAAACAAAATAGGCAAGTAAAAAATACGAATAGCTTCTAAACGTGCTACGGGTGCAAAAATTTCATCATAATCAATACCTTCTTCTTGACAATACCCTTGAGCTACTAACCTTGCTTTGTTTCGAACAATATTGCCTTGATCATCGAGCTTGTTTCGAAATACCCATTTTGTACCAATAATTGTTTGAGATGGAGGTCAAGTTACTAATTCCCAAACTTCATTTCTTTCAAATTGATTCAACTCCTCTTGCATTTCTAAAAACCAATCCGCATCTTCAATAGCTTCCTTAGCATTTTTAGGCTTTTCTTGAGATATAAGAGTTTTCTCGTCAAATTTTCCCCGAGTCATTACTTTATCAAGGGGATCACCAATAATAAGATCTTTTGGGTGATCTCCCTTAAATTTCAATGCTACGGGAAGATCCAAAGTATCACCTATGTCTTCTTGAGGAACATTTGAGCTTGAAGGTTGATCATTTTGAGCATCATCTTGAACAATTGGTTCAACAACATCCTCTTCATCACTATCATCATTTGGTATCCTTTCAATACCCGAGGTTTCATTGAATTTGACATGGATGGATTCTTCAACAACCATACTAGTCTTATTGTAAACCCGATATGCTTTGCTCTTGGTTGAATACCCCATAAATATTCCTTCATCGGCCTTAGGATCAAGTTTGTCCAATTGATCCTTAGTATTCAAAATAAAACACTTACATCCAAATATTTTGAAATAACTAATATTTGGAGTTCTTCCTTTCCAAAGCTCATATGGAGATTTATTCATTTTAGGAAGAATATAAACTCGATTAATGACATAGCAAGCGGTACTTACGGCTTTGACCCAAAAATATTTTGGAAGTGAAAATTCATTGAGCATGGACCGGCTCATTTCTTGAAGCGTCCGATTCTTCTTTTCGGCTACTCCATTTTGTTGAGGTGTCCTTAGAGCCAAAAACATTGTGACCATATCCATTGGTTTCACAAAAGACTCTAAATTCTCCATCAAATTCTTCACATCGATCACTTCGAATAGACTTTATGGTATCTTATTTTTCATTCTCAACAAGTCTACACAACTTAACAAACTCATTAACGACATCGCTTTTATTTGTAAGAAAAAGAGCCCTATATCTAGAAAAATCATCAACTATAACAAAAGTGTAATGTTTTCCACTTAAACTAGCCGTACCAATATCCCCATGCAAATCTAAATGAAGAAGTTGTTGAGGCTTGGTTGTGGAAATTTCATTTTTGGGCTTAAAACTACTCTTAACTAATTTGTTCTTTTGACAAGTGTCACATAAGCCTAGGTTTTCAAAATTTAACTTGGGTAGTCCTTTAACATGTTGATTTTTGTAAATCTCTTTCAAATTTTTGTATCCAACATGTCCAAGTCGCCTATGCCATAAGCTAGTTAAATCATTATTGGCGACAAGACAAGAAACATTTTGACTAATCAAGTCACTTGTGCAAATTTTATAAAGGTTGCCTTTTCTACTAGCTTCACAAATAATTTTACCATTTTTAAGAACAAAGCATTTTTCTTTATTAAAAACAACATCATAATTAGAATCACAAAGTTGGCTTACACTTATCAAATTAAACTTTAGCCCATCAACTAATAAAACATTACTAAGAGAGAAAGAAGAGTTACCAATGTCTCCATTGCCAATGATTTTTCCTTTGCCATTGCCGAACATGACCATACCCTCTTCTTGGAGCTTGATGTTGGTAAAAAGTTCTCTCCTTCCGGTCATATGGCGTGAACATCCGCTGTCCACGAGCCATTTTGAATCTTTCATTGTTGTTATAGCCCCTATAACCTACAAAAGAATTATTTTTAGGTACCCTATAGTTTTGGGGTCCATGGGGGTTAGCCTTGAGACCTTTGGGTCTCCAAAAATAGTTAACATTGTTCTTCAATTTACAATGACTAACATAGTGACCAACTTTACCACAATAAAAGCAAATAAGATTGTGGGCACTACTAGCACGTATAAAAGTCGGACCTTAGTCATTTTTCTTTGAAATAGGTTGAAAAGGTTTATAACCAAGTCCAATTTTAGAATGCTCACCTCTTTGTGCATCTAAAATTTTTGTAACTTTATCCGTACTTAAGTTAAAACGATGCACATCCTTTTTCAAATTTTCAATATCATTTGTGAGCGTTTGTTTTTCGGTTTCAAGAGTCCGGACTTTAGTAAGAGTAATAGCATGAGCTTTATCAAGAGATTCATAAGAAGTAAACAATTTATCCTTTTCAATTTTAAGCTCTTTATGCTCCTTTTTTTTAAGTCTTGTATTTAACAATCAAATTTTAAAATTCATTTTGCAATTCATCAAAATCACATTGCAATTCGTTTTCTCCTTCCTCGTCGGATGTGGCGAGTAGTTCATCCCAAGTTTTGACATCCGCATTTAGAGCCTTCTTTTTCGGGAAGGGCTTTTTCTTCTTTTGCTCTTCTTCCGTAAGTTTCGGACAATCGGCTATGTAATGTCCGGATTTCCCGCATTTGAAATATGAATTGTCTCTTGGCTTTCTTGCTTTATTTTTATTAACAAACTTTGCGGATTTTCAAACAAGAGCCGCCGTTTCCTCGTCATCTTCATCACTAGCATAATATGAAATATTAGAAGAAGATGTTAAGCCTTTAGGAAGATTTTGCATACCCGGTTTAATGGTGGGTGGTTGGGGATTTTTCCTCTCCTTGAGATAGACTTCATAAATGAGGAGATTTCCCACGAGCTCATCGAATTTGAGTGTTTCAAGATTTTGTGCTTCTGTGATAGCCGTAACTTTCTCGGACCATGACCCGGGAAGAGCATTCAAGACTTTGGTCACTTTATCTTCTTCGAATATGACTTTCCCAAGTGCCACAAGAGGATTGACAATGTTGTCAAGCCTTTCCACCATTTTTGATATGCTTTCACCATATGCATATTGAAATTTTCAAAGTCTTTAACAAGCATGGTTTTTCTTGCTAGCTTAACTTTCTTAGTACCCTCATAGATGGTTTCCAATTTTTCCCATACATCATGTTCCGACCTTATTCCTCTTATACGATTGTACTCGGTGGTGGTAAGTGAACAATGTAAAATATTTAAGGCCTTACCATTTAGAGAGAAAGCCTTCTTGTCGGCATCATCGAATTCTTTGAAACTTTTGGGGGCCAAGGAGCCATCCTCCAATTTTTTTGTTGGTTGAGCTATGCCTTCAATAACCGCATTCCATATATCGAACCCGCACCCTTAAAGAAAGCACTCCATTCGGTCTTTCCAAAATGCATAGTTGTTGGCGTCAAAAAGAGGTGGCTTGTTGGTGGAGGTGTTGGTGGTGAGGTAGCTTTCGTTCGTAGCCATGGATCTTTCCTCTTTACTCGTGGTGTAAACTCTGATACCACTTGTTAGTCCAAGTGGCTACGATAATCTAGAGGGGGTGAATAGATTATGCCGATTTTCCGAATAATGCCCTCTTTTTCGAATGTGATACTACACTTCTTGAAAAAGGAAAGATCCATGGCTACGATAATCTAGAGGGGGTGGTGCTCTTCAAGGTTGAAAATTGTGGTAATCTTCACAAGGTGTCGTTGGAGATTGTGGTAATCTTCAAGAGAGATTGTGGTAATCTCAAAGGTGGTGTTGAAGAAGAGTGTGGTGCTCTTCAAGGTGTTGTTGTAAGTTGGTGTTGTATTAATTTTGGTAATTAATAAAATCTTTTTTCTTTTTGAAATCCATCCCGGATATACTGGGGTGGTAGAGGATTAGGCCCTAGGTGGGTTGAACCTCTATAAATCAACGTGTGTTGTTTACATTCCGCACCTTTATTATTGTCTTTGAGCATTCGGTTCGAAAAAGAGGGTAAAATCGAAAAGATGGAGATAATCTATTCACCCCCCTCTAGATTATCGTAGCCGCTTGGATTTACAAGTGGTATCAGAGCTAAACTCTTTGGCAAGCTCGTTTCACATCGCGAGTGAAGAGGAACGATCGTCGGCTACGAACGAAGCTCATATTAACGGCACCTCCACCACCAAGCCACCACTATTTGATTCCAAAAATTTTATATTTTGGAAAGAAAGAATGGAATGTTATCTACAAGGTTGCGGGTTTGATATTTGGAACATCTTCATAAATGAAGAATCCATTCCGATGAAAGACACACCACACACCTCCAAAGGCCTCAAAGAGCTAAATGATGAAGAGAAGAAAATCATCTCCTTAAACGGTAAAGCTCTCAATATTTTGTATTGTTCACTTACTAATTTGGAATATGAACATATTGTAGGAATTCGATCGGCACATGAAGTGTGGCAAAAATTAGAAGCCATCTATGGAGTATTTGCAAATGAAAGGAGTCAAACAAAAGCATCTACTTCTCAAAGGGATACAAGTTCAAATCTAAGGAACAAGCCTTTTACAACTTCCAACTATGAAGTAGTTGAACAATGTTTTATGGGTATCGAAGAAGAAAACGAGGTATGTCTTAAACCCTCTACTTCCTATGATATTGTTATTCAAAATAATTATAGTGATTTGCAAAATGATTTTGATGATCTTCAAAATTTATTCCAAGATTTACTAGTTAAGTACAAAAATTTGAAGAAGGAATTCAATGTTTTGAAAAATTAAAAGGATAGTTTATTTACTTCCTATGAATCACTATCATGTGCTCACACCACCACACTTGACAAGGTTAGAAACATTGAAAAACAAAATAGTACTCTTGTTGAGGATACGAATTGCATGAAAAATGATTTATCAAAATCAAACTTGAATACCAATAAATTGCCCAATATTGTGAATGTTAATGATTGTGATAATTTGAAGAGTAAACTTGATCATGAGCTTAATGGTATAAATCATATGAAAAGGAATCGAGTTCCTATGCATATTAGTGATGTTACTTGCTTTTATTGCGGTAAGAAGGGTCATACGGTAAATACTTGTCGGGCTAGAAATAGCTCTAATTATTGTTGGAGACCTAAAAGTCTCAAGACTAATCCCAAAAGACCCAAGTACTTGAGGGTACCATAAAACAATGTTATATTAGGTACCCGGTGAAATAATAATCAAAGAAAATTCATACCGCCAAGAAAACATCAAATGACCATTTCATTTGATCAAAGGAGAAAACATTTTCAACAAAGTCATTTTCCAAGAAGAGGAAACAATCAAAAATGGGATGAACAAAATCCTTGGAAATGGCAAAGACATCATCAACAAGATGATTTTTCAAGAGAAAGACACTTTCAAAAATGGGAAGGCCACAATGCTTGGAACTGGAGCAATTGGAGAAACCATCATCAACATGAAGATTTTCAAACGGGAAGATATCATCAACAATGGGAACGACACAACCCATGGAAATGGCGAAATTGGTAAACCGTATCTCCCTATTTAAATATGCATTTTATTTTTGCATGTTCTTATTTGTGTTTAAATTGCAAAATGAGTTTTAAAATTTATAAGGTCCTCAATAAATATTTGTGTTTTTAAAATCCTTTGAAAATGAGACCTTACATGTTGTTTATAAACTCTTATGGATTTCTATAGCATTAGTATTTTTATTGTGATATCTCTTATTACTTGGCCTACACTTGTGCTATTATATCTTGTGCAAAATTTGTTTAAAGTATTGAGTAGGACTCACGTATATTCACAAATGGCTATCTACGTCATAATATGTCAAGAGTGACATAAACTATCGAGGTACGCTCATCATTGGTATTCATCTTATAGACTCGATACATTTGTGCCATATGACTATGTGCTTATTTTATACAAGTGCCATTAAGAGGATGTTTTGATTTTTTGAAAAGGCATTATTTGACATAGCTTGTTTTATCCAAGATTTGTAAAGGATTATATTTTGTTTTGATAAAACAATTGATCTACTAAGTTATGCATTTTATTGCACATATAAATGCCACTATTCTTGGATACTTATGTCAAACCTCTTGTTCATATGATTCTTGTAAATGAGGTCTCAACTATGTGCTCTCTTATTGTCATATTTCAAAAGAGACCTTATGTAGCTTTCTTAAGCTTATTTGAACTTGAATGATTTATTAGACTCTTGATGATGCATAGTGTGTGGTGCTTAAAATAGTATATCCATTATTCGATATTACTATGCTCGTGTGCAAAATATCTTGTTAAGATTTTGCAGAAATTTGTGATATTTCGCAACAAGTTTGATGAACAAGACAAGGTTAGTAGCTCAATGATATTGTCAAGAAGAAGGTAATGATTTTGATGTAATATTTGCACTCATAGCACATTTAGAAGTTTTTTGCACTTTACTTGTCCATTTTTGTTTTGAGAAAATTTCAAGCTTTACCAAATGGATGTTAAATCCAATTTTCTAAATGGTTTTATTCAAATAGAAGTCTATCGGAGTTTAAAATTTTTAGGCCAAATGATTTTTATAAAAAGGCCTTGTACGGTTGATACAAGTACCCCGTATATGGTTTGATAGACTTAGCTATTTTTGCAAAATAATTTTACAAAAGGTAAAGTTGATACTACACTTCTTGAAAAAGGGCAAGGTTGTTTACTTGTGCAAATTTATGTTGATAATATTTTTTGTGCTACTAATGAATATTTGTGCAAGATATTTTTCCAAGTCAATGCAAGGAGAACCTATGATGAGCATGATGGAGGAGCTCAAATTTATTCATTGGACTTCAAGTTAAACAATGCCAAGAAGGTGGGTATATTCCACAATCAAAGTGTACAAAAGAAGAAATTAGGCATTGAAGAAAGAAGAATCATCTCAACCTCTATGGCTACCAATGTAGAGATTCACAAAGGTTGAGGAAGGTATGTCAGTTAACAAACATAATTCGAGGTATGTTCACTTTCTTTTATTATTCCTATAGACTCGACATTCCATAGGCCTTATGTCTATATGCTTGACTTTAAAAACTATCCCAACGAATCTCATTAAAAGTGCCATTAAAAGAAATTTTCAAATACTTGAAAGGCACTTCTTCTTATAACTTGTTGTATCCAAAGTATTAAAACGTTCTTATTTTTCCGGGATAACAAGTTCGGTGTTTACAATTTCTCAAAATATGGTTCGTCATAATCAAACTAAACATATTGAGATTCGATATATTTGTTAAGGGATTGCAATTTTAACAAAAACTTGAAATGTGTTTAATTCCGTCTCAAGGATAACTCGCGGACTATTTTTCATTAACCGCTGAGTATTTTACCTCATTTCGAGCTTGATTATGACATAATGTATATTGAATGAGGTCTACGTTTGCATTTTGCACGTTTTAAAACTTAGGGGTTAAAAATTGGATTTTTGGATCAAATTTCAGATTTTCAAAATAGAAAGAACCACTGGGCTGTTTGGGGGAAGGCCGACCGGTCGCCCATGATGTTGACCGGTCGCCCACCCCCCAACCGGTCGCCCATGCCCAAAATTTGGATAAAATCGTTTCTGTTCTCAGCATTTGTCATTTTGGTTTGTTTTGTGTTCATTTTTCGTCCCCTTCGCCAATTGCACACAAATTTCACTCAAAATTTGTTTTCTTGCATACATTGCATATTTTGGACTTCATGAGGCTCGATTATCATCATTGATGCTCATCTTTACCGATTGAATGGTAAGAATTTCACTTTCTTTAGCTCAATTGGGTTGAATCCTTGAGTTTGTGGCTTATATGTATTTTTCTTGATGCAATTCATATATATTTGTGATGAGCTTATTGATTGTTGATGTATGATATTTGCTAAATTGCATTTGGTGATGAAAAACTTGGCTTGATTACATTTACAAGGGCTATATATATCGTCTTAATTTTTTGACGCCCGCCAAGTGTTCGATAAAACGTTTCAATGAAAAATTCATCACCTACATGATTCTCTTGCTTTTAAATGTCTTATATACTTATAGAGATCATGTTTTGCAAATCAAATGAGTTTTCATAAGCTTCTACAAGTCGTATGATCGACTTTTCCCTCCTATTTGGTTAGTAAGCTTCAATGTTCAAATCATTCGATACATCGGTTTAGTTGCGCACCTTGATATGAACATATGATGTGTTTATCGTGCTAACATTCTTTTTGATGATTCCAAAGGGAGAGAAACAGGTTATGAGCTCTTTAGCTCAAAGAAGCTAAGATAAGCTTAACGAAAAGAAGCTATAAGTTATGGCTTCATAAAGCCATAAGTTGTGGATCATATTTAGTCCATTTGGTGTTTTATGGCTGTGTATGATTCTTGGTCCATTGGTTGTAGTATGGACTTATATATGTTTCTAATGATGTCTCTTTGACAGGGGGAGCTTTCAAGTTATTGATACTTAAGCTCAATATTGAAAAGCTAAGCCTTTAGCTTTTGATTAAATTGCTTCTATTACTCTTGTTGTGCATGTTGATAAGGGGAGCATTTGCTATATGTGTTTGAATATCTCTACTCCCTTCCTTGTGTTTATATTGCGCGGAATATTGTCGCTCTCAACGGATATTTATTTTTTACCAGAAAACTTGTTTTGTTTTCAATATCGCCTCTCAAAATTGTTTTGCTTTCAAATCGACCTTGTTGAATTATTTTGATTTGTAATCATCAAAAAGGGGGAGATTGTTTGATAAATGGTTTTATCATGATTTTGATGATTTTGTTTTTATACCAAAACAATGTTTTTAAAGGTTGTCCAAATACTCCTAAATGATTTAAAATGGTTCTAAATATTTTCTGGACTATTTCTTCAAGTCTATTTTCGACAAAATTGGACAACGTTTTTATATGATTTTGTGTCAAGTGTTTTTACATCAAAACAATGTTCCTGAATGTTGTCCTAATACTCCCGATTGGTCTAAAATGTTTTTACTATTTTTCGGAGTATTTCTTGAAGTTTTTTTTCGATATAAAATTGGACAACACTTATGTTTCAGGCTCGACCGGTCGCCCTATAGGGCAACCCGTACTGTGTTGAGTTTTGGAACAGAAAAAGGGACGGAGGAAAACTTGAGAGGGGCGACCGGTCGACCCTAGGGCGACCGGTGCCTGGGAAGCCCCCTCAAGGTGCAGTCTTCTCTGTTTCATGTTTTAACTACCCCCAACCGGTCCAACATGAGGGCGACCGGTCGCACCCCCCTCCGACCGGTCCCCCTGTGTAAAAATTGCAGAGTTTTTAATTTCAACTTATCTCTGCGCGACCGGTCAAACCCCTCGTTTGACAGCAAACTATCCGTTGAGTTTGCAGACAATTTTTCCTTAATTTGAGGGGTTAATTTCTAACAGCTCTTTTCTTCAATTGTCTTGGTATTTTTTACAGAATTCATGTGCCCAAGAGGAGCCTATCATGTACAAGACATCTTCTATAAATAGAGGAAGAATTGAAGCAACACAACAAGAGAGAAAACTACAACACAACAAGATACACTCAAGAATACACTTATTCTTACATTGTCTTATTTCTTGTTGTAATTTGCCTAGCTATTCACTTTCACATCCTTGAGGTCTAGGCTATTCTTGATTGCACTTGCACTCAATTGTATAATTTATTATCGAGTTGTAATCTTGAATTTTTGGGTTATCATTCAACAGAAGATATCCTTGTGAGTGTTCTTGTGGTAAGAACACACTTGGGTGATCTAGGTGTTAGGTGTAAGAAGATTGTGGTTATCTTCTTGTCAAGGTGTTGAAGAGTGTGGTGCTCTTCAAGGTTGAATATTGTGGTAATCTTCACAAGGTGCCGTTGGAGATTGTGGTAATCTTCAAGAGAGATTGTGGTAATCTCAAAGGTGGTGTTGAAGAAGAGTGTGGTGTTCTTCAAGGTTTTGTTGTAAGTTGGTGTTGTATTAATTTTGGTAATTAATAAAATCTTTTTTCTTTTTGAAATCCATCCCGGATATACTGGGGTGGTAGAGGATTAGGCCCTAGGTGGGTTGAACCTCTATAAATCAACGTGTGTTGTTTACATTCCGCACCTTTATTATTGTCTTTGAGCATTCGGTTCGAAAAAGAGGGTAAAATCGAAAAGATGGAGATAATCTATTCACCCCCTCTAGATTATCGTAGCCGCTTGGACTTACAGTATTGTTTGCTTGTGTTGTTGTGTTGTTTGCTTCAAATCTTCCTCTATTTATAGGAGAGTCTTCAAGATTGGATCTCCATCATAGGCTCCTCCATCTTCACTTTTGTCTACAAAAAGAAGATCACAAGATGTAGAAATAATGTACAAAATTGATAAAGTAAATCTTGATGATAATGGTTGTCCAACGGTTTGAATTTTGCTGTCAAAGAACATAGGGCAACCAGTTGCGTAGAGAGAGAAATTTAAATTTAGATCACACTATTTTACACAGGGGACCGGTCGACGGGGGGTCCGATCGATCGACCCCCTGGTCGACCTGCCCATTTTTATCCCCAATTTTGTTTCTGTTTCAAGTTTTGACTTTCAGGTATGGGATGCCCTCTAGGGCGACCGGTTGACCTCTAAATAGAAGTGTTGTCCGATTTTTGTCAAAAATAAACTTCAAGAAATACTCCAAAAAATTAGTAAAAATATTTTAAATCAATTGGACAACATTTAGGGACATTGTTTTGGTGTAAAAACTCGGTTAAACAAAATCATCAAAATCACATGATAAAAACATTTGTCGAGCAGCTTTGAAACTTGACTGACTCGTCTGCAGAAGAACATCCTTAGTTGGGTCCTTTTGATGGGCAACTGGTGTGGACTCAGCTTCATCTTCAGACCCCATAAATGATATGTCAGGATTCTCCTGGGAGTCATGAAGTGCACTAATCTCCTTCTCAAATTCAATGCTTGGAACAGGATGAATGTTCTGAATCTCTGGAGCTTTACCTAGGGAAGTCTCAACCTCCCTTGGGCCTTCAACACCTCCAGCAGTCTCAACTGCAGCGAGGCGTTCTATATTCCATTCGACAGTCGCATCTGTCTTAGGGTCTTCAGCAGTGGCATCCATAGGAGTCTGAACCCCTTGGATTGCGCTTTCAGTGCCCAGAGTATTAACTTTCATGGCATTGCCATCATGTGCCTCAACTGCAACAACAGTGTCATCAGCCTTCAAAGCAGCTGACACCTCAGCTAGGACAGACTCAACTGTCCGAACTTCATCAATGTCAATCTGCTGTGGTTCTTTCTCGGTTTCCACTTTGCCTCCTTTCTTCAATATAGAGTCATCTGCAGCATCCTCCGACCCTGCTGCAATGGAGTGAGTTTCCCCCTCAGCTGAGTGACTAATGATGGGGTCACTCTGCTCCAGACTCGCGGCTGCTTCCGTTGAGTGCTCAGCCGTTGGGGCAGGTGGTAAAACACCTTTAGTAGGGGTTGGCTCAACTTGGGTACCCAAAGTCCCAGTTTCATCGCCACTCCCTTGGAACCATCCTCAAATCGACGGGGGACGTAGTCAAAGAACGAATGAGAGCAATATGTTGTGCTACTCCCAAGGATCGATCTTTAGGAGAGATTGAGACGACTCTCATGGTCGTTCGAACATTTGTTGCTCATGCATCATCCTGGATTCCCTCAGAGCTTGTTGCATGTCTAGCTTCTCTGTTGCAGCAACGGGATCCATATCTTCATCGCTCTCTGAGAACACATCCAGATGAGAGTGAGTGTTTTCTAGAGTTCCAGTAAGCGTGCATATCTTGGCTTTCTCGCGAGCTTCTATTTCCTCTGCCGCTTTGGCTTGTTCATTCTCCTTGAAGATTTGTAGGATATTCAGGCAGTTATCTTAATCAAGGGCCTGAAGCACTTTAGTGACTCCAAGAAATTGGAACAGTTCCTCCTCTTCTTCAATAAACTCAGGGCGTTCGAACTGCACCCTTGAGTGGCTTAGCTTCCATGCCCTCCATTCACGTAGACGGCGTTGAATGTCTGGGTATACAGGAGAATACATGATGACATCATCATCGTCATCTTCTTCTTGTCCTTCCTTTTCTAGGATGGAAGGCAAGATGTTCTGCTACTCTTCACTTTCAAAGAAAGATCAGAAGACGTGGAGAGACAACTTTTTCAACTGGAAGGTCAGTTGTCTCAGCTGCTTCGCCATCCTCAGTTGTCCTCTCCACAACTGGGTTTTCTGAAGGCCTCTTCTGATCGCCCTCAGCAGACTTGGCGGTTTCATCTATTACTTCGGGAGACTGCACTTCCTGCGTGTCAGCAGTCTCAGATGCTTTCTCCAGCTGAGTGGCAGATTCAGCTGTCTTTTCACACTCTGAAAGATTGACGATCCTTCTCCTTTTGGTCTTAACCAGAGGAATTTCTGGTTTAGCTTCTTTTTCGGATTCTCTGGCGGCGGGGGCCGGGGCATCTTTCTTAGACGGAGCTACCTTCCTGGGCTTGGTAGTCCTTTTCTTTCGTATGGCTGGAGAAGGGATTGTTGCTTCCTTCTCAGCGTCGGCTGTAGGGGCAAGAGACACGACTGCACGGGCAGGCAACTCGGCTGCACGGGCAGGTGCGTCTTTTTTCTTTGCTGCAGGGGAAGCCTTCTTCTTTGCAGCTGCAGGGGCAACTTTCTTCTTGGGAAGAGAGGTAACAGTTGTGTCCTCAGGTTCAGTTGATTCCCCCTCACTTGTATCCGCCCTCTTCGCGTGGGCTCTCTTCTGGGCTCCTGAGAGATTGGCCCTGAACATCCTTTTATTTACATGGAAAGGTTTTCCATGTTGAAGGGGAATGCCCTTCACTTCCATTAGGTGGCCAATCACCATGCCATAACCGAGAGATCCTCCAAAGGATCTGTCTTTCTTGTATGATTTATTCACAACATTCTGGTAGAGTCTGATGTACACGAACTCATCCTAATTGATTTTTTTGCCTTGCATGATCGCAGCCATGACGATTAGCTTAGTCTTTGACAGCTGGTTGAAGCTGCCAAACTTCATGTCTACACACTTGGATACGACATCCATCAACTTATGATAGTCGTCCTTCAGCAATTTCTTCTTAGCTGTGTAGACCACCTTAGCAGTACACTCTGGTTTGGCTACCTCTTTCCATGCAGCAGCCAAGTCAACATCAGCTTCGTTTATCTCATTTATGCCCTTAGACGGCAACAAACAGTGCTCCGCAAGGTCCTTAGTTGTTATCATTGTGTCCTTGTGGTGGACAGAGGACTTGATTCCCTCGTCTTGTACTTCCGCATTCACGTAGAACTGCGCCACCTCTTCAAGATAGGTGTGCGAATACTCCAAAGTAAGAAAAGCCTTAAGACCGAACTTTTTCAACATTTTTGCAATCTTCTTCACTAAGGTTTCATTCGAACCCTGGTTCACCATGCCTTCAAAATCCACGAACGATCCTGAGTGGATTTGCTTCAATAACTTTACGAAATTAAACTTTGGTGCCATTTTTAGGAGTTTTTACCGATTAAAACTTGAAGAACTGATTGGAGGACACTTAGGGTTTTTGAGAGAGAAAATAGATTGCTTTGCCTTTGCTTTGAAAGATGAACAGTTTCAGTAAAGTGTGAGAGAGAAGACTGAAAACCGTATATAAGGGTTATGAAAGGACATGTTTTTGATTTTTTGAAATTTGATCAAGATCAACGGTTCAGATTTAGCACGTCAAACCGCATTTAATTCCTCGCATTTAATGCGACAACATTAATATCCAATCATATGTCTACTGTGCAGCTTTTGACTGTACCCGTCATTATTACGCTGATGTCATCCTTAAAAACATTCCTGCTCATTTAAAATGACCGCATTTTTGTCACTTAGTGATGTGAACCGCAGCAACAATTGTACATACGACCCAACAACAATATATTGTTAACACAAGATCTTCACTAGTTCAATTAAAATTGGTGGAAACCTCGACCCGTTGCTTAGCGAAGCAAGAACCTCGGTATGCAAAGACGCCATAAGCAATTATGGATTATTGCCTGATAAGTCGATAATTGCAACAAGAAGCGTAAATCTTGAAGCACTTGGAGAAACACTCAATTTGAGAGTAAAAGATTAATTGTATTGATAACTTACTGAAAAATAACAAGTGTTCACCCTTATAAAGGGTCCAAACCCTAACCTACCAAGAAAACAACTTTAAAACTGAAAAGGAAACAAAAACATGAAAATTTCGAAAATCCGGTAAAAAGCACGCCCATGCCAGAGAAACACGGATATGCCGTGTTTCGCACGTTGCCCGGATCCTAGCCCCCACACGGTCGTGCCAGGAAGCACGGCCAAGCCGTGTTTGCGAAGGATTTTCCAAGCACGGCCGTATTCCTAAGCACGGCTAGGTCGTGCTTTCCATGAACCCACGAGCTCTTATTCCCACATGGCAATGCCCAGAAGCACGGCCAGGTCGTGTTCGCGACGAAGGGTCCGAACACGGCTGTGTAACTTAAGCACGACCAGGTCGTGCTTTCCATGACTTTTGCCTTCTTCGATTTCTTCAGTCTTATCCCCTACTCGTCCTAGACTCGAAATAACAACTCAAAACGCAGCCTTAAAGGTTTATTTAGCCTCCAAAACACTAACATGACTCAAAATAAAAACTAAACTACAACTAACTATGATAAATGAATACAACACCATCGAGCACTTGATTATGAGGTCTTCAAGAAGCTAGGTGGCTTGTATTCTTGGCATCCTTTAGTTGCTCAGTCTGAGATGGACTCTGGACCGTTGACGACGCTAATCAACTGGACCACCCGATCATCTTCCTCCTTCAGTAATGCACTCTTGACCTCGTTCTGAATGACTTGAATCAGCCCATTTAGTGCATCCTTGAACTTCCTTGCCCTCGCCCTCGTCACCAGACCAATTGGTACTGTTACTGGGTCTTTTGTCCATAGATTTTCATCATTCCCTTCCTCTTGAGAAGGATTTGTCCTCAAATCGGAATTGACATCAAATGGACTAAGATCCGCAACACTGAAAAAAGCACTGACCCCATAGTCGCCCGGTAAATTGATTTTGTAAGCATTGTCATTGATCCGCTCGAGCACTTGGAACGGACCATCTCCCCGCGGCTGCAACTTGGAATTTCGACCTGCTGGAAATCGTTCGCGCCGCATGTGTACCCAAACCCAGTCGCCCGGTTCGAACACTATATTCTTGCGATGTTTGTTAGCTGGCGTCGTGTACTGCTCTGTCCGTCGTTCCATGTTGAGTCTCGCTTTCTCATGTAACTGTTTCACAAAATTAGCTCTTCTTCTGCCCATCTAAGTTAACATGCTCAGAAACAGGTAAAGGTGATAAATCCAATGGGGTTAGTGGATTAAAACCATAAACAAGTTCAAATGGTGAAAACTTTGATGCAGAATGCACAGCACAATTATAAGCAAACTCAACATGCGGTAAACAATCTTCCCAAGTTTTAATATTCTTTTTAATGATAGCCCTTAACAACATAGACAATGTTCTATTCACTACTTCAGTTTGACCGTCAGTTTGGGGATGACATGTAATAGAAAATAACAATTTAGTTCCCAACTTTCCCCACAAGGTCTTCCAAAAGTAACTTAAGAACTTAGAGTCTCTATCCGACACAATAGTTCTAGGCATACCATGCAACTTCACAACTTCTTTAAAGAATAAATCGGCAATCAAAGATGCATTATCAGTTTTATGACATGGAGTGAAATGTGCCATCTTTGAAAAATGATCTACGACAACAAATATAGAATCGAACCCATGTTTAGTTCTTGCAAGTCCTAAAACAAAGTACATAGAAATATCAACCCACGGTGTCGTTGGAATAGGTAGGGGCGTGTAAAGTCCCTGGTTTTGAACCCGGGATTTAGCTTGCCTACAAGTAATGCACCTACTACAAATGCGCTCAACATCTCGCTTCATATGTGGCCAATAAAAGTGCTCTTGCAAGACGGCTAAAGTTTTAGCTACTCCAAAATGTCCCATAAGACCCCCACCATGCGATTCTCTCACTAGTAAGTCTCTCAAAGAACATTCAGGAATGCACAATTTATCCTCCCGAAATAGAAAACCATCATGCCTATAAAACTTACCCTCGGCCCCTTTTCGCACGCACCAAATGGCTCAGAAAAATCAAGATCATGCAAGTACAACTCTTTAATATGTTCAAACCCAAGGATTTTAGCATCTAAAGTAGAGAAAGGAGTGTACCTCCAAGACAGTGCGTCTGCTACAATATTAGTTTTACCTTGCGTGTACTGGATGATGTATGGAAACGTCTCGATGAATTCGAGCCACCGTGCATGTCGCTTGTCCAACTTTTGCTGCCCCTTGAGATACTTTAGGGACTCGTGATCGGTGTGGATTATGAACTCCTTTGGCCACAAATAGTGCTGCCACGTTTTTAAGGCCCGGACCAAAGCATACAACTCCTTGTCGTACGTCGGGTAGTTCACGGCCGCACCACTCAGTTTTTTGCTGAAGAACGCGATTGGCTCCCCTTCTTGCATTAGCACGGCGCCGATCCCAACCCCCGACGCGTCACACTCGATCTCAAAGACTTTGGTAAAATCTGCCAGTGGTAGCAAAGGCGCATGTGTTAGCCTTTCCTTCAATAACTCAAATGCCTTGTCTTGGGCCTCGCCCCACCGAAACGCAACACTCTTTTTAATAGTTTCCGTCAATGGTGCTGCGATAGTACTGAAATCCCACACAAACCTCCGATAAAAGCTCGCAAGGCCATGAAAGCTACGCACTTGACTCGGCCGATGTGGGTTTAGGCGATCTGGATAGCTTTAATCTTCTCCTCATCCACTTTGTAATTCCACTCGACCTCACTACAAACCCCAAGAATATCAACTGCTCAAACAAAAGGTGCACTTCTTGACGCTTGCATACAACTTTTCCTTCCTCAACCCCTCCAAGATGGCCCTCAAGTGATCCAAGTGTTCGTACAATGATTTACTATAAATGAGGATATCATCAAAGTAAACCACGACAAACTTACCAATGAAAGCTCTCAAAACATGGTTCATAAGTCTCATGAATGTGCTAGGCACGTTGGTTAGCCCAAATGGTATGACTAACCACTCATACAAACCATGCTTCGTCTTAAAAGTCGTTTTCCACTCATCCCCTTCCCGCATCCGAATCTGGTGGTACCCGCTCCTAATATCTATCTTGGAGAAGATGCTAGAACCATGTAGTTCATCTAACATATCATCCAAGCGAGGTATGGGGTGCCGGTGATTGATAGTGATGTTATTAATAGCCCTAATCCACACACATCCTCCAAGACCCATCCTTCTTCTAACTAGTAGACCGAACCGACAGGACTCATGCTTTCCCGGATGAGTTTCTTACTTAGCAACTCATCAACCTCGCCATTTGCAACTCTTTTGTCTCCTCGGATTAGTTAACGACGCGCCCGGCCGGTTAGCAGCGATGATGCACTTAATGATATCAATCTAATGCTCAATCCCTCGAATAGGTGGTAATCCATCCGGTATCTCGTCTGGAAATACATCCTCGAATTCCTGCAACAAAGACAAGACAGAACTAGGCAAATCGGGGTTAAGACTGTCAATAGATAAATAAGTGCCCTTGTAAACCAAGAGTATCATCGAACAACCACTCGTGGTGGATTTCCTAAGGTCACTCATTTTTGCCATCAAATTTATTTTTCCCTCATTTCTTACCTCATGGCCGTCCCATCCCCTTTTTGTTTTCTAGCCCTCTCACAATTATTGCTCTCCTTTTTCCCGGCTATCTCTCGAGCCTCACTTCTACCTTAGCCGGACCCTTACTCTTATTTTCTCTCAAGCTCTCATTTTTCTCGGCTTTATTTTGATTTTTATGTTCACTAGCCGAACTCTCTTTTTCTTTTACCATCTCTCTCTCTTGATTTCACTTGATCCTCATAGATTTCTTTTGGAGTTAGAGGAAGAAGTACAATACGTCTCTGATTATAAACAAGAGTATATTGGTTAGTGTAGTCGTCATGTTGAACCCTCCTATCAAACTGCCACGGCCTTCCCAACAGGATGTGCCCCGCCTGCATCGGCACCACATCGCACAACACCTCATCCTTATATCCCCCTATTTGAAATGCTACCTTCGCCGCTTTTTATCCGCATCTCCCCACGATCGCTCAACCACCGCAACTTATACAGTTGTGGGTGTTTTATCGTTGGGATTCCTAACCTATCCACCATATTTGCACTTGCTACATTAGTGCAACTCCCCCCATCTATGATGACACTACACACCTTTCCATTGACAAAACACCTTGTATGAAAGATGTTTTCTCGCTGGACTCCCTCATCTGACTTAGGTTGAATGCTCAGTGCCCTCCGAGACACCAAGGATAACGCCTTCCCCTTCGCCGCCTTTATCATCTCCGGAATATCCTCCAACTCTGGCATATCACTATAATCCTGCTCTCCCTCACTCTCCGACTCCATCTCCCCATTCTCACGCAACACCAACACCCTCTTATTTGGACATTGACTAGCTATATGCCCAAACCCATGACATTTAAAACATTTAATATCCTTTGTGCGAGCAGTAGAGGGTTCGATTTTACCTGCGGGTTTAGGCTCGGGCGCCCTCCCCCTTTGATCCGCCACCTTCGAACTTTGCTCCTCCTTTTTGTTGGTGTTTGACTTCCATTCATTGGAGTTAGAGTTTGGTGTTTGCCGATTGAAACCCCTCCTCTTGAGTTGTTGCTCCACCTTCACCGCCATATGCACCATTTCCTCGAGATCAACACAGTGATGTAGGTCGATGGCATCCACAATGGGCGTGTTCAAACCCGCGATGAACCTGGCCATAGTCACCTCCGGGTCCTCCTCGATATTTGCCCTTGCCATAAGCATCTCCATCTCCTTGTGGTAGTCCTCCACACTCTTCGAACCTGAGTCAACCTCTGCAACCTTTGATAGACGCCCCTATAATAATGATTTGGAACAAAACGACGTCTCATCAAACTCCTCATATCCTCCCATGTAGAAACTGACCGCTCGCCGTTTCTCCTCCTGGAGACCATTAGTTGATCCCACCACACACTTGTGTAATCCAAGAACTCAGTTGATGCCAATTTTACCGTTTTCAATTCTGAATAATTTTGGCAGTCGAACACATTCTCGATTTTTCTCTCCCAATCCAAATAGGTGTCCGGATCACTCTTTCCTTGGAACAGGGGGATTTGCATTTTGATGTTACTCAAATTGCTATCCTCACGTCCCTGATCACCCCTATCTCCGCGCCATCCTCTACCCGAATTATAATTTTGCTCCCTTTCCAAATCAAAATCATCAATCTCGTCTGCCCACTCTTCTAATTCGAACCTCCTAGGGCTCCATACCCTAGTAGCAGGCTCCTCGATTCGTGGAGCCTCTCTAGGATTCCCGTATGTCTCCAACATTAATTTCTTTAACATGTCTGCAATTACCTCCATATCTAACTTGTTACCTAAATCTGAGGTTGTCATTTTTCCTCAGTCATGTTTAAATCACTCCCTCACGTGTATACACTCGTGTATCACTCAACTCACAATCCCCAAGTGCCCGCACTTGTCGCGATTATAAACCAATCAGACAGGCGCAAGTACGCCTCAACACACCAAGAAAGTTACCAAGACAATCGACAGATCGTAAAAGATGAAATTGAAGACTATGGTTTAAATTTTCGAATTTCTCAGAATTTTTGTTTATTTCTTGTTTTTTTTATTGCACGCGGTTTACGATTCTTTACCCGCTAATTTTTTTGTGCTATTCGTTTTTTTTGGACCCTTCAAGAACTAGGGTTTATGAGAAATTCTGGAAAATAACAAAAAAATCAAAGAACAAGGATAGACTTAACCTTGATAGATGGCTCTGATTACCAACTGATGTGAACCGCAGCAATAACTGTGCATACGACCCAACAACAATATGTTGTTAACCCAAGATCTTCACTAGTTCGGTTAAAATTGGTGGAAACCTCGACCCGTTGCTTAGCGAAGCAAGAACCTCGATATGCGAAGACGCCACAAACAATTATGGATTATTGCTTGATAAGTCGATAATTGCAACAAGAAACGTAAATCTTGAAGCACTTGGAGAAACACTCAATTTGAGAGTAAAAGATTAATTGTATTGGAGAAACACTCAATTCGCGAAGAATTTTTCGAACACGGTCGTGTTCCCAAGCACGGCTAGGCCGTGCTTTCCATGAACCCACAAGCTCTTCTTCCCACACGGCCGTGTCCAGAAGCACGGCCAGGCCGTGTTCGCGATGAATGGTCCGAACACGGCCGTGTAACTTAAGCACGGCCAGGCCGTGCTTTCCACTACTTTTGCCTCCTTCGATTTCTTCAGTCTTTTATTCCCTACTCGTCCTAGACTCGAAATAACAACTCAAAACGTGGCATTAAATGTTTATTTGGCCTACAAAACACTAACATGACTCAAAATAAAAACTAAACTACAACTAACTATGATAAATGAATACAACCCCATCGAGCACTTGATTATGAGGTCTTCAAGAAGCTAGGTGGCTTGTATTCTTGGCATCCTTTAGTTGCTCAGTCTGAGGTGGACTCTGGACCGTTCACGATGCTAATCAACTGGACCACCCAATCATCTTCCTCCTTCGGTAATGCACTCTCGGCCTCATTCTGAATGACTTGAATCAGCCCATTTAGTGCATCATTGAACTTCCTTGCCCTCGCCCTCATCACCGGACCAATTGGTACTGTTACTGGGTCTTTTGTCCATGGATTCTCATCATTTAGCTCATAAATGAGTCAGCTTATTTCACAAATGACTTAACTCTTCTTCTCTCTTTTCATTAAGTGACTGAGCTGTCAGCTAACTCGATGCAGTTGACTTTCCGATTTGGTTGTTTGACTTGGCTGATGTGAGAAACTTGTTCTTTTCTCACTTTCTATCTTCCATCTCTTCTGATTGAGTCTTCTGAGTGTTAACTCAGCTCAATTAACCCTAGCTCATGCTTAAGCTCTTCAAATCTTGATTCACATAAGGGCTTGGTGAATATGTCAGCTAACTGTTTATCAGTTAAGATATATTCCAAAGTGATGTCTTTCTTTTCAACATGATCTCTTATAAAATGATATATGACATCAATGTGCTTTGTTCTTGAATGCAACACGAGATTCTCGAGTGATTGCAATAGCACTTCGTTATCACACATAATTGGATTCTCTTTTTCTTGATTTCATAGTCTCTCACCGTTGTCTCATCCATAAGACTTGGGAACAACGGATGCCCGCAGCTATGTACTGCTCACCGCGTGGATGTGGCTATTGAGATTTGCTTCTTACTAAACCAGAAAACCAATCTGTTTCCAAGCATTTGACATGTACCTGAAGTACTCTTCCGCCAACTCTACATCCAAAGATAGTCGAGTCTGAGTAACTAATAAGCTTGAATCCACCTTCCTTTAGATACCATAAGCCAACTTCCTGGCATCCCTTCAAATATCTTAGGATTCTCTTAGCTGCAGTCATGTGGCTCTCCTTTAGTGCAGATTGAAATCTTGCACATACACCTACTGCAAAGGTGATGTCTGGTCTGCTGGCTGTTAAATAGAATAGTGATCCAATAAGTGCTCTATATCTTGTTTGATCTATAGCTTTACCATTTGCATCCATGTCCATATTAACTGATGTGTTCATTGGTATTTTCACAGAAGACTTCTCTTCCATACCAAATTTCTTCATTAAATCTCTGGTGTACTTTGTTTGACTTATGAAGGTTCCATCCTTCAATTGCTTAACTTGAAGTCCTAGGAAGAAAGTCAGTTCTCCCATCATGCTCATTTCAAATTTGCCTTGCATGAGGTTTGATAACTTATCACACAGCTCTTTGTTTGTTAATCCAAAAATGGTATCATCCACATATATTTAAACAAGCAGTATACTCTCTCCATCTTGAATTCTGAAGAGTGTTCTGTCCACTTTGCCTTTGGGGAATCCATTATCAGTTAGAACTTGAGATAATGCATCATATCATGCTCCTGGTGCCTGTTTCAATCCATATAATGCTTTCTTGAGCTTGTACACCTTATCTTCAATAGTCTTCTGCTCAAAACTTGGAGGTTGTTCAACATAGACTTCTTTCTCTAACAGTCCATTTAAGAATGCACTTTTCACATCCATTTGATATACACTGAAGTTCTTGTGAGCAGCATAGGCAAGAAACATTCTTATTGCTTCTAATCTAGCAACAGAGGCAAAGGTTTCATCAAAATCTATCCCCTCTTCTTGGCAATACCCTTTGGCTACCAATCTTGCTTTATTTCTTACCACATATCCTTCCTCATTTATCTTATTTCTGAAAACCCATTTTGTGCCAATGACATTTTGATGGGTTGGTCTCTGCACTAATTCTCATACTTTGTTTCTTTCAAATTGATTCAACTCTTCTTGCATGGCTTGAATCCAATGTGTGTCATCCAATGCTTGAGACACATCTTTTGGTTCTATTTGGGAAATAAAACAAGTGAACATTGCTTCTTGCTGAGCTCTGGATCTGGTTCTTACACCATCTCTAACATCTCTAATGACTAGCTCTGGTGGATGGTCTCTCAACAATCTCACATCAGGTTAAAGCAAGTCAGATGGGTCCAGCTGTCTCGCAGTTGTGTTGTCTTGAGCCGCCCTTTCATCATCATTCAGCTGTAGACTTTCCAACTGTCTTTGAGATTCAGCTATCTCATCTTCATCTTGGTTGATTATTCTTACTTCAGCTTCAACATAAAGACTCTTCTGCATAGTTGGTTGATTCAACTTATCAGCTAAGTCTTCAATGTCTTCTCCATTCACATTAGGTTCATCAAAAATCACATGAATAGACTCTTCTGTGACCATAGTCCTCTTGTTCAACACTCTATAGGTTTTGCTCTCAGCTGAGTAACCCAAAAAGATACCTTCATCAGCTTTAGCATCAAAAGCCTTTAGATTATCATTTTCACCTTCTGTTCCTTCTTTCAGCTACTCCATTCTGCTGTGGAGTCCTTGCTGCAGATAACTCATGAGCAATACCATTTTCAGCACAGTACTGAGTTATTATCCCATTGACAAACTCAGTTCCTCTATCATACCTTATCTTTATAATGGTTTGGCTCTTTTCATTTTGAACTCTTTTCATCAGCTGAGGTAACTTCTGCAAAGTTTCCTTCTTTTTGCACATGAAGATTGTCTATGTATACCTTGAATAATCATCTACCACTACTAAGGTGTATTTCTTTCCACTTATGTTGGCTGGTTCAACAGGACCAAATAAATCAATATGCAACAGATGCAATATCCTTGTTGAAGAAGGACTAGGCTTCTCCTTGAATGAAGATTTGATCTGTTTTTCCATCTGGCATGCATCACATACACTTTCCTTCTTGTACACTGAGTCTGGCAATCCTTCCACAAGATGACTCCTTGCAAGCTTGTTGATTGTCTTGAAGTTCAGATGACTCAACTTCTTGGGCCACAACCAACTAGATTCGGCTGTGCTCTTTGCTAACAGACAGGTGCTTGGTATGGCAGTAGACCAGTCTACCACATACATATTCTTCTGTCTAGATCCTTGCAGCAATATTTCATTTGATTCAGTATCTTTAATCTGGCACACTCCCATATTGAATCCAACATTGTAGCCCTTGTCACAGAGTTGGCTGATGCTTAACAGGTTGAAGTTGAGGCCTTCAACATAAGCAACATCTGTGATCTCTAATCCATTCTTCTTGATGGATTCAATGCCTTTTATTTCCCCTAGAGCTTCACTTTCTCTAAATATGACTTTTGCACCTCTAATCTCCTTGAATCTTGACAGATTTTTCTTGTTTCCTGTCATATGTCTGGAACAGCCACTATCCATGTACCAGGTTCCGTAGCACTCAGTTGTTCCTTAAACCTGCAATCAAGGAAATTAGTTTTAAGGTATCCAAGGCAAGTTGATAAGGCTCCAAAGCCTGATGACTCTTCTTTTTCCGTCTTTTAGCTAGATGGAATCTTATGATGTCATTGCTTACGTCATTGACTTGAATTATCAGCATCTTGATGAGTTGGATGCCAATTACTAGATCTGACCCACCTTTTGTCTCTTTTGCTGAGTGGGTCGCCCTTGAGTCACATGTCTCTTTTAACTTTGTCAGGGAATCTACTTTTTTGGTGGTCCCCGAAACTTTGGATACTTCTGTGACTTTTCTTCTCCGTCGCCGGGTCTTCTCCGATCGACTTTTGGCCGGAATCCTTTGCCAAATTCCGGTTCCTTCTGGTTTTGACATTCGGGACAGACCGGAAGTTCCCAATGGCCTATGTGAGCCATATTGCAATATTTTCAGCGAGTTTCTTTACTCCCTGGCAGCTTGTTTTCTCACAGAAGATTTCTTTTCTTTTCGAATAGGTCTTCTGCGAATCTTGTAGCTTTTCCTGTCATAGTATTCAACATGAATGATCCGTTCACTGAATTTTGATAGAACTTGAACGGAAACTTGACTTTGTCCATCTCAGTGAGACAGACCCACAATCCCCATGCCCTTCTTGTAGTAATCTGATCTTCGGTGAAGGTCATGGCCAATTGTACTTCTTCTGAACTAGCCTCCTTGATATTTTTGAAGGCTCTTTCATCTGGTCTTCGAAGCCTAATGTAATGAAGGCTTCATGTCCACCTTTTCCGACGGGCTCTGTTGCTGCACTTATGAAATACAGCTCCAATGTATCCCCTCGTTTTAGGCTGTCATTGTTAGACCAACACTCGTAAACTGCTTCCTGGATCCACTTTGGCAATTTTGTGATCTCCGGGAAGCCTGGTGAAGTAGTATAGATCGAGGCCAAAGCCCCAAACTCGTACCACCTCTTCACTTCTTCAATCTTTGAATTTGGTAACATCCAAACCCTTGGATATTTTCCGAAATATCGATCTTTATTTTTCCGAGATATCCCTTGCCTGTGTCGCTTTCTCCCAATTCGCCGTATTCCCCGCCAAGAAGAAGAAACTTTAATCTCGTTAATATCAACCTTAGAAGTGCCCATCATAGGCCTAAGATTGATCTCTTCATCCTTTACCCCGACGTCTTTGGGTTGATGTGATAACTCGGGATTTGACTCAAGTATCGTTTTCCTTGGGCCAACATTTCGCCACCTTAGGACTTGTGCTAGAGGTACTTGAATCCTCTCTTCTCTGACAGTTGGGAGCCTGCGCTCTAAACGCTCCGTTTGCTTATTAGCGGCCGGAGGAGTGGCCCTTGAAACACCGTTCTCAATCGAGAGTGAGACCGAACACATGCTCGTATACGATTGGTTACTTTGTCCCGATCATTCCTTTGTAGTTTCCCTACCAAATCAAAGCATTGATGACCAGGGGTATCAAATTCTCGGAGTAGCATTTCCAGTTGGTCTCCAAGATGTCTTGATGCAGTGAGGATGGAATCAACTTCAATTCCCTCCATCTCTTGTTAGAAAATCTGCAAGAACATTTTCATGAGATTTTATAATGACAATATCATAATCATAATATTTACATTCAACTTGCCATCTAAGTATCCTAGCTTTTTCTGGTTTTGATTCAATTTTGTTTTTCAGAAAAGCTTTGACACTTGAATTATCAATTTTTAAGATAAACTTTTTAGCGAGTAGAAATAAAGGCCATTTTTTGAAAGCCTTTCTAACTGCAAAGAATTCTTTCTCGTTGATATGCCACCGAGTTGCTTCACTGTCTGTAAATAGACCACTGCAATATCTGCATGGCACTTCTCCGTTTGGTGTGGCTTTTGTAAGAACTGCTGCCCACCAATAATCACTGGCATCTGTGTAAAGAACCAGTTCATCTTCATCCTGTGGAATTGCAAGTTTAGGAAGCTTTTTGCAAACTTCTTTAAGCTGCTTAATTCCTTCTTGATGTTCATTCTCCCATTTGAATACTGCATCTTTTTTAAGCAATGGGCTAAACACCTTCCTGTAATGTGCTAGATTGTTTATGAACATTCCAGCAAAATTGACAACTCCAAGAAAACTCTGAAGCTGCTTCTTGTCTTTCAGTGTATCTGGAAATCCCTGTATCTTTTCTACAATATGACTTTGTAGGATGATTCCAGATTCGTCGATCTCAATTCCTAGGAATTCAATCTGTCTTGTTGCAATCACTGCCTTCTTCTCCGAAAGCACTAATCCTTCCTTGTGACAAACGTCTGGAAATATTTCCAAATGTTTGAGATGTTCCTTCATGTTCTTTGATGCGATGAGAATGTCATCAATATACACGAACATGAAACTAAAATAATCCTTGAAGAGATTATCCATCTTCCTTTGATATATCTGGTGTGCGTTAGCCAATCCCATAGGCATCACGTTCCAAATATAATGACCTTGTGGTGTGGAGAAAGTTGTGAACTTCTTACTTTCTTCATCCATCTTAATCTGGTAAAATCCAGACTTGCAATCGAACTTTGAGAATATCTTGGCACCTTTGATACAGTTAACCAGATGTTCTCTGCTTGGGATATAGTATCCGTCGAACTCCAAAATGTTATTAATTCCCTTGTAATTAATAACAAGTTTCGCTTTCCTCTTTTGATTTCTCCATGGTTTCGACTAAGAATCCTGGATCACTATGGAGAAACTCCTGGTGAAATCAACTTAAGGTCAAGATGTTCCTTAAGTATCTTCTCATATCCTCACGATTCTCCTGGTTCATAAGGATTGGTTTGAATCTTACGAACTCGTACTCCTTTCCAGGTTTAACCTTTAAGGAAGCTTTAAGCTCGTTCTTATCCCACCAAGCCAAAGGATCTTCATTGTAATTCATTTGGATTTTCTTCTTGATATCCTCGAGTGATATTTGTTCCTCTAGGGTTACGTCACTCTGCGGACTCTGCATTAGACTCATCCATAATTCCGCAATGGCTTCGAGTAACTCGTTCTTCTCCTTGTACTCGAATGAATACAAGTTATTATCCCATATCTTCCGATCCTTCCCGAATGGAACCAAATGGTCTATAGGATAATAAAGCTTCACCAAATTTCCTTCGATCCGCCATTTTTGGATTGCGAAGTTTGGCTTCATCACCACGCTTTGCTGCGAAAATTAATAGGCATTTTTCGTAAAATGCTTCCCAGCTGATCTCGACAATGATCTTATGATCACATAATGTTGTGAAAATAAGTCTTCTTGTCTCATTCTCCTGTGTGAATCGCTTGAATGTTTGTAAGAAATTGTTTCCTAGCAAAATATCTGCACCTGTATAATGGAAATAGATTGGTGGCGTCTTCACTTTGTACCATGGGGTACCGCCCGCGCCTCCGATCATGATTTCTGCTTGTTTAATTCCCCTGTTAAGGATAAGAATCCTTTTAGAGAAATCTCTTCCTGCGCAATAGCCGGTAAATCTTCTCCAATTTCTTTAGGAAAAACATCCGGCTTTGCAAGACATATTCGCACTTGAATCAATATATGCGGTGAAATACTCGGCCAGTATTCAACATATAACATTCCGATAGAAATGTATATGGAGAATGGACTAGTGGTCATCTGATTCTGTATCTTTTATCAGCCACTGTGAACTCCATTCCGTCTCGTAATCTTTCCCAAGGTTTGTGATCCTCGAGAAAATCAATTCCCAGTATTAATTGTTCTGGGATCTTCCCTGCAACTCATGTGATAGTAAGCTCCATTTCACCTATCTTTAGGCTTCCTTGATATCGTCCAACTATTGGTTGTTGGAGATAATATAGAACATCACAAGGAAAAATATTATCCTTTTGAGTGATGTCGAATATTACTTCCACTTCTCGCCATCCTTCTGGACATTTCAGCTCTCCTGCTGTTTTGAAAACATCTGGAATGCGCTGAACTATACTTGGTCTCTTTTCTTCCCAACGGCTACTACTCACCATTCTGTCTTGTTGGAAAGACATCCTTCTGGGCTCAACTCTAAGACTTCGACTTTTGTTGAAGACTGGTTGATCTTGTATTTTCATATTGATCTCCTTGATGGTTGGAGACTCAATAATTTCTGGTAAAACCACCCTGGCAAAGTCCTCGAAGATTCTTGGGACTTCAATAAATTCCTTTCTCAAGAATACTTCCGAATGATGTGTATTCGAGAGAGCATAGGATATCTTATATGTGATCGAGTAGGGTTTGTTCCCTTCTTTCATCAATTCGACTCTTTTGAAATCTTGATGAAAGGTTAGGACTCTGTTGAAATCTCGATCTCCCAAATTGTATGCAATTCTAGGATAGACATTAAATGCTAATTTCCCAAAGATACAAATTTCTCAGAATCCGCTCCAAGGCATGAATCCTTGAGATTTGAGATTCGCTTATTAAAGATAGCCAGATTGAGTGGCTAATCTATTCCTTCTTTAAATGTTGCTTTAATAATGACTCTTATGGCTCCGATATGAATCCATGAGAGTGTATTTGCAACTTCTCTTTTAACTCTGCTTTTGATCTCCTGGATTTCTTTAATAGGGACCAACCGCATCTCGATCGGGTTACTGGTAAACTCCATCGGAATAGCAAATTCTCCGGTTGTTACCCTGTGGATAATTTGGTGTTTTCTGTTACGAAACCCAATCTTATCCAATGTTTTTTCCATCGCTCCAATTGTAAACCCATCATAGATCTGAAGCTTTGGATCTTCCTTCATGATTCTCATAAGAGTTTTATGAGAAATCGAGTGTGGGAGAGGAATCGACATATCCTCCCCGACCGCCTCATTGAAGAATTTCTTCTTCACTCCGATTCTCGAGCCGAGTCACTTCCATCGTCGAGAATATATTTCTTCTTCATAGATGCTTTCATCCGAGGGTATATCCTCAAATTGATACACTGTATTAAATCCACGATAATAGACACTTCTTCGATTTAAAGGGGTCGCCTCATCGTCTAACTCCTCGTTTTTGATTGTCCGGCAATCCGCTGAGATATGTCCTCTTGCTCCGCATGTCCAAGAATTACAATCTTTGAAACTTTCATTAGCTCGTGTGAGCACTCCTGAACGTTCTTCTTCCCCGGATTTCTGCATTGTACTTGCTTGATTAGAACCTCGATGATGAGGCTCTATTCTGCCAGGCCTTTGTCTTTGCCCTAATTTATAACTTCGGGCTTTTTGTTTTGACCAACCTTCTAGGTCTCCATGAAGACCTCGCTTCTTTTTTCTTTGCTTCCTCGGCGGTATGGATGGCTTCGCTCCTTCTTCTTTTTGTGCCGCCTTGGTTGACCTCCCACAATTGTTGGGATGTCATTATCCACGCAACATAGAGGAACTGCTTTGTTAATTCCTCTTAATCTCTTGTAATTCCTGTACAGAGTTGCTTGGTAACACCATTCAGATAACTTGGCCTTTAGGAAAGACATTTTTCTGGCCACAATTTCTACTTCCGCTCCATCCTTGTATTCCCTGATAAGCATTTCTCTCCAGGGACTTGGAATCTTGGCAAAGAATAGTTGTGCAGCTTCCTTTTCTTCAATCTTGGATTTCCACCGGTATTCAGAAACAACTTGATATATTCGTCAATATGACAAATATCATATAACTCAAGGCTATAGAGGTCTTGTATATATCTCTTTCTTTTTTCATCCTCTAATTCCTCAAAATAACCTGTGCCGATAAACTGGATTTTGAATAGTTTTGCCATACCATCGATAATTCATTTAAGTGATTCTCCTGATGTGACCGAACTTTTTGTACTAGCATCGGTCATATCCCAGGCAATCTTCACCGATCCTTCAAGACTCATTTCAAGGAGTAGAATGAATGAATCCTTTGTAAGATCGAGGGTTCTCTTTGAAATCCTCATAGTCAAGCCCATTCATCAATGAGAACTTCTCTATTTTTAAAATCTGGGATGTCCGTTTTAACATCAACCCATATGGATGTATTGGGTCGAGGTGCGATCTTCCATAAGGCGTCGATAAACATTCGCCTTCCAAAGAGGTTGTCTAGTTCCCCGCAAGAGGGTTTCGACCTCCTGTCCCCGAAAGTGGATCACTCCCGGTCGTGAAATCCCGCGTGTGTCATCCTTTCGTCCCGAGCTCCATGATTCGAACCCGTATTTCTTCAACGTTAGGATTAACTGGTGGTGGTGGTGGAATCGGTCTTCCCGTGGATCATAGGTGACCAATGTTCCATCTCATGTGTTCATCTTTAAATCTACAATTCCTAATCCTGCGAAGGATTCTGCAAGGTCATATAGATCTTTAAGATTCATCTTTTCCATATCCATCTTTTTTAATTTTTGATGGATTTTCCTTTGATTAGAGCAATGAGCTTCTCCTCATCATCTGTCATCTTTCGTATGACTTCGGTTGGTTTCCTTTTTGGTGTAAATAGGTAGTCGTCCCCAAATCTATACGCTTTTTCCTCCGGAAGAACTCGGCTGTCCTCCGTATTCTTGACTCTTTTCTCAATATCATGAAGGAGTTCAAGAGTTTCCTTCGATATTTCACCATTGTCTCCATCCTGCTTCGGATCTCGATGAACTTGTCTTTGTAGATGAATATGGCGGTTGCCATAATTACGCACCGCCTCTTGGACTTCTCTAAGATCTTCGGAGAAGTTAGATTTGTCTGGAAGTATCTCGTTACACTCGGGTACTCCATCGGAATCATTGTTCGATGGGAATTTCATGAACCGTTTCTTGAAGGTTCATCAAGTGAACATATAGGTCCGGTTAAGCATCCAAATCGCCTATAATATTCTCGCTCGCATTTTGCATTGCCTTAAGGTTTCCCCGCTTCCTCGCCGTTTCTTTTTCTTCATGTTGGTATTCCCAATATGAAACCTGTCAAGGTGTTCTTGTGCATACTTCATCGTCAATATTTGATGATATGTCCTGTAAGGGATACATCTCGGACATTGGTCTCGGATCCATAATCTCGGAGTAATTTCTCCTCACCAATTGTTAATTACATAAATATAATAAATTTAACTAAAAGTTAATAAACCCAGCTCGATACCATTTTTAACGGCCCTTAAAACCTTTAAAACCATTAGTTTGCCTTCAACCTTGTATAAGGGGTATTTTGGGGTTTTATCAAATAAAAAGGCTATTTTTGAAACTTTTGAATAAATAAGGCTAAAGTTGAACATGTACTTTAAAATTAGGCCATTTCTAATATATTCCCGTTTTAAACGAGTCGTAATGATTTTATGCCCCCGAAGCCTGTAACGACACTAATATTTTAATTGCTAATGAAACAAAGACAAGACCCTTGCACGCGTTTGTTTTTCAATTTCCAATCCACATTGTAGATACCGACCAATCAACTGTAGCCTTCTGGTCTGGAAAGTGACCCATGATTTTTTTTTTAATTATATTTTTAATGACATTCTGAATGTGAAATTTGGTGTTTGCTCATTAAAAAATTTGCGAAGTTACACGTTAAGAGAATTTTTTTTGTTCTATCATATGATTATTAATGATTTTTTAAAAAAATACATTAGAATCATAGTTGATCACAATTTTGCTAAAACAATATTATATCAACTATAAATTATTAATACTAGTGTTTTATCACAAATATATTATTTATTCAATCTTACTTTTTCAATCGAAATTTTAGTAGAAAATACATCATATCAGTTATTATCATGATGTCAAATCCAATACACTCTAGAAAATCATTTTAGTTTTTTCAAAGTAGATTTTTATCACTATTTTCTTAAAAAGATATTGAAATGAAAAGCCAAAAGAATCACTACCTACTTTACACTTTTGCCTTTCCAAACCCGTCTAGACTCTAGAATGCCTCCTAAAGGCAAATACTTTTTTTTTTTTTTTAGGGGAAGAGGCAAATACTTTTATGCATACTTCTTCTGATTAATCCACATAATATAAAAAAATGATGAAGATATGTACTAAGTTAAACTAATCCAAAATATTAAGAACACTAGTATCGGCTTTTCATTTTTCATCTTTTTCCTTCCTTTCTTCCCTCATCCTCGAATGGATGATGATTAAAATGAATTTCAATGTTTTTAGTCTCGTTTATGAATAAGTTTGTCCCCATAGATGACTTTTGTTTGTCCTCAATACTTTAATATGTTTGTCCTTATATATGAGTTTTTATTCGGAAAATTCGGATGAGTTATTATCGATGATTCATCTAGACGTGAAGCGAGATCAATTTTAATAGTACGTGTTTTGTCTAGCACATTTATTGCGATTTTCTGATTCTATGGATCGATTAGATCTGTCTAGTTTTTGATCCGTAGGCCTTTGCAACTGTTTTCTATATATTGTAATCATCGTAAATTTTTTTTAATTGAATGAAATCCATTTTGATGCTTCAAAACAAAAAGGCAGCAAACACTCAAATAAACATTGGAGGAATAATTTTATGTATTGGACACAAAACAATGTTAGTGTTTATAAACTTGAACTTTTTTTTAATGTTATTATTTAAGTAAACTTCGCAATGGGGGCCTTCTTTTTAACCTTGAACACATCCGATTTTCTTGAGCTTGATTGCATGGTAAACTCGGTTCACTTTTTGAGGAAATTACACAAAATAACCTGATTTTTAAAAAGAAAGATAAAAATACCCACCTATCACAAAAATAACCCACATGTTTTATCCCATGACAAAAATACCTTAATTTAGACCTAAATAGCATAGAATCCTTTCTTCCCATATTCTCCTCTTCTCCTCTTCACTTCTTTCGTTTGTTTGTGCTTCGCGGTTAGCCTCGGTGTTCTCCAGCCCGATGGACGCCAGACGCTTCCCGCAAGTGGCATTCGATTCGTCCATGGCGAGAATTCCTCGCCCTGGTGATGCAATAGTTTTCTACACAAACACAACAAACACATGGTGATCAATTTCTCTGTTACTTTTTTTTAATCGATTGTGCATGTCTAGTGTCACAAACTTGTACCAGATTCTTGACTTCTTGTCATTATTGCATCAACAATTGTTGTTGTTTATTTACGGATGCAAGATCTTTTATTTGAAATGTTATTAGGTTATTCTTTGTTGCATTACATTAATTATTGACAAAGTATAAAAATAAGAGCAATGCAACAGAGGATTGAAATAAACAGCTGTTATCTTTCGAAACAAAATCACTATTTAATATTTGTTTATATTTTACAAATTTCATCCTCAAGTGTGTTTGTAGAGTAATTGTAGATTTGAAAGACAACTGAAATTTTCTATAATTATGCTAAACTCTGGCCTCGGGGGACAATTTTGGTAATTTGCCCTATTACTTTTGTGCTAGTAAATAAGTGGTGCACAATTTATTAATTTTCAATTTTCATGTTATGCTCATCTTTGAATTGATTTCGAGTTTTCATCCGATGGGGTGAGGCTCTGCAACTGTTTGATGAAATATCGAGCGAAGACTCATAGGTTAAACCCAATTTTATGTGTTCTTTTATTATTTTGTGATTTGAAGTTTTTCGTTTGTTTCGATGTTGTTTCGAAGTTGTTTCTTTTATGTTTCTTTTGTTCTTTTATGTATTTTCCATTTATTTGTTCTTTTTTATTGTTTTTGATTTGTTGTGTTATCTATCTGACTATGTATCTTTTTTTATTTCTTTTGTAGTGAATGTGGGATTTTTTGTTACTTGTTATGCCGAGCATTTTATTGTTGGGAAGGCTATGGACGTTGAAGCATTCGAGATAGAGAATGAACAAGCAAGGCTCAGTCATCTGCTTCACAATCATGCTAAGTTGAAGCTGCAAAATGGTAATGACGATGACAACGACATTGAGTTTCTAGCTCCACTTCCTAATGATTTTAGAGAATTGTTGTTATGTAAATCTTAATGATGGTGTAAATTGTAATCATTTGAAACATGTAAGAAACATAAATGAAACATGTAAGAAACAATTGTGAAACATGGGATCATGTGATAAAAGTTTACAGTAATTTGCTTTTAAATTTAGAGAAATAGTGTAGTTTTTCCCCATATACTCTTCAGTTTTTTTTTGTCATCCCTGTAAATGTTGATTTTGCTTCGTTTCCATGTCTGCATGTCTAATCTTGAACTAAAGATCTCACCTACTCTAGCAAAATTATTACTAGTAGGTCTTTCTCCGCTACAATTGATGCATTCAATAATTCTACGATGTTGGAAGTCAATACAAAGTATTTTTTGGTTTGACAATGGAGTCGTGTCCATTTTCTCGTAGCCGATGATGGATAAGTAAGCTCAAATTTTCTGAATTGAATTTGTTGTTCCAAGATTTCATTTAGGGTCTTTGAATGTGCGATCCATTGGAATCGATATTCTTGTTATTTCAAAGTTGGTATACTCTTTATTTTCTTCCCATTGTCCATTGTGGCATATCACAACTGAGATTTTCTCCATGCAACTGTGGAATTCAATGGAAAGTTGGCTAAGCGAAACATATAAGAAACATAAATGAAACATGTATGAAACAAAAAAGAAACAACAAACATGTTTGAAACAACAAAGAAACAAAAAAGAAATCAACGCAAAAAATTCAGCGGAAAATGGATATTTTTGTCCAAAATCAGCGGAAAATGGGTATTTTTGTCCAAAATCAGCGAAAATGGGTATATTTGTCCAAAATCAGCGGAAAATGGACATTGTACAGGAATTGGGTATGAAAAATGGAGTATTCATGTCCTTTTCCCTCACTTTTTTCGATTTTGATTGCTACCAAAGAATGTCCTCCAACACTTAGTTGAATTTCTTCCTAGTAAATTATATTTCAATTCTTTGAAAATGATACATTTTTATACTTGTAAAATAGGAACTCTTACATAAAATTACTTGATGAAGTAAACATGATTTCGTTATTATATATTTCTTTAGCCATGAGATGTGATACTTAATAAAATTATTGATAATCACTTCCGTAACTATCAAAATAATTTGTAATCATCTAGATTTGAAATTTGACGCTAGGTGACATAGGACTAGCAAATAAAAAATATATTATAGTATTAATTAATGAACAATTTAATTTAAAAATAAATTTGTTTAATTTTCAAAACATAAGTTGACTCAACCTAGCTTAGCTATTGCCCTATTTGACAATCTTGAGGTTAAACATACACCAGCTTTTCAGCTGGTGCAGAAAAGGCCTTTACGCCAGGATATGAATGCAGCTCCGAAGTCAACTATCTGAAGCTGGAAACTGAGGCCTTGTTTGTTTATGTTTCCGATAATTGCCTTTTTCCGTTCCAACTATACATAAAAGTGGAATCATGTTTGTTCATAAAATTTCCAATGGAAATCATCATTTTCATTTTCTATTTTTCACATAAAACATCTCAAACCTATACACTACCCTACATCACTCATCATTACTTATCAATCACTATTTTTATATTTTAACCCAATTATATATGTGGGACCCACCATTATCAACTTTATCTACTTAAAATATTACTATTTTTAAATTATAACTATCTAATGGGACCCACCAACTATAATCTTACAAATATAATATTATATATTCAAATTAAAATATTAAAGTGGACCCCACCACTACCAACTTTTCAATTATTATATACATAAAATGATATTTCAAAACTACTCAAACCAAATACAATCTCATTTCCAACCCTACATAAAACACATTTCAATTCATTCATCCAAACACAATCCCAATTTCCCACGAAAACCAATAAATTCTCAAAATTCTATTTCCAACTCCAGAAACTGGAAATGGACCATGGAAACATAAACAAATGTTTCCAAACAGGCCCTGAGAGTTCTATTTCAGTAGAAATGCAGATTTTTTTTTTTTTTTGAGGGAAAGTAGAAATGCAGATTTACTTTGCCTCCAAGTCAATAGTTTTTTGAAGTCATTAACTATGTTTTCGGGCCGGGACCTGGATATTGGGAGTGTTTGCTATCACTAAAAAAAACAACGTTTCTCAGCTTTTGGCTAAAAAAAACACTTTTTATTGTTTGCAAATGCCAACTTGTGCTTTTGATTCTACTTCATTTAATCAGAATATAAAGCAAGGAGATGACTGCTTCAGATTTCCGATTCTGCTTTTGGTTTGACTTTTACAAACAAATAAGCACTTTACGGCTTTTTCACCAAACACTCCCAACTTTTGATTCTATTTGCAAAGAATACCAACTTTTGATTCTCAACAACTTTTACTTCTATCACAATAAATGACTTCTAAAAACACAAGTTTTTACAAAAACTCCCATTATTGGAGCTGGACAAAATTCACACAACATATATTCTGGCAGGTACATATGCCGAAAGAAAGAAAAGGAAGACTACAAACGATATTATTGCAAAGACATCACATATATACATCCCCGAGTAAACACATGCTTCTGCATACTCAATTTATACAACAAAAAATGAGACGAACTATTTACTTAATTGGAGCAACACATGCTGCAACACGTTCAATATATATGTATCAATTTTTGCATCCAGACTATAAATAAAACCAAGATGCACCACCTGAAAAAGGTTGATTGACTTAAATGTCAAACACAAAAAGAATTTGGGATAATGAGTGTTAATGTGAGCAAATTAAGCAAACCATGTCAAGATGAGGATCCCTTTTTGTCATTTTCAGCAAATCGCAACACCTCTTTGGCCATCGAAGAAAATGAACGGGCGGTATCCTGCATCTCACTGGTTTTCATGCTGATGCCCTGTCCATGCATGAAATATTGAGAAATAAGTTATAGAGCCCTTTCTCTCTCTCTCTCTTCTTTTTTTCTTTTTTTTTAACATTTTGCTTGATTCCGTTATCCTAATCGGATTGCAACCAAGTGAGAATGATGAGCTAACACTCCAATGCAAAACCAATGAGTCTTAAATGTAGAAACTTTGTCAAATACAATTACAACTAGGAGAAAATTTTGGTATGCAAAAAAGGATGATCATAATACCTGCAACTTCTTCAAATTTTCACTTAGCTTGGTCTTTGCCATATTTGCCACACCTGACTCCTGCATTTATATCAGAAATTCGGTCAAGTGCTTTATTCTTGAGATTTTGCATTGCAAGATGATATTACTAATCTTGAGGGACTTATTAATTTAGACCTTAAAAGTCATCTCCATTGCACGACCGAAATGATCAGTGCAACATCAACCATCACGATAATAATTAATCAGTGAAATTAAATGATTTATTATTTACACATTTGATCTCACTTTGCAGTAGAAGTTTCATATTCAAAAGCATTCTGGAACAACACATCAAAAGTTTATTTTTTCTTCTTTTTCGTTTCCTTTAAATTATTGGTCTTTCATGGAGATTAAACTATCATTACAGCAGAAAAACAGTTATAATCATGCATGGGTGCATGCACTTACACCAGAAGAAGCGTAGCCATATTTTTTCTTTATTTGATCGACAGCACCAGTTCTCTCGTCCAGTGTCTCATCAGTTTCTGGCACTTTATCAGTTTTGGCCTTCTTCAACTTGCCTGTAATTGAGGAAAAAAATTACTTAAAAAAAAATCTACATAGTGTTACCATCGTAGTAAGAGCTCTTGACTAGAGCCTAATGTATGATAAATGTTTCATGAATCAGAGCTAAAAGTAGCCTAGGTGAGATAAAGTACAATACGACAAATATATGAATTGAAAAAAGTAAAGGTGGGAAATTTGATGCCACGAGATTTATGAATTATTTTCACGTTTTACTCAGAAACACATCCAAATTATTAAATGCATAAAGAAGGAAACAAATTCGCATATTTATATCATTACATACGAGGACCGAGTGTATGTCAACTGTGGATTCTTTTCCCATACTTACCTTTAATTGCTTGAAATTTATTTGTAATGTTGTGTCTATTCAATCCTGCTATCACTGGATATCCTCTTGGTTTCTCTTTGGGATCTTCAATGTCAATGTCATCTTTCGAACCATAAGCAACAACGAAGAACAGTTGGTAAACGGAATAATAACATAGTTTTTCGAATCATTAAAAATGTGCAACATGGATAAAGGTAACCAAAAGAAATACACCGAAAAAAGTTAATACATAAAAGAGAGATTAGACATTGCTGAAAATAACCTATATCCAAGTCCACATCCTCCTCATCGATAATGATCTTTTCCTCGGTTTCAGTATTAGTTGGAAAGTTAACCGCCGAAAATAGGGTCGACAATTCTTCAATACTTTGTCTAGAATATTCAGTTTCCAGCTCAAGCCCATTCTTTGGTTTTGTACTCTTATTGTCTTTGATCACAGAGCCAAATATACCCTGTACCATATCAGTCAAAAAAAGAACGTAAAATACACACATGGGATAATTACAAAAACTACCCCCGAGGTTTGGGGTGGTCACAAGAAAACCCAGAAAATTTTCAAAATTACAAAAGAAAAACCCGAGGTTTGATTATGCTTTAAATGTAAGGGGATAAATGTAATACTTTTACGAAATGTAATGTTTTTTATATGAAAGTGATAAAGTGTAATACAAAATCAAATCTCAATTCCCAAAGGGATTTTTGTAATTTTCAAAAACTTCTGGTCTTTTTTGTAATTAACCCAAACCTCAAGGGTAATTTCTGTAATTATTCCTATCCACAAACCACATTTACATAGGAGTTTACAAACAACCTTTTTCTTTTCTTTAACGGAAGGCGAAGAGATAAGCCCTTGAGCGTTGACCAGGTCTTTGTTAAGAACTTCGGAAATAGAGTCCAGATGTCTTGGATGGGATAAGTCAATAACATCATGCAAACCACAATTAAAAAATAATATAAGAATAAACTCCATAATTGTTATTTTAAAAAACTACATAGCATCAAATGTGTTACTCATAGTGGGGAAAAAGAATGTGGTAACGGAAATAAAACTCAATGCCCGAGTTCTTCATACTCGAAACTTCTGAGAGTTGGTGAGGAAAATTGGATCTTATTGGACAACCCTTATTACCTGTAAGCCTTGTGGAGCAAAGTTGAGATAAAAAATAATTCCTGGTCTCCATTGACCTGATTATATAGAAAGTACAGAGCTTGTTTGTTAACAGGCTTTCTAAGGTAAGTATCTGGAGCAACAGACTAATACTGGACTTACAATTATAAGTTCACCATCCTGGGACGACGACACTATTATGTCAGATATTGAGAATGGTCTCAAATTTGAAAATGTGAGTGCTCTTATTGAACTTTCCTTCACAAGGGATAATTCCGGCAGGGACCTGAAGTTTTAAATTAACAAAATTAAGCATCAGGTGAACCAACTGTGAAGTGAAACGGGATTCAATTGTTTCATAAATGGAAAAAAAATCCTTCTCATGGACATTGCAGCTAAGGTTTCAGGTAGGCATAAATTTATTTCTTGGTTTGTAAAAGAAAACTATCGATAATACTAGACTAATATAATATGTGATGCCCTTTTTCCATTCTCTCTTCATTAGTTTTGTTGCAAAAAGGAAATTGAATTACTTTTTGATGGACATAAAGATTTAAAGATACCTTATTATCTATTAAGATTAGTTTATTACGTTATTTTATTATCTTTTAAGATTATCTTTTAAGTGTTTTCAATAGTTAGGAGTTTTACTATTGTAGGAGTTCAATCCTATAAATATTTATTTTGTTATTATTTTTAGGGTGGTTGAATTAATATTAAAAATTTGAGATTATTCTCATCACATTAAAACGCGCTTTTTCTTGTGTTTTCTTCGTGTTTTTGGCTTCCCCCTGCATTAGTTGGTACTCAGAGATCCTTCTACGCTCCATGAACTAGGTTATCCAGATAGGATCTACAACATATGAATGACATCGCACAGATCGGTCCCGACTTGTTGACACAACGGATAATCACATTCCGCATCCGCAACAGGAAGTTTTCGATGTCGTCACCGCGAGCTCACTTCCCGCCCCCGTAACATTTTTATTTTTTTAATATAATGAATATATATTTTACATATATATATGTATATTATAATGTAATTCTTATGCACTTAATATTATATGTAACATATATAATTGATAATGACAATTCTTATAAACAGTATGCATTAATAAAACAAATACAAGATAATTTTTTTTATATAAACAGGCTTATAAATATATTACAAGTTTATAATAATTTATTTTCTTGTTTCTTGTTCCTTTTTATTTATTTTTATTTAAATTTTTGTGTATTTTATAATATAATAGTAAAATGTTAATTCTATATGGATTGCTCCGCCCCGCCCCGTGGGATGGACAGGGAGGGTATGGGTGTTCAAGTACCCACACCGTCCCGCCCCCCCGCCCCATTGCCATCCCTAGTCGAAATTTATCCCCTAGCAGCAAGTTTGATAGTATTACATCTCAAAGTATGAAAGTAAAGATCTAGGTTTACAACTAGAAGAAATATACAGAAGGATGTGATTAGTGTAGATAATCAACAAGGTAGATTAAATACCTAATCTCAATTTTTCCACTGGCAAAAAGAAGTATAACTCCAACATCAGGCGAGCCAAAAGTTGATGCCCAGTAACAAGATGAACTGAATTTCTTTTTGTAGAGCACTTTCTTAACACCCTGAGCATAAAAAATCATAAAAAAACAGAATAGAAAAATATGAGCTCTGGGGTTTTTGCTTATCATACAGTGACATACATGATAGCAGCAGTGGTATATACCTGTACTAACTGCATTAACGAATATGCATAAACGGCTTTTTCGGAACACAACAATAGAAATGATTGCTTCGGAGTTGAGTTGTCAGAACTGGTGATGTTGATTTCAGTACCATCTACACATGTAAGAAAACTGATATAAGAAATCAAGAAATTTAAAACCTTTATTTCTTTAAAGTGAGCTTTAGTTTCCATTTCTCCAAACTATAACAAAAAGAATAAGAAAAATAATATTTACCCAAGATCCGTGTAAATAAAGCTCTTGACGGTTTATTTGGACGGACTACACCGGAGTTTAGTGTATTTCCTGTATCCCTCTCAAGCGTCACAAAAGATGAATCTTTTGTTGCCACAATTATAACATTCTTGTCAAAGCCATGGAAGTTGCAAGTTTCAAAATGCGTCGAAACTATCCCTGTGCTAAATTCACTGGCAATATGTTTTTGATACAAGATATTCGGACCCTCTGGATCGATTAACGACACCTGTGTGGAACAAGTACAATATGTAAAGATCGACTGATGATGTGGATAGATGCTACAAATCAATAGGACGAGGAACAACTGATTTTCAAATATCTTATTTGGGATAATTACAAAACCCCCCTGAGATTTGGGCTAATTATATAAAAACTAGAGATGTTTCGAAATTACAAAATAAAACCCTAAGGTTTGATTATGTTCTGAAGTTAAGGGGGGTAATTGTAATATTTTTATAAATGTCAAGGGGGATTTTGAAATGTTTTTTTCTTATGAAGAGGGAAAATGTAAGACAGATCAAACCTCAATGGGTTGTTTGCAATTTTTAAAATTCTTTGGGTTTTTTTTTTTGTAATTAGCCCATCTTATTATTATCATTCAGCTGTCTAAATCCTTCTATTTTCAGCTGTGAAGTTGTCTGAACCAATAAGAAAGTAAAAAAGTAGTCAAATTTGGCTTTCTTGCCGATGCCAATAGAATGTTAAGTCCATAAAGACCACTTCATTATCCATGACTAGCGTTGGAGAATAAGTGAATATTTTAGTTTGTGGGATTCTTTTTTTCATCAACTTAATTTCAAAACACGAACTCAAAGCATCTTTCTTATGGAACCCTCATGCTTTCTTACATAGAGATTGAAATACAATAATTCAACTTTTGTTTCAGTAGCTACTTAACAAGGAAAATCAGATGATGGTGCTAATAATGGCTCCGTGTGACTTAAACGTACGAAAGTATTGAACAATAAGACAAGAAATCTAACTTGTAAAACCAAACACGGAAAAAAAAGCTTACATATCCTTGGTCAGACCCAACAGCAAGTTGCTTAAAATTTTCAGTTGTGTTTATACAGAGTACTGCACCATTAACCTTCACGGCTTTGATTTTACGAATAATGTGATTGCTTCCCTTCTTTGAACTTCCTGCAACAGGAAAATCAAGGTAGACAACACTTACATTCTTATAAAGCTTTTAAATCTTATGGAGTCCATATTAACACTTTTTGCATGTTACTTCATCATAACCTAGAGTAATCCCAGGACATTACGGATAATTACGAAAACTACCCCTGAGATTTACTTAGTTACAAAAAAACCCAGTTATCTTTCAAAATTACAAAGACCCCCTTGACATTTGTTTTTATCATACAAATTGCACCCCCATGAGGAGGGTATTTGTTAGGTAAATACAAACCTCAAGGAGTTGTTTGTAACAACTTAAGGGGTATTTGTAATTTTAAAAGATAATTGGATTTTTTTGTAATTTGGCTAAACCTCAAGGGTAGTTTTTGCAATTACCCAGGATTGTCCTATACTGATACATGCCCATCCTCATCACAGCAGGAAGAATAAAACTATAGAATCTTCTTTGGGAAATACTTAACAGAGTAATGACTAGAGCCCACTCGAGCTGGTATATATATACATTTGAAATGTCATGACAATACCACGGCAACATCAATGATTTGGAATCAGAATCTTTTCCTTACATACAAAATGCAAAATTATACCTAGTCTGGTATGCGAAACACAGATTCTCACTTGATCATAAAGAAAACTGATTTTGGTAACAATATGCTTGCAATAACTTTTCAAGAGAGCCAATGTCTACACTATACACAGCCGCAAAACAACTAAGCACTGTAGCATCAGCGACATAGCCATGATATCTCTATTATGATCAGCATAATCTATTTCCAAATATATTTTAAAATTTTAACTTTTTATTCACAAAATTGGAATTTTTTATATATATTCGAAAGTTTCTAACTATATTCTACTTCTCTTAGCTACTTATTAAATGCTATATGAATGCTTGTTATCAGCAGAATCGTGGGATAAAAATGAGGAAGGCATGCTATTTCATTTGTTTCCCATCTTGACACGTGTTACTTCTATATATATGTGTAGAACTGTTATTTTGAACCCGCCATATAAATATGTGTCAGAAATAAGTCAGATTCAGTTAATATATAGGAAAAAGTGCAGCTTATAGTACCTTGGAAGGACACAAAAGTGCTTTGCGGGGAAAATGGTTCAGATTTGAACGTGTATATACGAACCTGCACATAACATTACAAGTGAATGCCTGACCACCTCTGGAATCCCATAAACATGCAATAAGACAATGGCTTTACCATCCCACTTTGATCTCCAGACACAAGAATGTGTGATTTGTAGCTAAAGTGCAATGCTGTCAATGGTACGCCACTTAGAGAAATATCATTATCACTCTGCACATTCAAATCAAAATAAAATAGGATAAGAAAAGGGAGGAGGAAAGAGGCCCTGGTGAGGAGTCAATCTTGCTCTTGTCTATGGGGCAGAGGGAAGTATCCATAATTTTCCTATAGATGAATACGGTAACAAACATAGTTAATCCAAGCCATCATAGTCCCTAATATAGTAGTTAGACATGTTCTTTAAAGTTAAATGAGAAAGGGAAAAAATATAAAGGAATAAAATAAAAATGATAATGGCCTCATAAATTTGACATGTCCAAGTTTCTAGTTTCATCACTGTAAATATTTTATGCATATTTTCTAAAATTTTAAAACCCCTTTAATGCAAGTCAAAATATGGGCACTGAGTATGAGTATAGAGATCTGTAGAGCAAGAAAATAGATTATTTACATCATTAATATTTATGGCATCCAACAATGCATAAACTAAATGGGTTTATTACAAAAAACCCAGAGATTTTAAAAAATTACAAAAAAACCCTTGAGGTTTGATGATGTATTACACTTTACCCCTCATAAGCAGAAACATTCAAACACCCTCCTTATATTTGCAAAAATATTACAATTACCCCCTTAACTTACATTTAACATAGAATCAAACCTCAAGGGATTTTTGCCTTGTAATTATGCTTAAACTAAATAGTAATGCCACAGTAGAGGTCACCTGTTGAGTTATAGACGCTACTGGAAGCAAAAGTGGGCAAGATGCATCCCAGAAGTTAATTGCTCCAGAACTATGTCCTGTTATAAACAGGTTCTTAGCCTTGGAAAATGGACTAAAAGTGGTAGCGTTTGAGTTGCTTCCGCCTTTTACTCTTCTTTCAAATGGAAAAAGTGGCAAACTGTTTTTCGCCAGCATATTGAAGTCCTAAACCACAAGAACAAAAAAGTAAACCCCAAGTTAACCATGGTATCATCACTCAACATTATCAAGTTCTTCACGGAAATTGTGCTTACGTCCGCCGCCGAACATGACATACACGGGATGCTTGTTATGAATTTAGTAATGGTGATGCTTGAATCACCATATGGTAGCTTTATCGTTACCTCCTTTGGAAGTGAAGGTGATGATTTATTTTGGAGCTGTACCAGGTATCTTTCGATTAAAGAATCATCATAGGTGTATACATGACTTGACCTCCCAAGAAAAAGAAGAGAATCACGTCTATACTTGTTTTGTTCAATGGAGCTTGTTGTAATTTCCAAGTCAACCAAGGACTCAGGGGGATGGAGCCCTAATTTAATAGTGCGAGTTTCAGTATATTCATTCAGTAGAACTACCTGCCACATTGCATTAAATTCATTGAGTTAAATATTTACAGCGACTCTACAAACTCAATCGTCATGCATGCAGCGAAAAACCCATGTCGACGTTATTTAAGTTGTCATATTGCCATCACTCAAATCCACAAACAAGTCATAAACTATAGGGATAATCACAAAAGAAAAACCTGAGGTTAGGTCTAATTACAAAAAAAAAGAAAGGAGATTTTCAAAATTATAAAAAAGCCCCCTCAGATTTATTTGTCTTAAATTTAAGGGGCCAACTATAATATTTCTATAAGTATCAAGGATTTATTTAAATGTTTTTTGTTTATGAAGGGGGAAAATATAAGACAGAGCCAACCTCAAGGTTTCTTTTCGCAATTTTCAAAACCTCTGTTTTTTTTTTTTTTGTCAGTAGCCCAAACCTCAGGGTTTTATTGTAATTATCCCTGAAATATATTTGTAACTTTTAATGTCATTGTCTCTTAAAATAGCATAAAAGCCTGTTGAAGTTTTAAACCTTGTACATAATCTATGACTTTGTAAAGAATGAGAAGCAACATGCAACACTTAAATAGGGGCCGACAGACAAATTTGTTACCTGCAACAAGTTGGCAGAATGAGATTCAGAGCAGCCTAAAACATATAGTTGACTCGATTTTCCATCGGCATCAGCCCATTTTAACTTTGCTATTGGAATTTTGTCCGCTTTATATCCAAGGTTCAGCTTATAAATAGGAGTAATTTGACTAGCAGGCAAATCATTTTGAGAAGCTTGTTCAGTCTTTGAATCCGAGGAACATGGAACACTCCAGAGGATTATATCTCCATTGCTGTATCCAACAACAACTTTAGTTCCAGCAGCACAAGCCCAACATGCTGCTGTTACTTTCTTTGCTTCTTGATACATAGATTGCAAAGTCGTACCGCCACAACTTGAAAATATGACTCTGCTTTCTCGGATTGCCCACAGTGTAATCACGCCATCAGAGTATATAATAAGGACCCTGAAATCATTGTCCAAGGTTATTGGACGACACCAAATTTTTTCATTAACCACACGAAAACTCACACTATCCAAAATCAACCTCAAAGGGGTTTTTCGTAATTTTCAAAAACCTCCGGGTTTTTTTATTAGTCCGAACCTCGGGGTTGGGGGGTGGAGAAATCTGAAGATAATGTGGAGAAATAATTACATGCAGAGAGACTACCTTTTAGTTTCAGCTGTCGGTTGAGGCAGTACAAATTTTGCAGCAGTATCAATTCCAACTTCATTTAAATTGCCTGTATGCAAAATATTAAGCAATAATTAAAGATTTGTGGCAAAAGAATGTAAAATATGTCCTAATTATAAAAGTTAGGTATGTCCGTCACCAAATCAAATCAGTTACAATTAGCCTATCCTTCACAACTAACTTATGATTTTATACATCATTTGAATGTATGTGAGAAATTCAGAAATTTGAACAGCAACGCATAATAATAGCTTCCGAAAAGCTTGTACCACGGAATTTTGGTCATACCATGAGATGCTGAAAGAGGAATATGGTATTTCATCTGCTCGATATGACATTGCTCTTGATGTAACCTCAAGACTGCTACATCACCATTGGAATCTCCAACATACCTGCCAATACAGATAGATACTTTAAAAATCTATAACTTCTTATACATGTGAATTAATTTCTGACACAAGATTGGGTCCAGTACAGGTAAGGTCCATATCGCATGGCCGCAAATGAGGTGATTTCCTTCTCAAAGCGATGGACAGCAGACAAACACTTCCTGTCTAGATCCCAGACCTACAAGTGATTTCTTTTAAGAAAATTAGTTTGTCATAACATTGAAACCATAACAAAAATGAGTTATGCTGCTATATTAGTCAAGAGAGTATTTCTACTTCGAAGAAACAGATTAAGAAAAGCACTTCCCAAAATTGTAAATAACTTACCTCAATATGGTTGTTGACATTTACATTTAGAAGCATACCCTGGTTCTCAATAAACTGTCAACAAAAACTATCAATTGGCGTGGGTTACCAATGTCATAAACTAAACAAAAAAGGGATACTTACAAAAACTGCCCCTGAGGTTTGGGTTAATTACAGAAAAACCCAGAGATTTTTGAAAAATTACAAAAAACCCCATGAAGTATAATTCTATATACACTTTACCCCCTTCATAAGTAAAAACATTTCAAACACCCCCCTTAAATTTGTAAAATATTGCAATTACCCCCATATATTTAACACATAATCAACCTCAAGGTTTTTTTTTGCAATTTTCAGACATATCTGGGTTTTTTGTAATTAACCCAAACCTGAAGGTTTTTTGTAATTATCCGAAAAAAAATATTATGATGTTTCAGTACATAGACCCAAGACTTCTGCTTGAAGTACACACTATAATTAAAGTGGAGAGACCTGAGACACTTACCAGCAAAAATTTGCTTGGTACCGTCTCTGAAGATTCCAGTAGAGCTTGAGAGCCATCTTTACCAAACAATTTGATTTGTCCATCTCTAAGGGGGTGGAAAAGAGTTTCTTATCTCGTCAAACCTTACTAAGTTAAGAGCAACATAATGAAAACTAATTGCATAATCCATTTCACCACTAATTTAAGGATAATTACGAAAAAAATTGAGGTTCGGTCTAATTACAAAAAACTCATGTTTTATTTGAAAATTACACAAGACCCCTTGAAGTTTGATTCCGTCTTACATTTCCCCCTTGATAAGCAAAAAATATTTCAAAAACCTCCCTAATATTTATAGAAATATTATAGTTACCCCCTTGAATTTAAGACATAATCAAACCTGAAATGATTTTTTGTAATTTTGAACCATCTCTAGATCTTTTTGTAATTAGCCAAAACCTCAGGGGTATTTTTGTAAATAGCCAAAACCTCAGGGGTCTTTTTGTAATTATCCCTAAAAATTATATAAAACAAAAGGATTTGTTCAGCATTTAGAATATTGACATCTATCACGCTAACACAACTTCACATCTGCAAGGCATGTAATGAATTTTGGAATAACTTGAACACTTGTTTGATCAAAATCTGGATGAGAAGCTTACTTAGTTGAAAAGGCAAGAATTTGTTGAATAGAATCAAATGCCAGCAGCACAGATCCTGATGGGATCCCATAATGGAAAACCAACTGAGGGTTTACATCATCAGGTTTCAAACTATCTGAAAACCCTGCATACTGCATCAACAATGGAACAAGAGTAATAGTTAAACACAATTTATACTAATTTATGTTCAAGGGTAAGATCTAAAAATAATACAAGTAGATGGTTAACTCATTCAAACTTGGGTATACACTTCGCTTATTGCTGATCAGTCTTAAGTTGAGATTTCATACCAGGACCTTTTTGCATATCCTATGTCCTATTTAAGCATGCATTTTTTATAAATTAGATAAGTAAATTACTCCGTCGAAATATTTCAACCATATGTTATTAAAGGGTAATAAACTAGCATGTGCCAAGTAGAGTTTAAACCAGTCTAGTTCAGGTTATTTTATTCTAAGCACCAATCAGAACATTTGATTGTCTTTGAGAAACAAAATAACCGGGTTAGGAGTCTTACCTTGGTCCTTACAGGTTTGACGTTTAAACTCTTTCAACTAGTTTTTATCCCAGGAGAATAGACTTTCTAATCAGTAGAGAAATAAGTAATTATTAACTACACTAATTCAAACTTTAAATGATGGATAACTATCTTATATAGACAAATCTTGAACTCTTTAAGGAAGATGAAATTTGTATATTCAAATTGAGCTCTTAAGTGGCAAAATTGAGCTCAATTAAATTGTTCCTTTATTTAGACACTTATTATATATAGATACAGATCTAGGATAAGGCATTAGTCTCAAAACATCAACACAAGCAAATGCAGAGGAAAAAACCAAAAAAAAAAAAAGGCAACTTTGGCAAGACAAAATAACATAGTGCAGCTTTGAAGCAAACAGAGTAGAAAGGTTGAGTGACTTTACTAAATTCTGCTACATGCTGTAGATGTTGACTAAAAAGGCTAAGCTTTTTCTCAGTTGAAACACATACGAGCTCAAAAATATGTTCATTTGGGTTTAGGTATGTTCAAGCATACTCCTAGTCCTAATCCAAGTTTAAATGGCTTCAGATCTTATGTTTCATTTTTTTATAGGAAAAATACAACAACACTCTCCGAACTTGAACCTGGGTGGCATTCAACCCCCGAAACTTGCCAATATACCATTTACCCTCCAATCAGATCTAAACAAAAAATTTGGACAAAAATGCAAATAATAAAATGAAAATACATAGTTTCTAGCATTTTTAAATATTTATACCTCAATTTTGGTTTTAAATTCTTCATTAATTAAAAAAATAATTTAGATAATTTTTTTTAAAAAAAAAGCTTAAGTCATTCCAACTTAAAAATACAATAACAAATACACAAAAGTATTAGACATGAAAATTATTTTGATTATTTGAAATATTAAGCATTTAATCTAAAGTTAATTCTTAACTGTTTTGAATACAGATGAATAAGTATATTTTTGTATACTTAACTTATATATATAACTTCTTTTCAATGATTGATAATTATATCTTCAATATAATGATATATGTGACATTTTATGATGAAAGAAAAGACACTGTTTTTGGCAAGCTTTAACAATTTTGCTCGTGTAACAAATTTTTGTGCCAAAATGTTAAAAGTAAATGAATGTTCTTTAATTTATTTCATGAATCATATCGAGTACTAACTAAAAGAGTCAATTTACTAAATTTATATTTTTGACTAGGCATTCTATCCATGAAGAATGGAAACAATAAAAGGAGAAGTAGATATCTAAATTAAGTTTGACAAAATTAACTTATTGATCTTTGTCTAAAAGAGTTAAAAATTCCTTTAGATTAAATAAAATACTTTATTTTGAATTGGAATAATCAAAATCTTCCTTTCATGTCTGATATTGTTTTTGTTTGCAATAGAATTTAACATATTTTTCTAATACTAATATTCAATATATAGTAAAAGAAAAAACTAATTTGTTTTATTGAAGGCAATTTTTACCAAACATTAAATTCACATTAGATTAAGGGGGTGAATGTCAACTTGGCACTTCAGGAAGGTAATGCGACCTAGAATCAAATTCAAGGCGTGTTAGAAGTATTTTCCCCTACTTTTATTTTACTTGTATTCCACTCTTTAGATTCATGACAAGTTTCTATTTCTGTCCAATTACTCACATCACATGTTTATCTCATAAACACATTCCATGAATCAAAAAATGGAGCACAAAAAGTCGTTTTTATGAATACAAAAAGTGAATACAGAGTGGAACAAAGAAAGAAAAGCAAAACAAAAGATTTGAAACAAACCACCTCAATTAAACTATTGTTTTTAGGACAGCAAACAAGACAATGCTAATACCATTGTTTTCTTTGTCTTTATTTCTTTCATTATCATTTGTCTAAAAATATACTTTAAGATCCAGATAAAGCATTAGGCTGTTAACTTTATTGTTAACTTCATCATAATCATAATGATAGAAAAGAGGAAAAAAATTCCTAAACTATTTTTATAAGTAAATTGAAACTTCTAGCACGTTCGCGACATTCTACTTAAAGATTTTCACCAGTTCTATATATGTAACTTGAAGCAAAGAAATGCGCCTGTCCTGACTAACTCCTCGGCCCTTTCTTTTTGACATGGAGATGATCTTTAGGGAACTTATGCCATATTGTCTAATCCCCAGATAACATTTTAAAATGAAAGTAAAATAGAAAGTGCAAGTAAGATTAAATCATAAATTCTTCTCAAAAAATCCTCACTGTGCGATTGTAAGTTGAAAAACAAACTCAAATACGAAATACCATGTTGCTCCATCTTTTTGAACTATATATATCCAATTCAGTACACTTTCCATAAACGACGCGTCTTAATTATAAAGTTGAATGCAAGATATGGCTTCAATTTCTACATTATTTCTTCCCATTTATGATAATTTCCTGCCCCATTCGTCATAAAAAATGATTCCGTCTCATAAAACTTGTTACAAATTTATCACAAATATGAGTAACATATTATATACATTATACATTAAGTTGTAAAATACTAATTAAGAAATCTGAAACTCAACTTTTGACATGAGAACTTCCAATCAATCACACTAAAAACATATGAATACCAAAGAAACTAAAACAGAATTTCATACCACTCAAATGACAACTTTCATAACAATAAAAGAAAAAAATAACCAAAAAAAAAAACAAAAAAGGCCTTTCATAGACAAGAATCTTCAAAGGAAAAAAAAAATCAAATAATAAAAAGCCATAACATACGCTTAAAACAACTACTCAGCAACTTAATTTTCCAACGACCACCAACTTACTTCCTCAAACGTTGTACACAGCTAAAACTAAAATGGGTCTTAATAAACAAAGAAAATCGCCTAAAAAAGGAAATAATTAATGAGTTGGGGGGTGAAGAATTTACCTTCTTGAGAGAAGCCTTTTCAACGAGTTTCTTCACGAAGACAGACATATAGACAAATATCAAAGGATCTTAGAGTGAATCCGAGGTTGCTTGAAGAGAAAATGGATACCAATCAGTTTCTTAGCGCAGAGAAAAAAAAAAGTATGGGCTTTTGAAGTGGAGTGAGAAGAGAAAACAGAGTAGAAATTGAATTGAATAATAATATATAAGGCCAACGGTTTTGATTACTTGTTATATATATTGACAGTTTTTTGTTTCTTTGGGTTTGGTTTTTAAAAAAGTTAAAAAATCCGGACAGATGGAAAGAAGTAAAGGCCGGTCGGTTCTTTTCAGATAAGGACACGTGGAAGTTGACAACGTTTGTTCCGAAGATTGCGAGAGAGAAACAGGTTTGACGGTGTGATCCAATTTACCTTATTTTTGTCACTACCAAACTGTCTCCAACACGACAAAAAACAATTCCATGCCACGTAACATATGCAAATCTACACGACATGGGAAATTTGAGAATTGATCTTGACAGGGGCTTAGATGTCATTGCAAATTTTATATTTAAATAAATAGTTTAGTTTTTAAATTAAATTTGACTTTATGTGCAATTCATCTGCAACAAATTTTTAGTGTAATACTTATTTCATCAAATATATGTAGTTTATGCTTTGTTTTGTATTAGATTTTATGTTATTTCAATTTTAAGTAACGTAAGTTAATATAAGCATTATTCGTATTTCTATCTATATTGATTGATTGATAAGGAGAGGACTGAAATTACCATTTTACCCCCTCAAATCACCAAAAGAAAAAACTAAAAAGACCCCAAGATTTTCCTAAAAAAACCCAAGATCCACATTTTTGATCAAGGGACGGGCCCGAGCAAACCCCAAACCCTTCACTGTTGATCACATGGGACTAAAGAGCCATGTGATAATGCTAGAGCAGGCAATGGAGGCAATGGGTCGGGTTGGCCCCATCCAAGCCCGTGGGTTTTTGAAAATTTTCGGGTCGGGTTGTGCCGGTCCCATTTTGGTCGGCCCATGAAAATGCATATCCCAAAACCAATTATTCAACACATGTGTATATTTTGTACAGTTAAACTGTCGGGTCGGGCTAACCCCGGCCCACGGGCCAATCGAACCAATTCAAATAGGCCCCTAAAATATTATGGTTCAACCCAAACCTAGGGTCGATCAATGGGCCGACCGAATTTTGCCAGCTCTAGATAATGCCACGTGGAGGTAACCTACATGGCCTATGAAAGTCAATAAAACTTATATATATGACACAATTTAACCCGTGCCAAGTAATTCATTCATATTTGTCGAACTCACTATCCATTTGATAAAAATCTCACGATATGTGCTGACTTTGACACAGGACGTTCGTAGCTAGAAATCGGCTAGCGTAACATGTGTTGTGTTTCAGTCCCTCTTAAACTTATCTCAGCTCGTGTACAAGCAACGTACACTAAAATCATCACTCCAGATCATCTATCATTTGTTTAAATGACATTTTATTAACTTTGTGACTCATTATTATAAATAACTAGTAATCCCGCGTGTGAGGCCCCATATTTTAGCGAATACTTAATTCGAAATAAGATGAATTATTAGCTATATTTTATGAATCGATATATCCACATGTATTTCCATGTTAGAATCTTTAAGTATTACTTGTTGATACACTTGCCAAGAATTTGTTCTTATGCTTATTAATTATCATGCATGTTGCATTATAATTTTGATTTGATCGTTATTATTTTCTTATTCACAATTAAGATAATATTATTCTTATTTATTCGGCAACTATTATTATTTCTACATCTTGATTTAATAAAATTAAATCTTTCATTTTTAATAAATAAAACTGTTGTTGCCATTTTTCTAAGAATGATTATATTATAAAGTCGTTTTCATCAAGATATTATTGCATAAAATGTAAATTCGATTTCTACAAGAATTTTATAATTTGCAATTTAATAAACAAAAAAGTACTTGAAGACTATTTCATTAAAGTCAAATTTCATATTTTAGTAAAATGTTTTGATTTATTAAACTACTTGCTACTTGATTTAATATATTGATAAATAATATACAAGAAAGTTATTTATTTAATAGTCTCGACTATATTACTACTTGTAATATTAATTTATGCATGTATTCTTAACTCTACTAGCTAAGAGATTGTTTTATTATTATGTGGCTTAGCTAGATTGATATTAGAAAGTATATCTCACTAATAGTCTAGCCTTAGTATTTTAGTATATATAATTATCGTATATAGTATTTATCCTAATACTTGGAAGTATTATATACAATTATAGAATAGAATAGAAGACAATTTAGGAGTGAAATCGTGCAAGTTGTTTTGAGGTAATCATGAGTTGTCATCCATCTTGACCAATCTCCATGAAAGAATATACTATTATCTCATTTCTTCACCACTTGCCTAGTAGCTCATCACCGCCAAGTAGATTAGCCACCCTATTTTGGTCAATCATAAAGTTATCTTCTAATTTTTATTTTACCACAAAATCTCTACATAATCTCCATCATATCTACCTATTCCTTAGCCACCTTCTTGAACCAATGAAACTTGAAGTTTTTCTAATCATTTCCTCAACCCCACATACACACTCAATATGCTCTCTACACTCATTCATCATGTATGACAAAAAAGAAGAATAATAATGGGAAGAGGAGGTCATTTGACCGTATGCTCCAAATGGGAGATAGGAGAGTCCTTTTGTTGTATTTTCTTTTCTCCTTCTCCACTTAATCATGCTCCTTTTTCTCAATCTCTATACTCATAATTTTCACAAGAAGAAACACTCCATTTTCTTGAAACCTAAGGACCAAAAGTTGTTAGAAAGGAAGATGATTGGTCAAGCAAGCTTAGAGATCACTACGCCGACGAATAACTCTGAATTATAAGGTGGCACATTACAATTTTAAGGGACCTTTTTTCTAGACTTTTTATTAAGATCCTAGGTTATCGAGTTTATCATCATGTAGGATATTTGAAGAGAGGCCATGGGCTTCTAGTGCACGAAGGAAGAGCGACTTGTCCAGTTTTGCTAACTCCATCAACTTTGTCTTGAGGTGGGTGGTAAAAAAATTCAAACCCTTCATATTTAAATGCATGAAACTGGTTTTTATGTCTTTATATGACCATATTCATATTTTAAAGCGACATGCATGATGAATAAAATTTCATATTGAAGTTATGCTTAATATTCTTAAGGTGAAATGTGATAAAAAGCAAGTTTGATGTCATTTGTGTCCAAATATGAATCTAGAATTTTCTGAAATTCATGTATATTTATGTGATGATATTTTCTATATTATGGTGTGATTTAGTGTGGATTTATGGGAATAAAATTATTAGGGCCAAAATAATATTTTTGGACCTATTATGTGATTTAATAAAACTTGGAGAACCTATTTGTAATTTTCGAAACTAATCTGGACTGATACCAAAATAACATATATTTTGACACCTACAAACTGTCCGTGTATGGTTTTAGAGGTTAAACGTAAATTTTAAGCTCACGGGTCAAAAATTGCAAATCTTGTAAAAATAAGGGTAAATTTGTAAATTTAAAAAATTAGACACAGAACCTGAAAACTGAAATTTTTAATCTTAAAATATTATTTATAACCTAATAGACCTACCCCAAAAATTTGAGTGAAATTCAATTTGTAAAGTAGAAGTTGTCGACAAAATGGTAAAATTGCAAGTTTTGTAAAAATAGGGGCAAAATCAAATTTCAAAAATTTCCAAAAACCTGAAACCAAATTTTTAGTATCAAATTATTATTTATAAACCTATGGGACCAATCCCAAAAATTTGAGCAAAATCCAAGTTGTAAAATAAAAGTTATCACCGAACCCAGTAAAATTATAATATTTCTTAAGTATTTTGAACTCATGAAAATTTATTTCTTCGTGAGGCGGACCCCGGTTCGCCGGCCATCGTATTATAAAGGTTTTACGCTGAAATTTCTATTTTCCAGAATTAAAAGGGTAAGATTGTAATTTTTAAAACCTACTATTGAACCCTCTGGAATTTAAATTTCTACTGATTTATGAGGCCCAGTGGGCCTGAGCTCGCGTCCAAAGGAGCCATGGTTGATAAATTATAAAATTTTAAGACGTAGCAGAGCGACTCCGGCATAATGACTTGCTTTTGAAATTAAAATTGACATGATTCACACTTTTACAAAACTAAGTGAGCCCCTTAAATATTTTATTTATGGTTATTAACGGATTTTAAAAAAAGCATGTGTACCTCTTTTGTCGTTTTACGAAAACTCGACCCATTAGCTAGTTAAAATGTTTTATAAAATTCTTTTACAAAAATTTACAAGTGTTGTTTTCGTTCTTAAAATTATATCCAAGAAAATATTTCAACTTACTCGGAATAATATTTCAATAAACCTCCATGAGATCGATCTATTTTTTAAAAGCACATAAATCCCACTTATCCGCCCCATTATTAGCCGCCCATAACTATAATTTGACTGATTGAATGATTGAATGATCGATTGATCTAGTGAATAATTGGTTAAGTGTTTTGTGAACCCTATGTGGTAGTGTCAGGCCCTAGTGAGGTGGGGAAAAGTTGGGTCTTTGATCGAGCAAAATCGGTCCTCGCAATGGATTCACCTTCCCTGGTCCTAATCCCACCACTAGAGGACGGAGTGTCCAACGGGCGAAGTGGGTTGTAGAATCGGTATAATCATGATTATGACATTCTCTTGGCAAAAGGCCTGAGCTAAAGAGATGTCGAGCCGCTATTAACGGATTTTAAGAAAACCTGTGTACCTCTTTTGTCGTTTTACGAAAACTCGACCCATTAGCTAGTTAAAATGTTTTATAAAATTCTTTTACAAAAATTTACAAGTGTTGTTTTAAGGACTTTCCGTTCTTAAAATCATATCCAATAAAATATTTCAACTTACTCGGAATAATATTTCAATAAACCTCAAAGAGATCTGTCTATTTTTTTAAAAGCCCATAAATCCCACTTATCCACCCCATTATTGGCTGCACATAACTATAATTTGGCTGATTGAATGATCGATTGATTTAGTGAATAATTGGTTAAGTGTTTTGTGAACCCTATGTGGTAGGGTCAGGCCCTAGTGAGGTGGGGAAAGGTTGGGTCTTTGATCGAGCGGCTCGACTCTGCCCGTCGGGATTCACCTTCTCTAGTCCTAATCCCACCACCGGAGGACGGGTGTCCAACGGGCGAAGTGGATCGTAGAATTGGTATAATCATGATTATGACATTCTCTGGGCAAAAGGCTTGAGCTAAAGAGATGTCGAGCCGCTAGAGTTATAAGGTAGTAAGTGGGCTTCGGCCGAATTGTGTGTATGGAGCGATAAGGAGAACTGAGGAGTTTTGCCGCCTGATCACTGCTAACCCGACGTTTAGTGTTTATGTGTTTAACCAATGATGGCACTTTGGTGCAAGTGAATGTTGAACTATTGAAAGCACCTCGGTGCAGTGATTGTTATCTTCAGTGGACTAGTTATTGAAAAGTGTTTGATTGTATTTACATTTTTATAACTCTCATGCAGATAACTAAGTGATTTCATATCGCAATTTCATGTGTGCGTTATCGCATAAAAGTTTATTCCACCGCAAACGATTTTCGTCACTTCATGGGTAAATATCACTGATTTGAATGCATTAACTCCCTTTTGGATGCATCATGTTATTTTAAAGGAAAGAAGGGATCTTTTGACAAAGAAAATTCTACTTGTTGGGAGCCTTTGACAAATAAATATTTCCATCGCATCAAAGGAAAGCGAGCCACACAACACACCCACCCACCCACCCACTAAGACTTTTCTCACCCCACCATTTCATTTTAAACCCTTTCCAGAGGACCAGACGAGTGATGCAGAGGAGGCCTATGAGGTGAAAGAGGAGTAGCCGATGTGTAGCTCAGGAAGAACTGTAATAGAATTCTATGGATGTTGTCTTATGGTTTTTATTAATTCCGCTGTAAATATTAAACTCTATATGGTTGTTTAAGTACTGTCTTGGGCATTTAGTATTTAGTTCTTCATGAGCAAAGACTTATTCCTGGTTGCGACCCGTGTACCTTGGACTCTCGGCTTTGCCGAGTCGGACATATGCTGGAGCAAGACTCCGTGAATCTATTTTATCTGTCTTTGGAATGTTGAACGAATTTAGGGCGTGACACCGCGCGTGCATTGCACGTGTATTATATTTTAATATTCTTCATTTATAATGAAACTATCTATTAAACCAAGCCGGGGAAACAAACTACACCTTCTATTTTTTCTCTCACTAAAACTCTCTCCAAAACCTAAAAGCAAAAGTTAGCCGCTCTCCCCTCCCCTCCCTCTCCCATCGCTTCTCCTTCTCCACCCCACCTCAACTACTCCCATAACAATGGCCGATAACTAGGTGTTCTATGGGGTGGGATATGGCTCCTTCAATCAACATGATACTCCATTTCAGGCTAACTCCGTCTTTGCGGGCTCGGGTGGTGATGCCACGTTGGTTTCTGGAGGTGCTTTTGTGGTGGTGATGGGTCGCGATGATGGATCGGGAGAGGAGAGGCCGAGTTCCGTTCATTCATGGTTATTGTCTTATTTTTGTATTTTTAGTTGTTGTTGTTTTCCTGTTATTTTGGGTGTTTTGTTGTATTTTTCTTGTTTGTGTCTTTTCTTCTCCCGGTTGATTTGTGAAACACGTAGGCGGATCAGTTTTATCTGTTTGATGGCTCAAAAGCTACTCTAGAAAACCTTAGGCAAGTGCACCTATCGTTTTATAGTATAGATTATTGAGTACCGAGTGTCATTCCCATGAGGATTGTAAGTACTAATAATTACCGTCTTTTTGTTATTTAATCTAACAATTTTCAGAGTTTTGGTTGTTAAAATGGAAAATGAAAAATAGAGAATTTAAAATAATTGCAACTTACAAAAGATCAAATAAAAGTAGATTGTAGAATTAAGAAATCAAGAGCAAGAAATGTGTTTGAATGTAAATCCCTCTAGAATGTTTTTGTGATTTAACAAGATAAAAATACAACCAAAAACCCTTAAGCAAAAACAAATCTCTTTTAATAAAATCTCATGTTATGTGGACCGTAGAAATTCCCGATTTAAGTTAAACCCTTTCTCAAGGTGAAAAACTCCTAATCTCAAGTTGATTAACTGAAATCTCTTTCTGGTTAAAACCCTCAAGACAATATTATAACGATTTGTGAATTCCCATATTAGGTTGACCCTAATCCAGAAGATTTATGTCGTCTTATATCTAGGATTGCATGCAACTCTTTTCACTTATATAGGTTTTATTTCACCATGAACCTCTCGATTTCCCGGATGAAAAATAAACTTCAAATCAATATTGCGCATATATCAATTCGAATGAACGAAGCATAATATAAGTGAATCACACAAAACATGAATATTTTATTAAAAACATACACACCTTAATCACAAATCCATTCTAGAGTTCATTACATTCAAACACTAGGAGTTTAGCTACACATGGCTTTGATAAAAGAGTATACTACACAAGATGATTTGAATAAAATGAACATGGTGTACTTAGCTCTTATTCAAGACCAATACAAGACTTCCTCCTTGGTTGATGATGTTGAGCTCCAAGCCTTCTCCTCTAATGCTCTTCAACTTCCAACTCTACCTCTCTTTTCTTCTCTCAATGTATTTTGCTTTTTAACTTAGAGAGAATGAATCAATGAATATACAATGAATGGAATAATTCCCCCAACTCATACTCTTGGCTTTTATAGACATTATATTTGTGCAAGAACACATTAATAATGTCATCCTTTGTTAAACAAATGCTCCAATTCATTGTTGGGTTGGTGAATTCTTGTATTCATATGATAATTGAGGGAATATGGGGACATGTTGCAGCAAAATAGGGTGTTAAAGGTGTACAAAAGTGGTCAAAAAGCTTGGTTGGTGAGTTTTCCATAATTTTTTGCATAGAAAAATTGCAAAAGGATGTCCCTGACATGGCCATGTCGCAGAACACACCCTGGCCATGTTGTCTGACATGGCCATGTCGCCCAACACGACCAGGCCGTGTTGGGGGCTGTTTTGTGCGAATGTTTTGAGTTTTTGGCTCCCGGCGGAACACGGCCATGTTGCCCAACACCCCCTGCCCGTGTTGGACCAAAAAGGCCCCAAAATGACGCGTTTGGCTTGGGATTTCGAGCGTTTTTGTATCTTTACACTCCCCGGCATGTTTTGACATGAATCCATGGTCCGAAATTCACCAAAATTAGCCCCGAATGGTCAATCTACATCAATAAAAGCACATCGGAGTAATATGAACTATGTACAATCAAAAATTTACAAAACTAACAATAAAATAACTCGATTTCTACTCAAATATACACATAAAACATGCATAAAAAGACCCTTATCAATGTTCTATAGTATGTAGTGGTTGCTCGTGCCCAGTTTTAATTTTTTAGTGTTTTACAGTCTCCATTAAGGAGTGCTAAAGTCTCCCAGCGTGGAAGTGTTCTTAGTTTTGAGTGTGAGGTTTTTAGTTTGTGAAGTGAATCTGAATTGCTCTTGTCAATTCCCCGTTTGGCTTTTGTTTAATCAAGTCGGCCCTAAGTCAGTTGGCTACGTTGTAGTTGTAATTCCAGTTTTTGAGTTGTTCTAATAAAAAACTATCGTTCAAAAAAAAAACTATCTAATAACATGGGCTGTTATTTATTATTTTATTTTTATAATAATATTCATGTAAGGTAAATAAAAACAAATAATCTTATCTGGAAAGTTTACTTAGTAATGCAATGTACATGCGAATTTTGAGTTTGGTAAATATTTCAATAAGATTTTCTTTTCCTTATTTGTTGTTCTTTTTGAGTTGTATACAGTTTTGAAAAAATCTCTTGTTGACCAAAATGTTGACCTTTTTTCTAAGGTAATACATTTCTAAATTGATAAATCTTTATATTAAGGTGCGATTTTCTCAAATTTTCCATAAAGTTATTGCCAATAATCATATCGCATAACATTGTCAAATTTGATTAAAAATATAAATGGATACCGCAAATTTTTTGAGTTACACGTGTGTTTAGTCCCTTCCATGTTTTCTTATCTTTTCAATTGGTATCTTTAGTAAAATCAAACCAAAAACATTTGGTAGATATATTGACTTCTATTAAGTTTTCTTATCTAACTCATATCACGGAGGAAACTTCGCAGAGTTCTATTACTATTAACGGGTGGCTCCGAGATTTTTATGGGCCCGGCATCCTGTAATTCATCTTATGGTTCTTCATTATCTGCATATGGCCTTTTTTTCCTAGGTGCTCATTTTGTATAGGCTTTTAGTTTAATGTCTCTATTCAGTGGACGTGGTTATTGGCAAGAACTTATTGAATCCATCGTTTGGGCTCATAATAAATTAAAATAATTCGATAATTTTCACAAAAAAATTCGACTATATTATAATAATGAATTTGGGTAGAATGTCAAGATTTTTTTCTATCAGTTTATTTTTTTCTTTATTTTTTTTCCTTTTTTCTTTTTCCCTTTATGAGGTTGATGGCAAACACAAATAAAACAAGCGCCAAGAAATTATAGGAATAAAAAAAATGAGCATTGAATTACTTCTCCCCATATTTTTGTCGTGTAATATGACAAAAAATTTGCACATTTAAACAAACTTGTAAATTATTATATTATATTTTACTAAAAACAAAAGTAAATTAAAAATAACCAATGTTCACTCTTTTTTCTTTTTTTATTTAAAGGATAACTATATATTTAGGAAGTCACTCATCGAGTTTTTGATCGAAGAATGTGTACGTTAATTTTTATTGCATCTTATAATATAAACATAGTTATATATATTATAATAGAATATAAGTTGTTTCCTTAAAACGTGTTGGTTTGTATCAAAGAAATATTATCAGTTATAATTAAATTAGCATTTGATATTTGATAAATACATTGACACGATATATTTAACAAAATAAATATCTTAAAAAAGAAAATAAATCAAAGTATTCTAATTGTTGTTACGGAATTTTATATTGCGAAACAAAGACCCGACTTCCAAATTTTAATTTTAAATACCTCTTTGATTATTAAATCAATAGTTTTAAATTTAGAAAAATATATTATAATTTTAATTCAATAATTAATTTCCCTATAATTTGGTAAACTGATTGATGATGTAGGAAGTGAATTGGCAAGAAACCATGGGTGGTTTGTTGAGTTGAAGATTGTGTGGGATTTGATTTATTTTTTGTATTTTTTTAGGATATTAGACATATATTAATATCAGTATTAATGTTTAGGATATTCATTTAATATTGATAGCAAGGTCCATATATGGTTAGTATTTTGCAGTAAAATAATATCTGAATGTAGCAAGTGGAAATGTACATGAAAAAATATTTAGCTAATAAATCATATCCGTTAATGAAAAATATTGCCATTGACTTACCAAAATAAAGCAAAACTATTGGATAACTTCAAAATATGGATTGGTTTATTGGAAGATTGATTGGTCCAATTTTTTTCTATCTTGTTCTTTATCTTGTATTTTACTTTTTTATTTCACTCTCAATTAAGTCATCCTAAATTGTATCAGATATTAAATTGTTATTTTATGGACAATATGTCGTTGGTATGAAAAACTTAAATATTAATTCACCACAATTATTACTTTGGTATTTGGGTTTAGACGAAATCATACATGTCTGGATGTTAGTTGTTATTGTTGGTAAAAGCTTGTTAAGGTGGATATAACTCTTGAAAGTTTCAGTTGTTTCTTATAAATGTAAATATATTATACGGTGAAAATGAGGTTGCAAATAATCTGTTAGATGATTCTAAACTTAAAGAGATGTGACCAAATCGAGACCATTAGAATTATTAATGTTAGGAATAAAGAAAAAAAGTATTTATTACATTAACTAAAAAATGTTCATGCAGTCCACAAAATAGATCGTAAAAAAAATCCGAGTTCAACCTGTCGATATTGCCGAGACATTTGTCGAAAAGCCATATTTAGTGGTTCTGCTTCGACTTTAGGATTAACAATTTTGAAATGTCTTTTTAAAGCAATTGAAGTAGTACAAATATGAGAGGATTCCATATATAATTTACTTAAGTTCACATAAATAATAAGCTGGCAAAAATACCTTTGAACAAAATATTGACTATAAATATATAGTTATGGTAATCAATGTTCATTCTCATTATACATAATGAGCAACATTAGCTATAAATAATTATTTTATTAATTTATGTATCTAAACTTTGACAACTTTTGATGTAATAATAAGCTGGAATACAATTTATAATACTTTTCGAATTTATAAAATATTGGTTTTAAATATTTTCTTATGGTAATCCATGTATCATTGTAATTCGTGTATATAAGCTTTGGTTATTATTAATTGCTATGGTAATCCATGTACATAATGATCAACGTTGGCTATTATTAATTGCTATGGTAATTCGTATATCTAATCTTTGGCTATAATATATACATATATATATATATGTACTCATATATAGGGATTGGATCAAATGAGACCATATAATTAGAGTGAGACAGTGTGGACTCATCCTGTCCACAAATATACAATTTTAGATGGTTGAGATTACCCAATTAAATAAATATTTTTTATTTATTTTAAATCTGAGAAAGGCAGCATTGTAATTCTATATTTACATAATTCCAGTCAAGTTGAGTTGTATAAACACGTGAAGATCCAACGATTAATACACATTCTGCACGATGTGGGACCTTTCCAATTCCACCAATTTCATCGTGTGGTTCTGGATCCTGAAATTGACCGACAATCTCAAACCCGCATTGCAAACCCTAAATCTGTAAGTTTTCCCCGCCTCCACTGTTGCGAGTGTGTGCGCCTCCACGTCGGACTCACCAACGTGGTTAGATTTTCCATTAATATGGATTCTATTGGGTTCTCCAATAGATCGGCCCGAATCGAGAATGCTCTTCAACGCCACGTGGTCCTTGTTGTACCAATGGTCGAGATGACGAATTCCTCCGCCAGACGATCGAAAGGGACGGGGATGAGGTCACTACTGTGGACCTGGAGCATACCAACGCCGCCGGAGGCTCTGTGGAGTTCGGTGGTGGGGAATACAAACTAAACTAAATTCGCCAAATAAGCAAGTTTATTTAGCCTCATCTTTTCTGCTAGCAACAGAATTGCACTGAGAAATCCTTAAATGGATCGATCAAAAATAGCATACGGAACCGAAGAGAATTTTTTTCATGAAAAGTTCATTCATCATTAATATGTAATTGGAGCAAATAGACTTATAAATACAACTACATAATGTCAAAACACAGGAGATTTTGTCAACACATAAACTTACAATTCGTACGGAGTTAGAAATGGAGGATTGGTGAAGAAGACGATGCTGACATGGAGAAAACGAGGGCTTACGAAGAGGCAGTTAGGATTACTGTACACTTATAAATTTTTCGATGTATACTTATATGTATTTTGCTGTATAAATAGTTAATTTTTATGTATGTATTTATGTTGATGTATACTTATTTTTTTTGTTGTATACTTATATTTGTTTTGATGTACACTTATATTTGTTTTGTTGTATATTTATATTTTTGTTTGACAATTGTAATATACAAGACAAATATGTTAAATGTACAACATAATATTGTTAAATATACAAAAATATATGTTAAATATACAACACAATAATGAGCGATTTTCTCTCTCTCTCTCTCTATATATATATATATATAATTGATTTACTTAATCAACGGTCCCCACATATTAATGAGCGTGATTCTCTCTCTCTATATTGATTCCTTAATTCACGGTCCCCAAATATTTTTGTTTTGACCATTTTAATATACAAATAAAATTATGTTAAACATACAACAAAATAGTGTTAAGTATACATCAAATATATGATAAATGTATACGATATCTTTGCATGGCAGGACACATGCGTGATTTTCTCTCTCCAACGCGATTTTTCTCGCGATTTTCTCTCTCCTAATAACTAATTCCATATTTGGATGGTCCCCACATGTTTGTTTTGACAATTATACCCTTATTTTGTCTTAATTAAATGTTATTGTAATTTTAACCCCTATTTATCTTAGCCATTGATATAGATAAGAGAGGGCTAAGATGAGTCCACATTGTCTCACTATAATATGTGGTCTCATTGTATCCTCCCCCCTCATATATATATATATATATATATATATTAATATCAATATTAATGTTCAGGATTTTGCAAGATCTATGGTTATGATTTTGCAAAGAAAATAATTCTTGAATTTAGCAAGTGAAAATGGGCGAAAATAATTTAGTTATAGACTTTTGCTATTAATTACCCTCAATGTATTGATTGTATAGAGAAATTATAGGATTGATCATTGAATTTTCAGATTTTCAAATCGGTAAAATTACTACAATGATCATGAGCGAAAAATAAATAGTCAATAAAATATTTTCATTAATAAAAATATTGTCATTGACTTACGAAAGCAAATAACAACTAATTTTGGATGGCTCCAAAATATGAATTAGTTGAGAGATTTTCCTATTGATTTTTGGAAAAGCGTACCTTAAGATTAAAGATTTCCCAATCTAGAAAATTTTACAATGTATTACCTTAAATATCATATTAAAAAAATACAATATTTGGTCACCGGAAAATTTCATTATTCATTTGCTAAGAAATACTATTTCGATGAGCAAGAAATCAGATATATTATTAAAGGAAAACTACATTTAGAAACTTATTATACCTAACTTAGTTATGTAAATACTCAAATCATTACGAACTTACCAAAATTAAAAAAAAATGTTAATTAACGATATTTGATTTAAATTTTAGATACTTACGAAATTCAAAATGGTGACGAATATTTGATTGCCTAAAATCACTTTATATATTTATTTTATAAATTAGATGCAAAAAATGTGTAAACTAATAACAACAATTAATCTTAAAGTAGTCCAATCTATATATAGAAATTTATAAATTAGATGTCAAGAATATGAGCATATTAATAAGGAAAAAAGACTAACAAATGATTTAGATGCCAAAAGTATGAGCACAATGATAAGGGAAATAATCCAACAAAAATAGTTACAGATAAAATTAGTACCATTTAGGCGGGAAAATATTTCACTAAACTTCTGCTATTATATATATATATATATATAGATTTTTAGCAGTATAAATGTTTAACATTAATTATAAAATAATGAAATTTATTAAATATATATAAGTATAAAAATAAAGTATAAAAAGAAATAATCTTGTCGAAATGATTTTTTTGAAGCAGAACAAATAATAGTAAAAGTATAAGAATATGAAAAATGATGCGGGGCTGCAATGCTGAATAAAAATGGTGATCGAGTCATATTTTAGGTCATCCTAGCCAGAGCTGGATACGACAGGAATAAGGAAGAGTTGCCAGAACATAAAGGAAACTGCCTTTGGGAAATAAAGTATTCATGTAGTGACCTGAGCTATACCCATATAATGACCTGATCCGTATGACAGGAACCAAGCATGACCTGACAATCACTAACTAGCCGAGATAGTGGAATCCACCTTTTGAGGAGAGCAAAGTGACGTAAAGTAGCCGGTGTCAAAGTCGACATGGCCTGTATTTAATGCTTCCTTGGTAAGACCTGATATGCATTAAATGCTCTCTTGGTAAGACCTGACAGGCATTAAATAATTCTCAGGTAAGACCTGACAGGCATTAAATGCTTCCTAGGTAAGACCTGACATGATTAATGAGGTTTAGAGTTCGACCTTAGGGGCTTTAAATGCTTAGGAGGGTGATTTGACCGAGAGTAACTAGACAAAGCTAGCCGACGATAGTTAGTGTAACGACCGTATTTTTTTAATAAGAATTTTATTAATCATGTTATTTATTTATTTTATGGAATAATAATGGAGAATTAGAAGTGTATCAATGATTTTACTATATAATTAATTTGTAAATTATGGATAATAAAAGAGTCTTTTTAATTGGGTTGTTGATTTATTTTATTTGGGTCTTATAATAAATAATAGGACTTTTAATTAGTTTAGAGTATTAAAGATGACCCATGTTGTTAGTAAGTTAATAATAAGCCCATGTACCCAAAGCCTAGTCTAATTGGGAGTAGGTTAAAATACAGTTATAAGACACGAAAACAGAACGCAAAACACACGACATAACAAACGCAGAGAGAGAAAGAGAACGCCCACGGCGTTCAAGAGCGTAACGAGAGAGATAAGAGAAGAGAGGGAGAAAAGAAGAAAAAAAGTGATTTCCCAACGCGGTTGATTCGATAGAGGCCTGAGAAGAATTTTAGTATCCATAAGTTGAACAGGCAAGTAATCTATTTAGTTTTCACGTAGATTTAGGTTTTGATTATTGTTATGCATGTGATTTTCATTGTGCTAATCTCAATGCTTGTCCCCTTACCATGTTTGACTATGTTATGTATGTGATTTCATTATCTTTGATCCCAATGTTTGTTGCCTTATCATGTTTGACTATAAGGCTTGTGGTCTTAAATGTTATAAACTTTCATGTATTGGGCTTGCCGCTAACTATGTATGATTTGAGTGTGTGCTTTTCTTTGAGTGTATGTATTTTTCTAACTAACTCGAATGTTGGGTTAAACTATTTGGACATATGTTTTTGCCCTATCTAACTTGGATATTAGGTTTTCCCACTAACTAACCGAATGCGGGTAGTTTTCCTTAATTAGTTGAATGAAGGTTTCCTTTACTAGTTGATTGAGGGTTTCCTTAACTAATTGAATTTAGTTATTTTCATAAGTAATTGAATGTAGGTTAGTTATTTCCATAGATAATTGAATGTAGGTTTGACGTATGTTCCTCGCTTAACTAATTGAATGTAAGGTCTACCCTAAATAGCTTTGAATCAATGAATGTAGGGCTTTCATTTAATTAGTTGATCAATGTAGGGTTTTTCCTTAAAGAGGTTTGAGTAATTGAATATAAGGTTTTCCCTTAATTAAATGAATGTAGGGTATTCCCCTAACTAAGTAAACGTATGACTTTTCTCCAAGTATATTTGAATCTAGACTCTAGAATTAACTAATTAATTAAACGCAAAGAGTATAGGGTTTATCCCTGATTAACTGAATGTAGGATTTTGAATAATTAGTTGAGTATAAGGTTCACCCTAATTAACTAAATGTACTTTTCTTAACAAATTGGATATATGTAGCGCTTCCCCTAAATAAGTTTGAATCGTTGAATATATGGTTTCCCTTAATTAGTTGAATGGAGGGTTTTGTTTCTCGAATTGTTTCAGCTACTATGATTTAGTTATTATGATATGCGCTTACGTTTATTCTCGTTATTGCATTCATGTATCATGTTAATGTATGTTCATAACATTTCACGAGCATCCCAGATTAAGTCAAGTCAAGTCTTAAAGTTTAGAATTAATAATGTTTTTAAAAAAAGAAATGGGTGCACATTGTTCTATGATGCTGGAATGAGTGGGAAATGAGCGCGGGGGACAGGCGTTCCGACCATGTGCCGCTTGCGGCTAATGTTAATGTTCAAGGAAAAGGGCCTTCGGGCAAAATGAATGGAAATGAGCCTTCGGGTAAAATGTTGACGGGTTCCAAATAACAAGGCCCACTGCGACCCTGATTAGAACAATGTGTTACCAAGTGAGCTCGCGTCCTAAGAACGTTTTACGAAAAGAAAGATAAAGTTTTAAGTATGAATGTGAAAGGTTTTTAAGTAAAGAATATGTAAAGTCTTTCAAGTTAAATGTAAGATATTGCATTAGACATGTATTCATGCATGAGATTACTTGTTGAGCTCTTTTAGCTCATTCCACGAATGTTGAATATTTTTAGATGAGAATGCTTGAGAGGAAGGAGATGGCGTAGTGCAGTGACTCGGGGAACCATTTTCGAAGTTTGACTTTTTAGTTTATGTTAGGAAATTTATCTTGTAGATTTTGATGATACCATGTAAAACTTAAACTAGAAAGTTAGCACCCCATTTTCCTTATAATTTACATTTTAATAGATAGGGCTGGAAAAGCGAGCAGTCAAGTCACGCCGGAAATACAAGAAGTCAATCAAGACTCGAGTGAAGACTCACGCCGCGAGACAATTTGAGTATGGAAAAGAAGGTAAATCAAGAACTCGATCAAGGTGTATCAACTGTTAAGCATTTTGTATGAAGAGTCAGTCAAGTCAACTCAAGAAGCCAAGTCTCAAGTTGAAGTGACATATGAGTCATCCAAGGATTGGAAGCTAACTCAAGTCACCTAAGGAATAAAAGATCTGATCAAGTCAAGACGATCAATGAGATCCGTTGATGAAAGTCAAGAATGTTACTTTCGAAATAGTAACATGTTAGAGTTGTCGAGAGATAAAGTGTTAGTTCGATTATGTGCAAAAGGAACAAACCAATGGGAAGCATTGCACCAAGTGTCGAAACGCCGCAATCTCGCAAGACATTAAATACGAGGAAATGTCAACATCAAGGATCGCAACAAGACAAGCCAACGAACACATGTGACTTTTGAAATCAGCCTATCTCTTCAACGGGCAAAATTTCAAAAGTTCACTATAAAAGGCCGAGGAAATTCATTGAGAAAAGGTTACTGAACCACGAACAAGCAAGTAATATTCAAGCTATTAGCCGAAATATTCTCAAGTATATTCAAGCAAATCCTCAAGCACAAACTCGAAGGAAATTGATCCAACACAAGTCAGAAGGAAAGACAACTTCAAATTTGTTGAAGAGAAAACTTTTGAGGAATCAAAAGGGGTCTACTTTCTAAGGAGGATCGTAGAAAGGTTCAAGGTCAAACCAAGATATCAAGTAATTGGAGGGCTTCGTGATCAAATCCAAGAGCTTGAGAAAGTCTTTGAGAGCAAAGCAAACACTATGATGAAGAAGTCGAGTCGGAAGAGAAGCCACCGTGTGACCAAAGTGTCTCTAGGCTCACGTGACCACTTTGTAAACATCTATTACATAGTGGATTCCTCCAGGAGTTGGAGAAGAGAGGATTAGAAGAATTACCCCATATTCGAACCTCTATAAAAATCAACCGTGTCATTTATTTTTCAAAGACATTTACATTTCTCGCAAACTTACATCATATCTCGATAAACTCATATTTGCTATCCAATTGATTAATAACCAAGTGCTAAAATCGAGTGTTAAAATAAGTTTAAAACAATTCAAAGGGTGTTAAGTCTTCCACCGATAAAACCAACACAACCAAGTTAAAGTTCAGGTTAAGCAGCTGAGTTATTCTACAACAAGCTCTATCGAGTCTGTGAGTGGCTAACTCTTGTTGAATAACCAACTTAGCTGTTCCTCAAGGACACAACTGTTTGAGTTAACTATGTAATAATCTTAAAAGGACTAAAATCGAAAAGTTGGTAAGGTTTATTCAACTCCCCTTCTAAACCTTACTCACACCCCTTGGGACCTACAAGTGGTATCAGAGCGGTTGGTTCATTGCACCTTCCGCACTGGTTACTAAACTAGATCTCTATCTTTTCAAAAGGTGTTAAACACTTGCATTTTCAAAATCTTTCATTATTAGCAAAGTTATTATCATGGAAGCAAATTTGACACGCATTCCTATGTTCACTGTAGAAGAATTTGATGATTGGAAAATTCGTATGCGGGGATCATCATCTGTCTGCTCTACGATGAAATATGGCTTGTGATAGATGATGGGCCACCGCAAATATTGAAAGTGAACACGATTTGTAAGAAGAAGCGACTGGTGAAGGAGAGGAAGTCATTGAAGAAAGACCAGCCATGGTTGAAAAACCAAGGACTGAGTGGACTAATGATGATAGGAAGAGATACTACTTGGACAATGTGGCCAAGGACATACTTTACAAGACTTTGGATAAAGCGATGTTCAACAAAGTCAAATCCGCAAAACAAAGAAAAGAAATTTGGAATAAGCTAACTTTAATTTGCGAAGAATCGAAGCAAATTAAACAAAATAAATTGTCTCATTCGTTGTTCAAAAATTTGAAAATTTCAAAATGTTTGCAGGTGAATCCATGGATCAACTGGATGTAAGATTCACTGAAGTCACAAATGAGCTTTCAGCTCTTGGAAAAGAATATACACAAAAGGAGATGTGTACGAAGATCTTGAGGAGCCTTCCAGCTGAATGGGAAATGAAGACTATGGCTCTAAGACATTCAATGGACCTCTCAAAAACATCCAACCATGAGCTATTCTCGGACCTCAAAGCCTACTAGTTTAAGAGAAGAAAAGATCAAGAGGAGACAGATGTACCCAAGACAACAGTTGCGATAGTCAAGGATGGAAAGAGAGTCTGAACCAAAGGAAGCCATAGACCAAGAGGAGATTACCCTAATGGTTAAAAGATTCAACAAGTTCTTCAATAAGAACTATAAAAAAACAAGGGTGAATCCTCCAAGAGACATTCAACTCCTCTAAGTTAAGGGAGGACATGCCACCCAAGAGAGCCGAGCATCAAAGGGTAGAATATCGGAGAGCCGATAATCAAGGACATAAAGAGTCTGATCTAAGAGTTTAAACCTATGTTGGAACTGCACAACCAAGACATTTTGCGATTGATTGTTCCTATCCACCATCCAACAAATATAGGAACGAAGAAGAAAGAAAAGTCTTGAGAGAAAGAAGACGAGGAAAAAAGAAAGCCATGTTGGGCTTTCTTTGAGAGACAAAGTCTAAAGAAGCGTGATTTCGAGAGACTCAGAGAGAGAAGTGACTACTCAAGTGATTCTCGAAGAAGAAGCCATGATTTGTCTTATGGCTAAAGAACAAGATCAACCGGACGAAGAAGATGAGGTACACTCTAACTCATCTCATTCAGATTCAAGTGATAGTGATTGTGATACACACACTTCATCACCCACTGATTTTTATGATTCATTAGGCAAAATGATAAAAAAATTTGAGCACATTAAATCCTCACACACACTTCTAAATGAGGAAAACTGCCAGCTCAAAAGCCAAAACTCACAGCTAACTAAGGAGCCGAGTACTCTAAGTCACATAATCTGTTGTTGAGAACACAGAGTCAAGAGAGAATGCCAAAATGATAGCAGAAATATCTGCTATAGAAAAGAGGGAAAATGATCTCAAAAATGTGATTGCCTCATTTACAAAGGCATCCAAATCATTGGATGATCTTATCATGAGTAAAAAAGAATGTGGAGATAAGACAGGCATATGATTCAATTCCTTTGTGCACAGTCAAACTCCAAGAGTGAATTTGGAAAGAGGATCTTCAAGCAATGAAGCATCCCAAAAACCCAAAACACCAAATGTTGCACCCACATTCACTCCTAAGCACAATCACAAACAAACTGGCCTTGGATATAAAGGGAAAGAAAAATAGCCGATTGAGTATCTTTGAGAGGACAAGCGAGAAGAAATCCACCGAGTTCCTCAAAGAAACTCCAAACAAAAATACTATGAAGAGCAAACATAGCTACCGAAACCCTTAATTTCATCGAAAAAAAATATGATGGAAATGGTAGAAACTATCCAAACCAAGTTGATTGGAACAATGCTCTTGGTGCCTGTTTCAATCCATATAATGCTTTTTTGAGCTTGTACACCTTATCTCCAATAGTCTTCTGCTCAAAACCTGGAGGTTGTTCAACATAGACTTCTTCCTCTAGCATAGACATGTCAAGTGGGTCGGGTTGGGTTGGCCCGGCCCAGGCCCGCATATGCCCACCTCTCAGCGGGCTGGTTTAGCCCACCCACCACCCGCACAAAGGCGGGCGGATGAATAAATGTATAAAATATTAGGCCCAACTAGGCCCACTAGCCCGCCTCTAGTGGGCCGGTCCTGGGCCTGGGCCGGGCCAAACGAGCTGGGCCGGCGGGCTTGGCTATGTTATGTGTATGTGTGTTTGTTGCTTTATCTCTAAATGAATATAAATGAGCATCAAAAAAGGACTTGGCTTGGTGGTTGGCTACTGCATTGTCTATCAAGATGTCAGGGGTTCTAATCCACCATATTACATTATTTTCATACTTTTGTAATCCATTTATATAAGATCTAAAAAGTAAAAAAAAAAAAGAAAAATGAACCCAACCCACTTGGGCCTGAGCCGATCCTGGGCCGGGTTGCTAACGGGCCCGAGGTGGGCCAGGGCTGGTCCGGGCCGGTTTGCGATAGTTGGGCCCAATAGGGGCCCATATCATATGTATAGGACCGGCCTGAGGGACACCAACACTATTCGCGGGCGATCTGGTAAGCCCCAAATCGGGCTCGACTGAATGAGCTAGGTTGGCCCAGCCCACTTGACATGTCTACTCTAGCATTCCATTTAGAAATGCACTCTTCACATCCATTTGATACAGAGTGAAGTTCTTATGTGCAACATAGGCAAGAAACATCCTTATTGCTTCTAATCTTGCAACAGAGCAAAGGTTTCATCAAAATCTATTCCCTCTTCTTGCAATACCCTTTGGCTACCAATCTTGCTTTGTTTCTCACCACCAGATCCTTCCTCATTCATCCCTGTTTAAAAATCCATTTTGTGTCAATTACATTTTGATGGGTTGGCCTTTGCACCAATTCCCATACCTTGTTTCTTTCAAATTGATTCAGCTCTTCTTGCATGGCTTGAATCCAATGTGTGTCATCCAATGCTTGTGACACATCTTTTGGCTCTATTTGGGAAATACAACAAGTAAACATTGCTTCATGATGTGCTCTGGATCTAGTTTTATGCCATCTCTTACATCTCCAATGACTAACTCTGGTGGATGGTCTCTCAGCCATCTCACATCAGGTTGAAGCAAGTCAGCTGGATTCAGCCGTCTCTCAGCTGAGTTGTCTTGAACAGCTCTTTCATCTTCATTTAGCTGTAGACTTTCCAGCTGTCTTTGAGATTCAACTATCTCATCTTCATCTATGTTGATTGTTCTTATTTCAGCTTCAACATAAGGACTCTTCTGCATAGTTGGTTGATTCGTATTGTCAGCTAACTCTTCAATGTCTTCTCCATTCACATTGGGTTCATCAAAAACCACATGGATAGACTCTTCTATGACCATAGTCCTCTTGTTCAAAACTCTGTAGGCTTTGCTCTCAGCTGAGTATCCCAAAAAGATACCTTCATCAGCTTTAGCATCAAAAGCCTTCAAATTATCCTTGCCATTGTTGCGGATGAAGCATTTACATCCAAATATCCTGAAGTACCCAACATTTGGCTTTCTCCCTGTCCAAATTTCATAGGGAGTCTTGGTTAATTGCCTGTTAATCATGCATCTATTTTGAGTATAGCATGTTGTGTTAATGGCTTGACCCAAAATCTCTTAGGCAATCCACTTGATTAACATGGTCCTTGCAGCTTCCTTAAGAGTTACATTCCTTCTTTCTCCCATTCTCACAAAGGAGTTCTTGCTGCGAGATAACTCATGAGCAATACCATTTTCAACACAATCGAGTAATTATCCTATTGACAAACTCGGTTCCTCTATCGACTTCATCTTTATAATGGTTTGGCTCTTTTCATTTTGAACTTTTTCATCAAATTGTGAGGTAACTTTTGCGAGTTTTCTTCTTTTGCACATGAAAATTGTCCATGTATATCTTGAATAATCATCTACCACCACTAAGGTGTATTTATTTCCACTTATCTTTGATCGCTCAACTGGACCAAATAGATCCATATGCAAGAGATGTAATATCCTTGTTGAAGAAGGACTTGGCTTGTCCTTGAATGAAGATTTTATTTGCTTTCCCATCTGGAAAGCATCACATACACTTTCTTTCTTGTACACTGAGTCTGGCAATCCTTCTACAAGATGACTCCTTGCAAGTTTGTTGATTGTCTTGAAGTTCGAGATGACTCGACGGCTTCTTGTGCCACAACCAACTTGATTCGGTGTGCTCTTTGCTAACAGACAACAAGTGCTTGGGGTAGCAGTAGACCAATCTACTACATACATATTCTTTTGTATTGATCCTTGCATCACTATTTCATTTGATTCAGCATCCTTGATCTGGCACACTCCCATATTAAATCCAACATTGTAGCCCTTGTCACAGAGTTGGTGATGCTTAAGTTGAAGTTGAGGCCTTCAACATAAGTAACATCTATGATTTCCAATCCATTTTTCTTGATAGATCATGTGCCTTTGATTTCTCCCCGGAGCTTCATTTCCTCCAAATATGACTTTTGCACCTCTAATCTCCTTAAATTTTGATAGGTTTTTCTTGTTTCTGTCATATGTCCGGAATAGCTACTATCCATGTACCCGAGGTTCCTTGCACTCACTTATTCCTTGAACCCGCAATCAAGGAAATTAGTTTAGGTACCCATACTTGCCTGGGTCCTGAGGGGTTAGTGCTATAAGATGATCCAACCAACCTATAGCCAAAAGACTTGGCTATAAGAGGTTGCCATCTATCAGTGCCATAATCATAGTGCATATTAGCAAATTGCTTGGGGGTTTTGAAATTTGGTATAGAAGAGAAGTCTTCTATAAAAATACCAATGAACACATCAGTCAAGAGACATGGATGCAGAAGGCAAGGCTACAGATCAAACAAGATATAGAGCTCTCATTGGATCTTTGCTCTACTTAACAGCCAGTAGGCCAGACATCACATTTGCAGTAGGTGTGTGTGTGTGCAAGATTTCAATCTGCACCAAAGGAGAGCCACTTGACTACAACTAAGTGAATCCTAAGGTATTTGAAGGGATACCAAGAAGTTGGCTTATGGTATCCAAAGGAAGGTGGATTCAAGCTTATTGGTTACTCAGACTCAGACTATGCTGGATGTAGAGTTGACAGAAAGAGTACTTCAGATACATGTCAAATGCTTGGAAATAGATTGGTTTCCTGATTTAGCAAGAAGCAAAACTCAATAGCCATATCCACAGCTGAAGTAGAGTACATAGATGCGGGCAGCTATTGTGCCCAAGTCTTATGGATGAGACAACAGCTGAGAGATTATGAGATTGAAGAAAAAGAAATTCCAATTATGTGTGATAATACTAGTGCTATTGCAATCACTCAAAACCCTGTGTTTCATTCAAGAACAAAGCACATTGATGTCAGATATCATTTTATAAGAGATCATGTTGAAAAGAAAGACACCACTTTAGAATATATCTCAACTGATAAGCAGTTAGCTGACATATTCACTAAGCCCCTATGTGAATCAAGATTTGAAGAGCTTAAGAATGAGCTAGGGTTAATTGAGCTGAGTTAACACTCAGAAGACTCAATCAACAGAGATAGTTGATGAGAAAATGAGAAAAGAGCAAGTTTCACAAATCAGCCAAGTGAAACAGCCATGTCGAAAAGTCAGTTGTATCGAGTTAGCTGACAACTGAGTCACTTAATGAAAAGAGAGATGCAAAGTTAAGTCATATTTGATATATGCTGAGTCATTTATGAACTAAGTGACAAAAATGCAGTCGTTTTAAATGAGCGGTGATGTTTTTAAGGATGACGTCAGTATAATAATGACGGGAACAGTAAAAAGTTGCATAGTAAGCATATGATTGGATATAAATGCTGCCGCATTAAATACGAGGAATTAAATGTGGTTTTGACGTTCTAATCTGAGCCGTTGCTCTCGATCAAAATTCAAAATCCACAGAACTGTTCTTTCATAACCCTTATATATATATATATATGTTTTTCAGCCTTCTCTCTCACTTACAGAAACTGTTCATCTTCAAGCAAGGCAAAAGCAAGTCATATTTTCTCTCGGAAACCCTAAGTACTCTCAAGAAAGTTCGTCAGTTTTAATCGGTAAAACTTTCTAAAAATGGCACCAAAGTTCGATTTTGTCAATCTCTCTAAGCAAATCCACTCATAAGCATCAGTGGATTTCGAAGGAATGGTAAAGCAGGGTTCTGATGAAACCCTAGTTAAGAAGATCACTGAGATGCTAGAAAAGTCAGGTCTCAAAACTTTTCTAACCATGGAGTATTCCCACACCTACCTTGAGATAGCTCAGTTCTACGTAAATGAGGAGGTGCAGGACGAAGGGATCAAGTCTTCTGTCCACCGCAAGGATATAATAATAAATGCTAAGGACCTTGCGGAGCACTGCTTGTTGCCGTCGGAAGGCATAAAAGAAATTCATGAAGCTGATGTAGACTTGGCTGCTGCGTGGAAAGAGATAGCCGAACTGGAGTGTGCTGCCAACGTGATCTACACAGCTGATAAGAAACTACTGAAGGACGACTATCATAAGCTAATGGATGTCGTCACCAAATGTGTAGATATGAAGTTTGGCAGCTTCAACCAGCTATCAAAGACTAAGCTGATCATCATGGCTACGATCATGCAGGGCAAAATGATTAAGCTGAAGTTCGTTCGTGTATGCAGACTGCATCAATGTGATGAATAAGACGTTTAAGGAAGATGGATCCTTTGGAGGATCTCTTGGATATGGCCTTGTAATTGGCCACTTGATGGAAGTGAAGGGTATTGTCCTTCGACATGGCAAACCCTTCCATGTCAACAAAAGGATGTTCCGGGCTAACCTCTCTAGTGCCCAGAAGAGAGCCCATGCAAAGAAGGCTGACACCAGCGAGGGGGAATCAGCTGACCACAAGGACACAACTTCTACCCCTCCTCCAAAGAAGAAAGCTGCCCCTGCAGCTCCGAAGAAGAAGGCTGCTCATGCAGCTAAGAAAAAGGATGCACCTGCCCCTGCAGCCGAGTTGCACTGCTCGTGCGGCCCGAGACTCACTGCCCCTGCGGCGGATCACCCGCCCCGCAGCCGGGAGAGGAGGAACACCATACTCCTTCTTCTGCTGTCAAAAAGAAGAAGCGTACTACCAAGACAAGGAAGGCAGCTGTGAAAGCTATCTATTTTCATAAACCAGAAAATATTGAGGAAGAGGTTCCCTTGCTACCCAAAAAAAGAAGACTAGTTAGGCAGTCTAAATTGGAGAAGACAGCTGAATCTGCAACTCAGCTGGAGAAAGCATCCGAGACTACTGAAACTCAGGAAGTGTAGTCTCCTGAAGTGATTGATGAATCCACTAAGACTGCTGAGGGCAATCAGCAGAGTCCCGATGAAGACTCGATTGGCGTCGAGGCCGTGAGAAAGTAAAGCATCGAGACAATCAACATCCATTGAAAGAGTTGTCTCTCCACTGCTTCTGATCTTTGCTAAAAAGCGAGGAAAAGCGAGTCTTACGCTTTCAATTCCTGAAAAAGAAAGGCAAGAAGATGAAGATGATGATGACGATGTCATCATGTACTCTCGACTATATCCAGGACATCCGAGACGCGTCTAAGAGAATGGAGAAATGGAAACTTGATCACTCGAGGATGCGTTCGCTCATCCTGAGTACATTGAAGAGGAAAAAGAGTTGCTTCATTTTCTTGGGGTCTCGACTATTTGACAGGCCCTTGACGGAGACAATTGTATGGAACTCCTCCGTATCATTAAAGATGATGAGAAAGATAAGGCTGAGGAGGAAGCCCGTGCACTAGAAAAGTCCAAAATATGCATGTTCACTTTGGTATTCACGAGCATACTCATGAAACTCTTGTGTACTTAACTCTTGTTGAGTAAACAGCAGAGGATTTGAGATATGGATCTCATCATTGCCGCGAGAGATGTCGACAAACGAGCTCGAGGGAATCAAGACACATGCATGAGCAACGATTGGTTAAAGGACCGGGAGAGTCATCTCAATCTCTCATGTAGATCGATCCTCTGGGAGTAGCACAACACATTGCCTCACTCATCATTGCAGTCACGTCCCCTGTACAATCGGAGGATGGATCTAAGGGCATTGGCAATGAAACTGGGATTTTGGGTACTCAAGTTGAGACAACCCCTGAAGAAGGTGTTTTACCACCTGCCCCAGTGGCTGAGCACTCAACTGAAGAAGCCGCGAGTCTGGAGAAGGGTGACCCCACCATTAGTCACTCAACTCAAAAGCGTCGGCTAAGGGGGAAACTCACTCCACCACAGCAGGGTTGGAGGTTGATGTGGATGACTCAAATTTGGAGAAAGGAGGCGAAGTGGAAACTGAGAAAGAACCATAGCAGAATGAAATTGACGAGGCTCGGGCAGTTGAGTCTGTCTCAGCTGAAATGTCAGCTGCTTTGAAGGCTAATGACGATGTTCTTACAGTCGAGGCACAAGATGGAGATGCCCTGGGAGTTAACACTCTGGGCAGTGAAAGTGCAATCCAAGGGGTTGAGACTCCTATAGATGCCATGGTCGAAGACCCTAAGACAGCTGTGTCTGTCGAAAGGAATGTCGAAGACACTAAGATAATTGAGGCTGTCGAAAGGAACGTTGAAGGCCTCGCAGCAGTTGAGTCTGCTGGAGGTATTGAAGGCCTAAGGGAGGTTGAGACTTCCCTAGGTAAGGGTGAAGAGACACATAACATTACTCCAGTTCAATGTGCTGAAATAGAAGAGGAGATAAACGCACTTCATGACTCCCAGGAGAACTTAGACACATCATTCTTGGGGTCTGAAGATGAAGCTGAGTCCACTCCAGTTGCAGATCCAAAGGACCCAGCTGAGGATGTTCTCAAAACTACGAGCCAGCTAAGTGACAAAGTTGCTAGTAAAAAATTCAATTTCGATGATGAGCCAAGCCCACAGGTCTCATCATCATCCGATGACGCTGATGATGCAGCAGAGGAACCGGTTATTCATTTAGAAAAATCCACTGAGACTGATGACGCTGTTAAGACAGCTGAGGCTCAGTCAGCTGGGCAAAATCTCTCAACTGCCCCAGCTACGACACAGTCCACTACACAGGCTTCTACAGCTGTAGCAGTAACGACTCCACCAACTCTGTCATCACAGGCACACACCTCACAAACCATCGCATATGTGAGTGATGATGCCTTTCCAAAGATATTTCCTTTCACGTCGATCCTACCAGATTTGGAAGAAGAGACCGCTGCTGAACAACGAAGATTCTTTATAAGAGAAGATCCAATCATCCCTGCTAACATAATTATTCCAGCCGAGTTCAACTTTGTTGAAGAGTGGCCTACAACTGAATCAAGTGAGGCAAACAGTTTCGTGAGATCTTCAAGAAGATCTCAGAAGAGATTGAGAAAATTGAAAGACATCAGGCCTCACTCGACTTAAGACGGACAACAGGGATGCTACTCTCACAGCAGACTTGAAAGGGATAGTGGTGCGAATACGAGAATGGTCTCATCAACAATCTACCATGCGACTCGAACAAATTCGTTATTTCAAAGCACTATATGGCAGAATGCTCATCTGGATGGCTGACAATGCTGATCTAAAGCAAAGGATGCAGGCGTATATCGAAATGTTACATGAGTCTCACAAAATAGAAATGGAGATGCTGCAAGAATTCCAAAGAAAAGAAATTATGCGGCTTGAGAAAACAATGAATGACAAATTCAGCCTATCATGGCTGAAATGAAGTTGGTGGTAGCCGAGTCCAAGGCAACTCGCTCAGAATTTCGGACAGCTTATGCTGCAGCAGACCCCAAACAATCTTCCGCTCTCAGAAGACTCGATTTCATGCTTGAAGGCATGTGCCCAGGGGTCCCTCTCTCCTTTGATGATGCCAAAAGGGGAAAGATGAGTCCCTAAGGAGATAAAAGAAGAAAAGCTGAAAGAATCTGCAGTTGAGAAAATTGCAGCTGAGAAGAAGGAAAAAGTAGTTGAGGGGGAACATTCGAAAGATCTTACATTAATGATAGCTGAAACCCCTCAGCAGGGTCAAATTACTGCCTCCATCGTAGTGATAGGTTATTTGTTCTTTGATTTTCTCCCGCCTTGACGGGCATGACATTGTATGACATTTTGATTATTTGATATACAGGAAGGGGGATCACGCCTCAATCCTCCACCCCCCGAGGTGATATTTTGCAAAAAAAAAAAAAAACTTACCCATTGGGCACTCTGCTGCGCCAATGTCGGAGAAAAGACGAATTATCGAAGCGAGGGATTGAGGAGTTCACAAATATGTAAAGTCTTTCAAGTTAAATGTAAGATATTGCATTAGGCATGTATTCATGCATGAGATTACTTGTTGAGCTCTTTTAGCTCATTCCAAGAATGTGAATATTTTGGATGAGAATTTTTAGAGGAAGGAGATGGCGTAGTGCGGTGACTGGGAACCATTTTCAAGTTTGACTTTTTAGTTTATGTTAGGAAATTTATCTTGTAGATTTTGATGATACCATGTAAAACTTAAACTAGAAAGTTGGCAACCCATTTTCCTTATAATTTACATTGTAATAGATGGGGCTGGGAAAGCTGAGTCAAGTCAGCTACGCCTGGAAATACAAGAAGTCAACCAAGACTGAAAAGACTCATTCCGCGAGACAGTGAGTATGGCAAATAAGGTAAATCAAGAACTCGATTGAAGGTGTATCACTGTTAAACAAATTTTGTATGAAGAGTCGTCAGTCAACTCAAGCCAAGTCTCAAGTTGAAGTGACAGATGAGTCATCCAAGGATTGGAAGCTAACTCAAGTCACCTGGGGAATAAAAGACTGCAGTCAAGTCAAGAAAATTGAAAGAGATCCGTTGATGAAAGTCAAGAATGTTACTCAGAATAGTAACATGTTAGAGTTGTCAGAGATAAAGTGTTAGTTCCAGTTATGTGCAAAAGGAACAAACCAATGGGAAGCATTGTACCAAGTGTAAGAAATGTTGCAATGCTGCAAGATATTAAATACGAGGAAATGTCAACATCAAGGACTGCAACAAGACAAGCCAACGAACACAAGTTACTTTTGAAATCAGCCTATCTCTTCAGCGGGCAAAATTTCAAAAGTTCACTATAAAAGGCTGAGGAAATTCATTAGTGTAACGACCCGTATTTTTTTTCTTAATAAGAATTTTATTAATCATGTTATTTATTTATTTTATGGAATAATAATGGAGAATTAGAAGTGTATCAATGATTTTTATGGATTACTGTACACTTATAAATTTTTCGATGTATACTTATATGTATTTTGCTGTATAAATAGTTAATTTTTATGTATGTATTTATGTTGATGTATACTTATTTTTTTTGTTGTATACTTATATTTGTTTTGATGTACACTTATATGTGTTTTGTTGTATATTTATATTTTTGTTTGACAATTGTAATATACAGTACAAATATGTTAAATGTACAACATAATATTGTTAAATATACAGTAAATATATGTTAAATATACAACACAATAATGAGCGCGATTTTCTCTCTCTCTCTCTCTCTCTATATATATATATATAATTGATTTACTTAATCAACGGTCCCCACATATTAATGAGAGTGATTCTCTCTCTCTATATTGATTCCTTAATTCACGGTCCCCAAATATTTTTGTTTTGACCATTTTAATATACAGTAAAATTATGTTAAACATACAACAAAATAGTGTTAAGTATACATCAAATATATGATAAATGTACATGATACTGCATGGCAGGGCACATGCGTGATTTTCTCTCTCCAACGCGATTTTTCTCGCGATTTTCTCTCTCCTAATAACTAATTCCATATTTGGATGGTCCCCCACATGTTTGTTTTGACAATTATACCCTTATTTTGCCTTAATTAAATGTTATTGTAATTTTAACCCCTATTTATCTTAGCCATTGATATAGATAAGAGAGGGTTAAGATGAGTCCACATTGTCTCACTATAATATGTGGTCTCATTGTATCCTCCCCCCTCATATATATATATATATATATATATATATATTAATATCAATATTAATGTTCAGGATTTTGCAAGATCTATGGTTATGATTTTGCAGTAAAATAATTCTTGAATTTAGCAAGTGAAAATGGGCGAAAATAATTTAGTTATAGACTTTTGCTATTAATTACCCTCAATGTATTGATTGTATAGAGAAATTATAGGATTGATCATTGAATTTTCAGATTTTCAAATCGGTAAAATTACTACAATGATCATGAGCGAAAAATAAATAGTCAATAAAATATTTTCATTAATAAAAATATTGTCATTGACTTACGAAAGCAAATAACAACTAATTTTGGATGGCTCCAAAATATGAATTAGTTGAGAGATTTTCCTATTGATTTTTGGAAAAGCGTACCTTAAGATTAAAGATTTCTCAATCTAGAAAATTTTACAATGTATTACCTTAAATATCATATTAAAAAAATACAATATTTGGTCACCGGAAAATTTCATTATTCATTTGCTAAGAAATACTATTTCGATGAGCAAGAAATCTGTATATATTATTAAAGGAAAAACTACATTTAGAAACTTATTATACCTAACTTAGTTATGTAAATACTCAGATCATTACGAACTTACCAAAATTAAAAAAAAACTGTTAATTAACAATATTTGATTTAAATTTTAGATACTTACGAAATTCAAAATGGTGACGAATATTTGATTGCCTAAAATCACTTTATATATTTATTTTATAAATTAGATGCAAAAAATGTGTAAACTAATAACAACAATTAATCTTAAAGTAGTCCAATCTATATATAGGAAATTTATAAATTAGATGTCAAGAATATGAGCATATTAATAAGGAAAAAAGACTAACAAACAGATTTAGATGCCAAAAGTATGAGCACAATGATAAGGGAAATAATCCAACAAAAATAGTTACAGATAAAATTAGTACCATTTAGGCGGGAAAATATTTCACTAAACTTCTGCTATTATATATATATATATATATATATAGATTTTTAGCAGTATAAATGTTTAACATTAATTATAAAATAATGAAATTTATTAAATATATATAAGTATAAAAAATAAAGTATAAAAAGAAATAATCTTGTCGAAATGATTTTTTTGAAGCAGAACAAATAATAGTAAAAGTATAAGAATATGAAAAATGATGCGGGGCTACAATGCTGAATAAAAATGGTGATCGAGTCATATTTTAAGTCATCCCGAGCCGGATACGAATCTGAGAATAAGGAAGAGTTGCGAACATAAAGGAAACGCGCTTTGGGAAATAAAGTATTCATGTAGTGACCTGAGCTATACCCATATAATGACCTGATCCGTATGACAGGAACCAAGCATGACCTGACAATCACTAACTAGCCGAGATAGTGGAATCCACCTTTTGAGGAGAGCAAAGTGACGTAAAGTAGCCGGTGTCAAAGTCGACATGGCCTGTATTTAATGCTTCCTTGGTAAGACCTGACATGCATTAAATGCTCTCTTGGTAAGACCTGACAGGCATTAAATAATTCTCAGGTAAGACCTGACAGATATTAAATGTTTCCTAGGTAAGACCTGACATGATTAATGAGGTTTAGAGTTCGACCTTAGGGGCTTTAAATGCTTAGGAGGGCTGATTTGACTGAGAGTAACTAGGACAAAGGCTAGGCTGATAGTTAGTGTAACGACCCGTATTTTTTTTCTTAATAAGAATTTTATTAATCATGTTATTTATTTATTTTATGGAATAATAATGGAGAATTAGAAGTGTATCAATGATTTTACTATATAATTAATTTGTAAATTATGGATAATAAAAGAGTCTTTTTAATTGGGCTGTTGATTTATTTTATTTGGGTCTTATAATAAATAATAGGACTTTTAATTAGTTTAGAGTATTAAAGATGACCCATGTTGTTAGTAAGTTAATAATAAGCCCATGTACCCAAAGCCTAGTCTAATTGGGAGTAGGTTAAAATACAGTTATAAGACACGAAAACAGAACGCAAAACACACGACATAACAAACGCAGAGAGTGAGAAAGAGAACGCCCACGGCGTTCAAGAGCAGAACGCAGAGAGATAAGAGAAGAGAGGGGAGAAAAGAAGAAAAAAAAGTGATTTCCCCAACGCGGTTGATTCGATAGAGGCCTGAGAAGAATTTTAGTATCCATAAGTTGAACAGACAAGTAATCTATTTAGTTTTCACGTAGATTTAGGTTTTGATTATTGTTATGCATGTGATTTTCATTGTGCTAATCTCAATGCTTGTCCCCTTACCATGTTTGACTATGTTATGTATGTGATTTCATTATGTTGATCCCAATGTTTGTTGCCTTATCATGTTTGACTATAAGGCTTGTGGTCTTAAATGTTATAAACTTTCATGTATTGGGCTTGCCGCTAACTATGTATGATTTGAGTGTGTGCTTTTCTTTGAGTGTATGTATTTTTCTAACTAACTGAATGTTGGGTTAAACTATTTGGACATATGTTTTTGCCCTATCTAACTTGGATATTAGGTTTTCCCACTAACTAACTGAATGCAGGGTAGTTTTCCCTTAATTAGTTGAATGAAGGTTTCCCTTTACTAGTTGATTGAGGGGTTTCCCTTAACTAATTGAATTTAGTTATTTTCATAAGTAATTGAATGTAGGGTTAGTTATTTCCATAGATAATTGAATGTAGGTTTGACGTATGTTCCTCGCTTAACTAATTGAATGTAAGGTCTACCCTAAATAGCTTTGAATCAATGAATGTAGGGCTTTCATTTAATTAGTTGATCAATGTAGGGTTTTTCCTTAAAGAGGTTTGAGTAATTGAATATAAGGTTTTCCCTTAATTAAATGAATGTAGGGTATTCCCCTAACTAAGTAAACGTATGACTTTTCTCCAAGTATATTTGAATCTAGACTCTAGAATTAACTAATTAATTAAACGCAAAGAGTATATGGTTTATCCCTGATTAACTGAATGTAGGATTTTCAATAATTAGTTGAGTATAAGGTTCACCCTAATTAACTAAATGTACTTTTCTTAACAAATTGGATATATGTAGCGCTTCCCCTAAATAAGTTTGAATCGTTGAATATATGGTTTCCCTTAATTAGTTGAATGGAGGGTTTTGTTTCTCGAATTGTTTCAGCTACTATGATTTAGTTATTATGATATGCGCTTACGTTTATTCTCGTTATTGCATTCATGTATCATGTTAATGTATGTTCATAACATTTCACGAGCATCCCAGATTAAGTCAAGTCAAGTCTTAAAGTTTAGAATTAATAATGTTTTTAAAAAAAGAAATGGGTGCACATTGTTCTATGATCTTTGGAATGAGTGGAAATGAGCGCTGGGGGACAAAGCGTTCCGACCATGTGCGCTTGCGCTAATGTTAATGTTCAAGGAAAAGGGCCTTCGGGCAAAATGAATGGAAATGAGCCTTCGGGTAAAATGTTGACGGGTTCCAAATAACAAGGCCCACTGCGACCCTGATTAGAACAATGTGTTACCAAGTGAGCTCGCGTCCTAAGAACGTTTTACGAAAAGAAAGATAAAGTTTTAAGTATGAATGTGAAAGGTTTTTAAGTAAAGAATATGTAAAGTCTTTCAAGTTAAATGTAAGATATTGCATTAGACATGTATTCATGCATGAGATTACTTGTTGAGCTCTTTTAGCTCATTCCACGAATGTTGAATATTTTTAGATGAGAATGCTTGAGAGGAAGGAGATGGCGTAGTGCAGTGACTCGGGGAACCATTTTCGAAGTTTGACTTTTTAGTTTATGTTAGGAAATTTATCTTATAGATTTTGATGATACCATATAAAACTTAAACTAGAAAGTTAGCACCCCATTTTCCTTATAATTTACATTTTAATAGATAGGGCTGGAAAAGCTGAGCCAAGTCAGCTACGCCTGGAAATACAAGAAGTCAACTGAAGACTGAAGTGAAGACTCCGCTGCAAGACAGCTGAGTATGGCAAAGAAGGTAAATTAAGAACTCGACTGAAGGTGTATCAACTGTTAAGCAGCTGTATGAAGAGTCAGTCAAGTCAACTCAAGAAGCCAAGTCTCAAGTTGAAGTGACATATGAGTCATCCAAGGATTGGAAGCTAACTCAAGTCACCTAAGGAATAAAAGACTGCAGTCAAGTCAAGACGACTGAATGAGATCCGTTGATGAAAGTCAAGAATGTTACTCAGAATAGTAACATGTTAGAGTTGTCAGAGATAAAGTGTTAGTTCCAGTTATGTGCAAAAGGAACAAACCAATGGGAAGCATTGCACCAAGTGTCAGAAACGCTGCAATACTGCAAGACATTAAATACGAGGAAATGTCAACATCAAGGACTGCAACAAGACAAGCCAACGAACACATGTGACTTTTGAAATCAGCCTATCTCTTCAACGGGCAAAATTTCAAAAGTTCACTATAAAAGGCTGAGGAAATTCATTGAGAAAAGGTTACCTGAACCACGAACAAGCAAGCAATATTCAAGCTATTAGCCTGAAATATTCTCAAGTATATTCAAGCAAATCCTCAAGCCTGAAACTCGAAGGAAATTGATCCAACACAAGCTGTGAAGGAAAGACAACTTCAAATTTGTTGAAGAGGAAACTTTTGAGGAATCAAAAGGGGTCTACTTTCCAAGGAGGATCGTAGAAAGGTTCAAGGTCAAACCAGTATCAAGTAATTGGAGGGCTTCGTGATCAAATCCAAGAGCTTGAGAAAGTGAGCTGAAGTAGCAAGGCAGTTGCACTGTGAAGAAGCTGAGTCGGAAGAGAAGCCAACTGTGTGACCAAGGCTGTCTCTAGAATGTTGACCACTTTGTAAACAGATCTATTACATAGTGGATTCCTCCAGGAGTTGGAGAAGAGAGGATTAGAATAATTACCCCATCTTCGAACCTCTATAAAAATCAACTGTGTCATTTATTTTTTAGCACATTTACATTTCTGCAAACTTACATCATATCTGCTGATAAACTCATATTTGCTATCCAACTAATTAATAACCAAGTGCTAAAATCAAGTGTTAAAACAAGTTTAAAACAATTCAAAGTGTGTTAAGTCTTCCGCTGATAAAACCAACACAACCAAGTTAAAGTTCAGGTTAAGTAGCTGAGTTATTCTATCAACAGCTCTATCGAGTCTGTTGAGTGGCTAACTCTGCTGAATAACCAACTTAGTCGTCCCTCAAGGACACAACTGTCTGAGTTAACTCTGTAATAATCTTAAAAGGACTAAAATCAAAAAGTTGGTAAGGTTTATTCAACCCCTCCTTCTAAACCTTACTCACACCCCTTGGGGCCTATAGTTTATTAAACGATGAATGCCATTTTATTTTAAGTATGAATGTTTTAGACTAGTAGTTATTAGTATTTAATTCCGCTGCAAAGATTTAAAACGAAGATAAAAGTTTTTACTATTTTGCAAGTTAGATATTTTTTAAAAGTGTTTCTCTTTGTTTATTATTTTCATATTAAAGTTCAAGTAATCTAGAAAAGGGCGCTACAGTTAGTAATTCACATGCCAGGTGGGAACGTACGACCTGGAACCAAGAAGGCAAAGCCACTTACGATGAGACACGTGGTATGTTTGGGCATCAAGAAAAAGGTATAAATAAGAAGAGAATGTAAGTTTTGAATCATCTTTTTCATATATACTTGTCTTCATCTAAAAGGCATTCATACTCCACCTTTTACTAACTTGATCGTCGGAGTGCTAACGCGAACTCCTCCGTTTATCTTTTTCGGAGCTAGCAAGAGGTCAAGGTCGAGTACTATTGGATCTCGGAAACAAGGCCTTATCAAGTGGCGTCGTCAGGGAATATTTAGGTATAAGACGTGAGAATGAGTACTATTGGAGAGGGTTCTAGGGGGAAGGGAATAGTGGGGGTAGAGGACGAGTTAGTTACACCGTCGGATGTGTTAGGGGAGGGGGATAGGGCCAACATGATGCAAGGGGTGACCTTGACCCCCTTGACGAAAGGGTTGCCAGTTAGGAATCTAAATCTGGCTTTCGCGGAGGAAACTATCAGTGTAATGCAAGTACAACTGTCAGATCTTGTAACAGAAGCTGTGGGCGTGGTTTGGGCTAAGAGAAGGGTTGTGGCTGTAGACAAGGGCAAAAGAGGGGAAAGAAGGCATGTTACTAGGCGATGGGGAAAATCGGAAGGGAGAGAGGCCTATTGTGGTCCTAAAGAGGAAAGATGGAAGTCTTTGCGAGAGGAGGTTAGGGAGATGAAGAGGAGGATGTTCGGGCGGTGGTGAAGAAGAAGGATTCCATTCTGGATGAGGTGATGGGCGACAAGTTGCCTAGTAGCTTTAGGGCGTTGAACTATGATTATGATAGGACTAGCGATCATTGGGAGCATGTGTGCGGAGTTTGAGAACTCGCTTTGTTGCATGGGTATTCGGACGGGGTGAAATGTCGGGTGTTCTTAACCACATTGACTAAATCGCTTAGCAATGGTTTAGCCAATTGTCAATCGGCTCTATTGGATCTTTTGAGGAATTCATTCGACATTCTTACATCGATTCGCCCGGCCAAGAAAGCATCAAAAGACAAATGACGGCATTGTTTGGGATAAAGCAAGGGGAGAAGTAATCATTGAGGGCTTATGTGAAAAGGTTCACTTCGGCATCCCTGGAAGTGCCTTCGGCTACCCAGGAAGTGTTCTCTAGTGCCATATCTCAGGGGCTCAGAGAGGGGATTTTTCTCGATCTGTAGCAAAGAGATCTGCTAAATTTTTTGATGATCTATTGGCAAGAGCATAAAAGTATGTCAACTTGGAAGAGGCGCAGAAGAGCAAGAAGGAGGAAAGTCGTGATACGAAGAGGGATAGGGTGGAAGTCCTGCCCGAGAAGCCCAAGTGAGCTCGAGAATTCAATGGAGGTCCAAGCCTGCTAAATAGATCTTTGGACGCAAGGAGGTATACGTCCATGGTTGCGCCCCGGGCCCAGGTCTTGATGGCTACGGTGGGGCACAAGGAATTGCATTGGCCGGTGAATTACTTCATAGTACCTGCGAAGCCTCGGTCAAATTTCTTTTGCAAATTTCACAATGATTACGAGCATACTACGAAGGAGTGTAGCCACTTGAGGGATGAGATTAAGCGGATGGTGAGGAAGGGTTGGTTGCAGAACTGGATAAAGTCGGACAGATCTGTAGGAACATCTGGAGGCTCGCGGCCGCATGGAGGTCAGGCAGCGAGAAGGTCTGGCGCCCCACCTCCTAAAGCCCCAACAACATCCATGGGAACTATACACATGATCATGGGCGGACCAACAGATGGAGACTCTAATCGAGCTAGAAAGGCGCACGAGAAAGGGCGAGAGAGACAGTGCTGGATATTGGAGGGAGTACATTACCTGACATATCTTTTGGGAGGGCTGATGTAGGGCGAAGAGGGGTTCATAATGATGCTTTGGTGGTTACAGCAACCATAGCCAATTTCAAGGTTGCCAGAGCCATGGTTGATACGGGGAGCTCGGTAAACATATTGTTCTATGATTCATTCTTGAGAATGGGGCTGGAAATGGAAGTAAAGCTGGTAGAGACAACTCTCTTCGGATTCGGGGGAGGAGTGGAGGAACCAATAGGGTAGGTGACGCTACCCATGTCCTTAGGTACTCTGCCAACTCAAAAAAATGCGCATGGTAAATTTTCTTGTGGTCGATTTTTATTCTAGTTACAACTTATAATTGGTAGACTTTCTCTCAATACGTTTCAAGCTATTGTGTCCACGTTCCATATGAAACTTAAATTTCTGGGGGAAGAAGGGGTAGGAGAAGTTATAGGAGATCTGTTGGTGGCACAAAAATGTTATGTGGAAGCGGTCAGGAAGGGGGACTAGAAAAAATCAAAGCGAAAGGTAGTAGTCGAGCTCGATAAAAAGACGAAGCCCATTAAGATAGGAAAAAAGGAAAAGAATGAGGATTTAGATGTGTTGAGTTTGAGGCTGGAGGAAGAGTTGATGGCAATATCAATAGTGCCATGAGAGGATGAGAAAAGGACAAGGGTAGCTACGCGATTAAGAGCCGAACTTATTGCACAGGTCGTGCAGTGTCTTAAAGAAAATAATTATGTATTTGTGTGGACCCCATAAGATTTGTTGGGGGTCGACCCGAGCCAAATGACCCATCACTTGAATGTGGACTCAAGTAAAAGACCTGTGAAGCAACAAAAAAATGGCCATTTGGCTATGAGAAGGATAGAATAATTCGGGAAGAAGTGGAAAATTTGATGAATGCAGGACATATTAAAGAAATCCAATTCCCCGAATGGTTATCCAATACAGTTCTGGTGCCAAAAGGAGATAAGTTCCGAATGTGTATCGATTTTTGGGACCTAAATAAAGCTTGTCCGAAGGATCACTACCGTTGTCGTGAATCGATCAACCCGGTAGACTCGGCAAATAGGGTACGAACTACTAAGTATGATGGATGCATACCAGGGATATCATCGATCGGGTTGGTCAAGAAGATTGGAAAAGGGTGAGTTTCATAATATCGTCAGAACATATTATTATGTGTTCATGCCATTTGGATTGAAAAATACAGAGCTACTTATTAGAGGTTAATGGATAGAATGTTTAAAGGTCGAGTTAGGACGCAAGATGGAGGTTTACGTCGATGACATGTTTGGTAAAGAGCAAACGAGCGAGTCTCATACTCGAGATTTGGCTAAAACTTTTGTAGTCTTGAGGAAGTTTGAAATGAAGTTAAACCCGGCCAAATTTTCGTTCGGGGTCACATCGGGAAAGTTTTTAGGTTTTATGGTAACTGAGAAGGGAATTGAGGTCAACCCGAAAAAGGTAAAGGTTGTGGTGGAAATAGAATCGCCCACATGGGTGAACAAAGTGCAACAGTTGACAAGACGGATTGCAGCCTTTAATAGGTTTATATCTAAGTCTGCGGAGAGAAGCCTCCCCTTTTTCAAAATTTTGAGAAAGCCAAGAAATTAAAATGGACAGAGGAGTGTGAAATAGCCTTTAAAGAATTGAAAGCATTCTAGCTCACTACCATTACTCATTAAGCTAGTGGTGGGGGAAGACCTATACCTGTATTTGTCAGTAGGAGAAGGTGTTGTTATTTCATATTAATAAGAGAGGAAGGAGATAAACAGATGAGATCTATTAAGAAAATTCGGTTTTAAATATTCTTTACTACTTTGATTTGGGCAAATTCATCCATTTAAACTTTGAATAAATCCACCCGAACCAAGGAGTAGGGGAGAGTAGTTGATCCAAAGATTTTAGGTCATCCTAGATAGAGTGGACACGACAGAATAAGGAAGAGTCGAAGCAATGTAAATGAAGTCGCTGGGAAATAAAGTATTCATGTAGCGACACGAGCTATACCCATATAATGACTGATCCGTATGACAGAACAAAGCATGACCGACAATCACTAACTAGCCGAGATAGTGGAATCCGCCTTTGAGGAGAGCAAAGTGACGTAAAGTAGCCGGTGACGTAGCCGACATGGCCTGTATTTAATGCTTCTTGTAAGACCTAACATGCATTAAATGCTCTCTTGGTAAGACGTGACAAGCATTAATGAGGTTTAGGGTCCGACCTTAGGGGCTTAAATGCTTAGGAGGGCTGATTTGACTGAGAGTAACTAGGACAAAGATCAGGCTGACAGTTAGTAACTCACATGCCAGGTCGGGAAGGTACAAGGTGGCACCAAGAAGGCAAAGCCACTTAGGATGAGACATATGGTATGTTTGGGCATCAAGAAAAGGTATAAATAAGAGGAGAATGTAAGTTTTGAATCATTCTTTTCATATATTGGAGCTGGACATTTGCTCAAAAATAGCATGAACAAGAAAAATGGCCAAGACGGGGTTGAATTTAATCTTAGGTAGTTGAAATCAAATAGAATTTTAATCATTATTGGATGTAATACACCTAGATTCACTAGTGGTATTTGTATCATGTAACTATGTTGAGTAGAGCCAGCCAAAGATAAAGTCGGGCGGGTGCAATTTAATGGGCTCGAAAGAAATCGAACCTATTTGACCTGGTCCGATCGAGGCTGCCAAGCCGATTGACATGATGTAATTTATTTGTATTTTTAAAGCATGGGTTGTGTTAAGCTCCGAAAATGGCGGACGAGATGAATTACGGCCCAACCTGACCCAACTCGATTTTCTCTTTAGCCTAGCAGGGGTTATACTACCCAAGATATTCAAATGTACTTGAATGATATAGTTATGCTAGTTGAATTTCGGATTCAAAAAATTCATATTCCACTAGTAGATACATATTCACCATTGGAAGTGGTGCGGTGTTGTGGAAGTTCATAAAGCAAACGTGTATAGCTCATACCACCATGAAATCTGAGTTTATAATTTTAGAAAAAGTTGGTGAAGAAGTAGAGTGACTTCGAAACTTTCTAGAGGATACTCCATACTGGAGAAAACTTGTGCCTTCTGTGATAATTCACTGTGACACTCAAGTGACAATTGGGAAGACACAAAATAACATGTATAATGGTAAATCTTGACATATTCGCCGAAGACATAATAATATAAGACAATTAATCTCAAATAGTATAATTTCAATTGAACACGTAAAGGCAAATGACAATTTGGCAGACCCTCTCATGAAAGGACTTAATCGAGATCAATTGAGTAAATTGCTAGAGGAAATGATCTTAAGTCTACAGTAAAACAACCATCATAATGCTAACCCAATCGTGATGACTGGAGATTCAAAGAACTTGGTTCAACTGGAAAACTAATCTATGAAGGTTATTGTTAGTCCAAGTGGCTACGAAAATCTAGAGGGGGTGAATAGATTTTCCCGATTTTTCGATTAATGCTCTTTTTTCGAATATGAAGATGGCAAAGAAATAAAAGTGCAAAAAATAAATCAATACACAATGATTTAGAGTGGTTCAATTGACCTAGAGCCTAATCCACTACCACCCGGTATGTCCGAATGGATTTTGAAAAGGAAAACGGTTTTATTGATACCAAACGTATACAATTTTACCTTGAAAAGTACCACGTTCTTCATGCAATACCAACTTAGAAGAGCACCACACTCTTCTCACCTCTATGAAGAGCACCAATCTCTTCAATGCCTATTAAACAACTAAGTGTGTTCTTACCACAAGAACACTAACAATAATTTCTTGTTTTGGATGATTTTACAATTACAATCAAGATTACACTTTGTATGAAAATATTATAACTCAAAGTGCAAGTGTAATCAAGAAGGATATCCTAATAATCAAGATATGAAAGTGATAAGATTATGCTAATACAACCAGAATATGAAAATGAAGACTTAGAGAATTTTGTTGATTTCTTGTTGTGCTTTTGTATATTGAAGCGTTGTGTCAATCCTTCAATTTCTTCATCTATTTGTATAGAATTTGCTGTCAAAAATCATAAGGCGACCGATTGCTATATTGAAGTTCGAAAGTTTAAATTGTTGGATCAAGATTTGACATGGGTTGCTGTCAAGGGGGACCAGTCACAATCATAGGGCGACCGGTGGTTGTGCATGGCGACCGGTTGCCCTAGAATAGTGACCGTTCGACCTTTGAAATAGAGAGGAATAACCAAAAACTTCAAACTCCACGCCCTACCCTATCCTAAATCTCCTTTTTGTTCTGTCATTTGAAAACTTTCATGTATGGGTCTCCCTATAGGGGCGACCGGTTGACCTCAACATAAAGAGTTTGCCCGATTTTTGTCAAAAATAAAGTTCAAGAAGTGCTTCAAAAACATAGTAAAAATCACTTAAAATATTTTGAAGTCCAAATATTTAGGGATATTATTTTGGTATAAAAACTTATTTATATGAAATCATCAAAATCATAATAAAAATATTTTTCTAACAGTTATGTTGTAACACTTGAAAATTATGCTCCAACCCATCCGTAGAACCAAAACCAAGTGTGGAAACGCCTGCAATGTTGTGGTGAGGCTATATCATTTGACTTTTGATGATTCGTACACCACGATGAGATAGTGTATGTCATGAGACTCAGATTTAAAAAAGAGAAGTACTGGTTGCTTCAAAGTAATACCTATGAATCCAAAGAGGTGTCCAAGGATAAAATGGATAAAAATATGAGAACATAAAGTATTGAGACCTTATTGTGTTAATATTGTTGACTCGGTATACATGATGGTGAAATAATTCAAGGCATAGCATCCACTAAGCCGTCAGTGTACCCGATAATATTGACAATAGAAGTTTCAAAGCCACAAAATATCTTTCCAGATGCAATATTATCTCTTATGGATTGGGTATGCATGTATTAATTTTTCACAAATATGGGGGATTGTTGGAAATTTGGTTTGAATAAAGTGGATGATGACCTGATTTTGACCAATTTTTTTATGGCTAGATATATAATTTGAGAGAAAATAAATGATTTAATTTATTATTAATTTATGTTTTGAGTAGATGATCATAGAGTGTTTGAGTTCTAAAAAACAAACATTGGTGAGTCAAAAATTAATACACAAAGTCAGCCACACAAATGAACATTAAAGGTATATGAAAAATTTAAACTTCATCTCATGTTGGTTTTTTTAGTCTTGTTTATCATAATATATATACTAGAGATGTTATCACTTAAATAAATCATCACACATGTGGATGACCACCTTCGAGCCACACGCGCTCATGTACCCACTGTCCACTGGCAGTCTCCATCTACATCTTTTTTGTTTTATGACAGCAAAAAATGTTCGAAGAAAAATGTTTGAAGCATATAGTAACTTTCCGACTAGTGGCGCTGCTTTAACAGTTGGTATTTTACCAATTAATTGAGTATTTTAGATTAGGATTTGGTTGTATTTTGGGTGTTTTTAGAGTCGTTAAAGTCTAATTTATTTCATTTAGTATCGATGAAGAGTCAATACAGATTTGGTAGCCGAGAAATGAAGAAAACGATGAAAAACGGTGCGAAGAAAGAAAAATTCACGTTAGAAGAAGGAAAAATCGCATTTTGGCCCCTAAGGACGGGCGGGCATCGGCGCCCGCCATGAAATATAGCAGCGCCCATGACAGGCCGGCGCGACGCATGGACATGGTTGGGAGCTGCAGCGCCCGGGCGGAAAATTTGGACGATTGCGCGAGACATGGCGGCGGCTGGCTGCTCCTAACTCCTGCAGATCGCGCCCGGGCGGTATTTTGTGACTATTGCGCTAGGCGCCGCAGCCGCCCATGCCCGGCACCCTTGCGCCGGGGCGGAAATTCCTATGTTTGTCTACCTTTTTCTTGGATCTTGAGGGGGTTATAAATAGAGACATATGGGCGAGAATTCAGGCATCTTGGACCATTTGGAAGACAACAAAACAACAAGAAGACAAGGGAGAAGAATAGAAACATCTTGGGACAAGCTTGGAGAAGAAGATTGAATGCTCTTATCATCTAGAAATAGAGAAGATCCCTCAACTCTTGTTCTTATTTTGTTACTTTCTCCCTATCTTGCAAGATGTATTGTTATGTTTTTATGGATTCATTTTCTTCAATCATGAGCTAAACTCTATAATTCTAGAGGGATGATGTAATCTATGTTTGAACTTATGTTTTGAAATTGTGGTTTGTCAATCTAGATCTATCAATTTATTTGTGCTATTTGGATTTATTGCTTCTAAATTACTTGATCAATAATTTAGAGTGTTTGGTGTATTTGATTTGACACTTGAGAGAGGTAATTGAATACATGACCTTGGAATAGCATAACCTAGGATTCAATAGAATTGAGAGATTTGTGAATCCTTTGAAGTCATTTATCAAGATTCATAGCTTTTTATAGAGATATTGATTTCCCAATTAGATCTAAAATCATTTGGCACTCGAGAGAGGAAATGATTATTGTAGAAATCTTGACTTATAAATTGATAATTGATGATTGATAAACCATATTGATAACATAAGGAATAACTAGATTCATCACACCTCTAGAATTCATTTAATCATTTGGATAAACTCATTGATGTTTTCATATTTTTGATCTATTTTTGGTATTTTTAGTATAATCAACTCCATCAAATATTGAATTTCTAAATAAAGTTAGACTACTATATTATAGTACTTAGCGATAATTCGATAATTATTCCCTGTGGATTCGACAACCTTACTTCTCTATATTAAAACATGACACCGTAGACTTGCGGTTAAGAAAATTCTCTAACAAGTTTTTGGCGCCATTGCCGGGGAATAATTCATTTTATTTGCGCTAATATTATTACTTAGTAGTTTTACTTTAATTTAGATTGGTTTTTGTTAAAATAGGGTTATTGTCATTTTTGTGTTCTCTTGTTGATGCGAAGAAATAAAAGTGCTAATTTAATCTTATTTGATCCAGAAATTGAACTAACACTCTGAAAGATTAGAGCCGCACGAAGAATCGAATTCACAAAAATGGCAGAAAATGGTGAAGAGGAAAATCGCTTACCCGTTATTGCACCACCGGAGAGGGCCATTCGGGATTATTTTCGACCAACCACGAATCAAAATTATTCGGGCATTGTTCGCCAACCTATCAATGCGAATAATTTTGAATTGAAGCCGGCCCTGATAAACATGGTGCAACAGAATCAGTTCGGGGAAAGTGTCGTAGACGACCGAATGCTCATCCTTATTTTTCTCGAGATATGTGACACTATCAAAATGAATGGGGTTCCCGATGAAGCTATTCGATGAGGTTATTTCCATTTTCACTTCGTGATAAAGCTAGACAATAGCTTCAAACCTTCCCACCGGAAGTATAACTAGTTGGGATGATCTCACCTAAAAATTCATGGCGAATTCTTTCCACCTAGCAAGACACTTCAACTGAAAAGTGAGATTGCTCAATTTCATCAACTCGACTTTGAGCCACTCTACGAAGCTTGGGAGTGATTCAAAGAATTATTGAGCAGGTGTCCACAACACGGGTGCAGCAGATTGGCAAAAGTTCAAGATTTCTACAATGGTATGAATGGGCATTCGAGAACTATTATAGATCTTTGCGGGGAGGTACATTGATGGCTAAAACTCCAAGTGAAGCCATGCTTTTACTAGAAGAAATGGCTGCCAATAGTTATCAATGGCCTTCTGAGAGATCTACGCCAAGAAAAGTCGTCGGTGTTCTTGAACTTGATACTATGTCTGCATTGGCATCTCAAATTTCCGCCTTCTCAAAGCAAATTGATACTCTAAATTCGGGTGGAAAACAACAACCAGAGGCAGTCATGGAGATAAGTCAAGAAATGGTGAATCCCGATACGGAACAAGCGAATTATGTGAACAATCGAGGTTTCAACAATAAAGGGAATCAATTGCCAACGCATTATCATCCGGGACTTCGCAATCATGAAAATTTCTCATATAGCAATACGAGAAATGTGTTGCAACCACCTCCGGGATATCAGAATAAAGCAAGTACGAGTACACACGGGGGAGAACAAAAGCCATCTTTGGAAGAATTACTTAGTTCATTCCTTGTAGAAACAAGAGCAATGATGAACAAGGCCGATTCTAACATAGAAAATTTGGGTTCAAGGGTTACAACAATTGAAAGTCATCTCAAATCCTTGGGGACACATGTGGGTCAATTGGCCACGGCTATTAATTCACAACAGAAAGTTGATATGTTTCCAAGTAACACCGAGGTGAACCCATGATGGCTTAAAAGCTACTCTAGAAAACCTTAGGCAGGTGCACCTATCGTTTTGTAGTATAGATTATTGAGTATCGAGTGTCATTCCCACGAGGATTGTAAGTACTAATAATTATCGTCTTTTTATTATTTAATCTAATAATTTTCAGAGTTTTGTTTGTTAAAATGGAAAATAAAAAAAATAGAGAATTTAAAATAATTGCAACTTACAAAAGATCAAATAAAAGTAGATTGTAGAATTAAAAAATCAAGAGCTAGAAATGTGTTTGAATGTAAATACCTCTAGAATGTTTTTGTGATTCAACAAGATAAAAATACAACCATAAGCCCTTAAGCAAAACCAACCTCGTTTAATAAAATCTCATGTTATGTGGACCGTAGAAATTCGATTTAAGTTAAACCTCTATCGAGCGAATAACTTCTAATCTCAAGTTGATTAACTGAAATCTCTTTCTAGTTAAAACCCCAAGACAAAGATTATAACGATTTGTGAATTCCCATATTAGGTTTGACCTTAATCCGAGAAGATTTATGTCGTCCCCATATCTAGGATTGCATGCAACTCTTTTCACTTATATAGTTCTATTTCACCATGAATCTCTCGATTTCCCGGTGAAGAATAAACTTCAAATCAATATCGCACTAATACCAATTTGAATGAATAAGCATAATATAAGTGAATCACACAAATCATGAAGATTTTATTAAAAACATACAAACCTTAATCACAAATTCATTCTAGAGTTCATTACATTCAAACACTATAAATTTAGCTACACACAAATTTGAGAGAATATACTACACAAGAAGATTTGAATAAAATAAACATGGTGTACTTAGCTCTTATTCAAGGCCAATTCAAGACTTCCTCCTTGGTTGATTGCAATGATGTTGAGCTCCAAGCCTTCTCCTCTATTGCTCTTCAACTTCCAACTCTACCTCTCATTTGTCATCTCAATGTGTTTTTGCTTGAAACATAGAATATACAATGAATATACAATGAATCTCTCTATCAATGAATACTACATGAATTATGAATCCCTTTCCCAACTCAAACTCTTGGCTTTTATAGGCATCATCTTTGTGAAAGAACACATCAATAATGCTAACAAATGCTCCACTTACATGGTTGTTGGTTGAATCATTGTGTGCACATTCATGGTTGAGTTGGTTGAATCATTGTATTCACATGACAATACTCCACTTCCATTGGTTGAGTTGGTTGAATAATTGTGTCCACATGACAATTGAGGGAATAATAGAGTTTGGTGCAGCAAAATGAGATGTAAAAGTTGCTCAAAGGTTGTCAAAAAGCAAAAAGAAAAGCTTCCATAATTTCCGCCAAAAGAACATCCAGATCGACGAAAAAACACGCCCGTGCTTTAAAAGCACGGGCAGGCCGTGTTTTTGGATTTTCTCAACACGGCCGTGTTTGGTACATCGGTCGAAAAATTGCTCGTTTTTACTTCTAAAAAACACGGCCGTGCTTAAAACACACCCTGCCCGTGTTTGGTCGAAAAGGCCCCGAAATGACGCGTTTAGCTTGGGATTTTGAGTGTTTTTGCATCCGAAACCCCGGGTATGTTTTGACATGAAACCATGGCCCAAAATTCACCAAAAACAGCTCCAAATCATCAATCTACACCAATAAAAGCACCTCGAGTAATGTGAACTATGTACAATCAAAAATTTATGAAACTAACAATAAAATAACTCAACTCATACTTAAATATACACATAAAACATGCATAAAAAGACCCTTATCAACCCACGTGAGCATTGCAAGGCCATTAAGTTGAGAAGTGGAACGGAATATGATGAACCAAAGATGCCTACTCATGCCACCAATGAACCGTAAGCAAGCTCAAACACTCCACAATGAAGAGGGCATTGATAAGCAATCGAAAAATGCAAAAAGCGAGGTAAAACCAATTTCCAATTCGATAATGTGTTACCAAATTCTCTTCCTTTTCCACAGAGATTTCAGAAGAAAAAGTTGGACGCTCAATTTTCCAAGTTCTTGGAAATATTCAAGAAAATTCACATCAACATTCCTTTTGCCGATGCACTTGAGCAAATGCCAAACTATGCAAAATTCATGAAGGATGTGATGTCGAGAAAGAGAAGGTTGGAGGCATACGAGACGGTCAATCTCACAGAAGAGTGTAGCGCCATTTTGCAAAGAAAGCTACCACAAAAATTAAGAGATCCAGGGAGTTTCACTATCCCTTGCACTATTGGTGATTCTTATTTTAATAAAGCTCTTTGTGATTTAGGTGCTAGCATTAATCTTATGCCGTTATCTATTTTCAGGAAACTTGGCCTTGGAGAGATAACGCCGTCCACCATCACATTGCAATTAGCCGATAGATCATTCACCTACCCAAGAGGAGTGATTGAAGATGTGTTGATCAAAGTGGACAAATTCATATTTCCGGCGGACTTTGTGGTGTTGGATATGGAGGAAGATCATGAAATGCCATTGATTCTTGGAAGACCTTTCCTAGCAACGGGACGAGCTCTAATTGACGTGCAACGAGGAGAGTTAACATTACGGGTAAACGATGATGAGGTATTGTTTAACATTTATAAAACAATGAAATTTCAAGAAGAACCTCAAACATGTCATTTTATTGATATGATCGAACAATGTGATCAAACGGAGGTTATAAAACAAGATTTAAAAGATCCGTTAGAACATTGTTTGATTAATTCAATAATGAAATGTGATGATGAAGTTAATGATGATATTGATTTGCTTGAGTTTATTCTTTCCCTTGAGGCTAAAGATATTGTAAAAGAAAAACAAAAGGAAGAATTAGAAAATGCCAATATTGAAAATATTCCGAAAGGTACTTTAGAACTAAAGGAACTTCCGGAACATCTTCAATATGCATTTTTGGGAAAAGATAAAACTTACCCGGTAATTGCTTCTGCTTCATTATCTTCACTCGAATTGGATAAGTTGTTGTGTGTGCTTCGTGAGCATAAATCGGCTTTGGGTTGGTATATTTCTAATTTGAAAGGTATAAGTCCTTCCATTGTAATGCACAAAATTTTGATGGAAGAATTTTATAAACCATCTATTGAGCACCAAAGACGACTTAATCCCGCAATGAAAGAAGTTGTGAGAAATGAGGTTTTAAAGTGGCTAAAGGCAGGTATCATTTATGCCATTTCGATAGTTCATGGGTGAGTCCAAAGATGTCTGAGTTGTTCCTAAAAAGGAGGTATGACAGTTGTGAAAAATGATAACAATGAATTAATTTCTACACGAATCATCACGAGGATGGCGAGTATGTATTGATTACAGAAACCGAATAAAGCTACTCGTAAAGATCATTTTCCCCTCCCCTTTATTGAATAAATGTTGGGACAAGTTGGCGGTGCGAATACTCTTTTCTTGATGGCTATTCAGTAGTACAATCAAATCGCCATTGCCCATGAGGATCAAGAAAAGACCACTTTTACATGTCCATATGGTACTTTTGCATTTCGCAGATGCCATTTGGATTATGTAATGCACCGCTACTTTTCGGAGGTGTATGATGGCGATTTTTCATGGTATGGTTGAGAAATCATGGAGATTTTTATGGACGATTTTTCTCTTTTTGTACTTCTTTTGACCATTGTTTGCATAACTTATATCTTGTTTTGCAACGTTGTAAGAAAACTAATCTTGTACTTAATTGGGAAAAATGTCACTTTATGGTCAAAGAAGGGATTGTACTTGGGCATCGTATTTCTTGTACGGTTTGGAAGTTGGCGGGGTGAAAGTTGTGGCTATTGAAAAGCTACCTCCACCTTCAAATGTGAAAGGCATAAGAAGTTTTTAGGGCATGCGAGGATTTTATAGGAGATTTATAAAAGATTTTTCAAAAATTGTTAAACCACTTTGTAATCTCCTTGAAAAAGATGCTATCTTTTGCTTTGATGAGTCTTGTTTGCGGCATTTGAACAGATAAAAAAGGCACTTGTTTGACTCCTATCATGATAGTGCGGATTGGACCCAACCATTTGAGCTTATGTGCGATGCAAGTGATTATGCAAAGGTGCCGTTCTTGGTCGAGGCGAGATGCACTTTTTAAAGCTATTTACTATGCGAGTAGGACCATGGACAATGCCCAACAAAACTACACCACCACGAAAAAGAGATGTTGGCGGTAGTTTTTGCATTTGATAAATTCGAGCTTACTTGGTGGGTACAAAGGTGATTATTTATACGGATCATGCCGCAATCCGATATCTTTTCTCAAAAAGGACGCAAAACCTCCGGGATAAAAAAGGAAGCGAAAATGTGGGTTGCCGACCATCTATCCCGCCTTGAGCAACCTCATGAGGTGATTGAAAGACCAATAAAAGAATCATTTCCCGATGAACAAATTATGCGTGCGAGACATCATTACCTTGGTACGCAGATTTTGTTAATTACCTCATGGGAGGAGTTCTTCCACGGACTTGACTTCACACCAAAAGAAAAATTTCTACATGATGTTAAGTCTTATTTGTGGGATGATCCGTTCTTGCTCAAAAGATGCGCGGATTCTATCATTCGCATTGTGTTCCTAAGGAAGAAATTGGAGAGATTCTTCAACATTGTCATTCCTCATCTTACGGGGACATTTCGGGCCAACCCGAACAGCTGCAAAAGTACTACAATCTGGTTTTTATTGGCCAACATTATTCAAGGATTGTTATGCTTTTGTGAAGACTTGTGATCGATGTCAAAGGGTTGGTAATATTTCACGGCGTCATGAGTTTCCCTTGACAAATATAATAAAAGTGGAGTTGTTTGATGTATGGGGTATTGACTTTATGGGGCCATTTCCTGCGTCTTATGGAAATTTGTACATTTTGCTTGCGGTTGATTACGTCTCCAAGTGAGTAGAGGCGATTGCTACACCAACGAATGATGCTAAGGTAGTACTAAAATTTTTGCACAAGCATATTTTCACCCGGTTTGGTACTCCTCGAGCTATTGTAAGTGATGAAGGTACGCATTTTTGCAATAAATTATTTAATAACCTTCTTGCTAAATTTGGTGTGCGTCATAAGATTGCGCTTGGTTACCATCCACAATCTAATGGTCAAGCTGAAATTTCCAATCGTGAAGTGAAACAAATTCTTGAGAAAACTGTGAGTTTTAATCGAAGGATTGGGCACAAAAGCTTGATGATGCTTTATGGGCTTATCGCACGGCTTACAAAACACCCATTGGTATGTCACCATATCGATTGGTGTTTGGTAAAGTGTGCCATTTGCCGGTTGAACTTTGTAAGTCCAAGCGGCTACGATAATTTAGAGGGGGGGTGAATAGATTATCTCCATCTTTTCGATTTTTCCCTCTTTTTCAAACCGAATGCTCAAAGACAATAATAAAGGTGCGGAATGTAAACAACACGTCGATTTATAGAGGTTCAACCCACCTAGGGCCTAATCCTCTACCACCCCAAAGATATCCTGGATGGATTTCAAAAAGAAAAAAGATTTTATTAATTACCAAAATTAATACAACACCAACTTACAACAACACCTTGAAGAGCACCACACTCTTCTTCAACACCACCTTTGAGATTACCACAATCTCTTCTTAAAGATTACCACAATCTCCAACGGCACCTTGTGAAGATTACCACAATCTTCAACCTTGAAGAATACCAAATTCTTCAACACCTCAACAAGAAGATTACCACAATCTTCTTACACCTAACACCTAGATCACCCAAGTGTGTTCTTACCACAAGAACACTCACAAGGATATCTTGTGTTGAATGATTACCCAAATTCAAGATTACAACTCGATAATTGATAATACAATAGAGTGCAAGTGTAATCAAGAAAAGCCTAGACCTCAAGAATGTGAAAGTGAATAGCTAGGCAAATTACAACAAGAAATAAGACAATGTAAGAACAAGTGTATTCTTGAGTGTATCTTGTTGTGTTGTAGTTTTCTCTCTTGTTGTGTTGCTTCAATTCTTCCTCTATTTATAGAAGATGTCTTGTACATGATAGGCTCCTCTTGGGGACATGAATTCTGTAAAAATTGCAAGACAATTGAAGAAAAGAGTCATAGAAATCAATCCCACAATTTAGGGAAAAGTTGTCTCATTGTCAAACTCACATTTTTTGTGTCAAACTAGAGGGCGACTGGTCGCACAGAAATAGAGTTTAAAATAAACGTATCAACATTTTGCACAGGGCGACGGCCGACGTAGGGTTCGACTGTCGTCCCTATGTTGGCGGCGCACAACCTAAAAATCGAAAGCGGGAGTTCTGCTTTCAAAACCAAACTTACGAGCACCGGCCGCACACATCAAGCGGCGAGTCGTCGACCGACTCGGCCGACGCCCGGGCGACACTAATGACCCGCTATTTTTCACTCCAGGCTCAATTTCTATTTCAACGTACTCTTCAGGTACGGGTTGCCCTATAGGGCGACCGATTGGCCTCAAAACAAAAGTGTTGTCCAATATTTTATCGAAAATAAACTCCAAGAAATACTCCAAAAAATAGTAAAAATATTTTAAACCGATCGGGAGTATTAGGACAACATTTTGAAACATAGTTTGAATGTAAAAACCAATGACACAAAATCATTAAATGTGTTGTCCAATTTTGTCGAAAATAAACTTGAGGAAATACTCCGGAAAATAGTAAAACCATTTTAAAACATTTAGGAGTATTTGGACAACCTTTAAAAACATTGTTTTGGTGTAAAAACAAAATCATCAAAATCATGATAAAACCATTTATCAAACAATCTCCCCCTTTTTGATGATTACAAACAAAAACAATTTTAACGAGGTCGATTTTGAAAACAAAACAATTTTACCGGTTAAAGAGAACTATCCGTTGTGAGCGACAACATTCCACGCTATATAAACACAAGGATGGGGGTAGAAATATTAAAACACATATAGCAAATGCTCCCCCTATCAACATGCACAACAAGAGTAATATAGAAGCAACTTAATCAAAAGCTAAAAGCTTAGCTTTTCAATATTGAGCTTAAGTATCAATAACTTAAAAGCTCCCCCTGTCAAAGAGACATCATTAGAAACATATATAAGTCCATACTACAACCAATGGACCAAGAATCATACATAACCATAATACATCAAGTGGACATAATATGATCCACAACTTATGGCTTTACATAGCCACAACTTATAGCTTCTTTTCGTTGAGCTTATCTTAGCTTCTTTGAGCTAAAGAGCTTATAATTGTTTCTCCCTCTTTGGAATCATCAAAAAGAATGTTAGCACGATAAATACATCATATATTCATATCAAAGTGCGCAACTAAACCGATGTATCGAGCTATTTGAACATTGAAGCTTATAAACCAAATAGGAGGGAAAAGTCGAATCATACGACTTGTAGAGGTTTATGAAAACTCATTTAATAAGCAAAACATGATCTCTATAAATATATAAGACTTTTGAAATCGAGAGAATCATGTAGGTGATGATTTTTTCATTGAAACGTTTTATCGAACACTTGGCGGGCGTCAAAAATTGAGAAAGATATATATAGCCCTTGTAAATGAAATCAAGCCAAGTTTTTCATCACCAAATGCAATTTAACAAATGTCAATCATCAACAATCAATAAGCTCATCACAAAAATATATGAATTGCATCAAGAAAAATACATATAAGCCACAAACTCAAGGGTTCAACCCAATTGACCTAAAGAGAGTGAAATTCTTACCATTCAATCGGTAAAGATGAGCATCAATGATGATAACCGAGCTAGGTAGTCCCCAAAATATATAATTCATGCATCAAAACACATTTGAAGTGAATTGTGTGTGAAAATTGCAAAGGGGACGAAAATAGAGAAAAGAAACGCCAAAATGGCTAAGTCTGGAAAACAGAACTGATTTTAACCAAAAAATCTCCAAGGGCGACCAGTCCAGGGCATGGGCGATCGGTTGAGCTGGTGGGCGACGTTTGGCCCTCGCCCGGCAGCCACTATTTTTGGTTCTGTTTGAAAAATCCAAGGTTTGATTCAAAAATCCGATTTTTCGCCCCTAAGTTTTAAAAACGTGCAAAATGCAAACGTAGACCTCATTCAATATACATTATGTCACAATCAAGCTCAAAATGAGGTAAAATACTCGGCGGTGAGCGATTAAAAGGTCCGCGAGTTATCCTTGAGATGGAATTAAACACATCTCAAGTCTTTTTGTTAAACATGCAACCCCTTTAAAAAAATATCGAATCTCAATATGTTTAGTTCGATTATAATGAACCATATTTTGAAAACATAAAATTTACACCGGACTTGTTATCCCAAAAAATAATAACGTTTTAAAACTATGGATATACAAGTCATAAGAAGAAATGCCTTTCAAATATTTGAAAATTTCTTTTAATCGACACTTTAATGAGATTCGTTGGGATAGTTTTTGAAGTCGAGCATATAGACATAAGGCATATGGAATGTCGAGTCTATAGAAATAATACAAGAAAACATACCTCGAATTTGTTTGTCAGCCGATATGCCTTTCTCAACCTTTGTCAAACTTTAGCCATAGAGGTTGAGATAGTTCTTCTTTTTCTTTAATGCTTAACTCCTTCAAGAGTTCTTTTGAAATATAATCGTCTTCTTGGCATTGAGTAATTTGAATTCCAATGATCAAATTTGAGCTCCCCTCATCATGATCATCTCAAGTTCACCTAGTATCAACTTAGAAAACCATATCTTGCACAAATGTTCATTAGTAGCACCAAAAATATTCTCATAAATATGCACAACCAAATAATCTTGCCCTTTTTCAAAAACAAAGAGAGTAGTATCAATTTTACCTCTTGTAAAATCATTTAGCAAAAATAGCTAAGTCTATCATACCATACATGGGGTACTTGTTTTGAACCATACAAGGCCTTTTATAAAAATCATTTGGCCTAGAAAAATTTTTATACCCCGGAGGTTGTTTTACATAGACTTCTTCTTGAATAAAACCATTGAGAAAATTGGATTTAACATCCATTTGATAAAGCTTGAAATTTTCTTAAAACAAGAATGGGCAAATAAAATGCAAATAGCTACTAAGTGTGCTATGAGTGCAAATGTTACATCAAAATCAATTATCTTCTTCTTGAAAATACCTTCGAGCTACTAACCTCGCCTTAGTTCGACCAATGTTGCCTTGGTCATCGAGTTTGTTCCGGAATACCCTTTTTGTCTTCTTCATCACTATCATCATAGGGCATCCAATTGATCTAAGGTGTTCATAAAAGAACATCCAAATATTTTGAGGTAACTAATATTTGGAGTACTTCATTTCTCATCTACACAACTTAACAAACTCATTACCGGCATCGCTTATATAAGCAAGAAAAAATAGCCCAAGTGTAAAAACATGCCTCAATCATCAATAAAAAATATCTTGCATAAGAGCATAGTAGAAATAGACATTATATATAAAGACCATGAAGCAAGAAACACATACTATGCATTTAGAAGATCATCAAGAGTTTAATAAATCATGCAAGTTCAAATAAGCTTAAGAAAGCTACAAAAGGTCTCTTTTGAAATTTAAAAATCCGATAGCATATAGTTGAGACCTCATTTAAAAGAAGTATTTGAACAAAGCAAATATGTGCAATCAAATATCGAATAGTGCCTTTTTTTTAAAAAAAAAATCTAAAAATCTTCTTAATGGCACTTGTATGAAATACTATGAAAAACAAGCACATAGGCACATGGCAATACATATATCGAGTCTATAAGAGTAAGAATAACACAAGTAAACGTACCTCGATAATTCATGCCTTTCTTGACAAATAATGATGTAAATGGCCTTTTGTGGAATATATGAATCCTACACAATTCTTAGAACAAATCTAGCACAAATCATAATGATAAAAGTGTAGGCTAAGAGATATCACAAGTAAGCTCATGCCATAAAAATCCATAAGAGATGATAACACACTTTAGTCTACAAAAATGCACAAGAGTTTTAAAAACATCATATAAGGTCTTCTTTTTCAAAAAAAAAAAATTAAAAGCACAAATATATATTGAAGACCTTAATAAATACTTGAAAACTCATTTTGCAATTAAGACACAAATAAAAACATGCATACTAACTAAATAAAATGCATTTTAAATGGAGAGATACGGTTTACCAATTACGCCATTTCCATGGGTTGTGCCGTTCCCGTTGTTGATGATATCTCCCCCTTTGAAAATCATCTTATTGATGATGGCTTCTCCAATTGCTCCATTTCCAAGCATTGTGGCCTTCCCATTTTCGAAGGTGTCTTTCTCTTGGAAAATCATCTTGTTGATGATGTCTTTACCATTTCCAAGGATTGTGTTCTTCCCATTTTTGATTATATCCTCTTCTTGGAAATTGACTTTGTTGAAAATGTTTTCTCCTTCTTTGATCAAATGAGATGTTCATTTGATGTTTCCTTGGCGGTATGAATTTTCTTCGATTATTAGTCCACCGGGTACCTAATATGACATTGTGTTGTGGTACCCTCAAGTGCTTGGGTCCTTTGGGATTAGTCTTGAGACTTTTATGTCTCCAACAATAATAAGAGCTATTTCTAGCCCGACATGTATTTACCGTATGACCCTTCTTACCGCAATAAAAGCAAGTAACATCACTAATATGCATAGGAACTCGATTCTTTTTCATATGCTTGACAATATTAGGCTCATGGTCAAGTTCACTATTCAAATTATCACAACTATTAACATTCACAATATTGGGCAATTTATTAGTACTCAAGTTGGATTTTGATAAATCATTTTTCAAGAAATTAATATCCTCAACAAGAGTACTATTTTGTTTTTCAAGGTTTCTAACCTTGTCAAGTGTGGTGGTGTGAGCACATGATAGTGATTCATAGAAAGTAAATAAACTATCCTTTTTCATTTTTCAAAACATTGAATTCCTTTTTCAAATTTTTGTACTTAACAAGTAAATTTTGGAATTCATTTTGAAGATCATCAAAATCATTTTGCAAATCACTATAATCATTTTGAATAACAATATCATAAGAAGTAGAGGGTTTAAGACATACCTCGTTTTCTTTTTCGATGCCCATAAAACAATATTCAACTTCTTCATAGTTGGAAGTTGTAAGAGGCTTGTTCCTTAGATTTGAGCTTGTATCCCTTTGAGAAGTAGATGCTTTTGTTTGACTCCTTTCATTTGCAAGTACTCCATAGATGGCTTCTAATTTTTGCCATACTTCATGTGCCGATCGAATTCCTACAATATGTTCATATTCCAAATTAGTAAATGAACAATACAAAATATTGAGAGCTTTACCGTTTAAGGAGATGATTTTCTTCTCTTCATCATTGAGCTCTTTGAATCCTTTGGAGGTGTGTGGTGTGTCTATCATCGGAATGGATTCTCCATTTATGATGATGTTCCAAATATCGAACCCGCAACCTTGTAAATAACATTCCATTCTTTCTTTCCAAAATATATAATTTTTGGAATCAAATAGAGGTGGCTTGGTGGTGGAAGTGCCGGATAGATGAGCTTCGTTCGTAGCCGACGATCGTTTCTCTTCACTCGCGGTGTGAAACGAGCTTGCCAGAGAGTTTGGCTTTGATACCACTTGTAAGTCCAAGCGGCTACGATAATCTAGGGGGTGGGGTGAATAGATTATCTCCATCTTTTCGATTTTTCCCTCTTTTTCAAACCGAATGCTCAAAGACAATAATAAAGGTGCGGAATGTAAACAACACACGTCGATTTATAGAGGTTCAACCCACCTAGGGCCTAATTCTCTACCACCCCAGTATATCCGGGATGGATTTCAAAAAGAAAAAAGATTTTATTAATTACCAAAATTAATACAACACCAACTTATAACAACACCTTGAAGAGCACCACACTCTTCTTCAACACCACCTTTGAGATTACCACAATCTCTTCTTGAAGATTACCACAATCTCCAACGGCACCTTGTGAAGATTACCACAATCTTCAACCTTGAAGAATACCAAATTCTTCAACACCTCAACAAGAATATTACCACAATCTTCTTACACCTAACACCAAGATCACCCAAGTGTGTTCTTACCACAAGAACACTCACAAGGATATCTTGTGTTGAATGATTACCCAAATTCAAGATTACAACTCGATAATTGATAATACAATAGAGTGCAAGTGTAATCAAGAAAAGCCTAGACCTCAAAAATGTGAATAATAGCTAGGCAAATTACAACAAGAAATAAGACAATGTAAGAACAAGTGTATTCTTGTGTTGTATTTTCTTGTTGTGTTGTTCAGTTTTCTCTCTTTTATAGAAGATGTCTTGTACATGATAATTCTTGGGGACATGAATTACGTAAAAATTGCAAGACAATTGAAGAAAAGAACTCGTTAGAAATCAATCCACAATTTAGGGAAAAGTTGTATGTTGTCAAACGGTCACATTTTTTTGTCAAACTAGAGGGCGGCCGTCGCATTTAAATAGAGTTTAAAATAAACGTATCAACATTTTGCACAGGGCGACCAGTCGACGTAGGGTTCGACCGGTCGTCCCCTATGTTGGTCGGTCGCACAAACTAAAAAACCAAAAGGCAGGAGTTCTGTTTCAAAACCAAACTTGCAGGCACCGGTTTTCACTGGGCGGCCGATGCCCAGGCAACCTCGATGCCGATGCGGCCATTCGACCTACTATTTTTCACTCCAGGCTCAATTTCTGTTTCAACGTACTCTTCAGGTATGGGTTGCCCTATAGGGCGACCGGTTGGCCTCAAAATAAAAGTGTTGTCCAATATTTTATCGAAAATAAACTCCAAGAAATACTCCGAAAAATAGTAAAAACATTTTAAACCGATCGGGAGTATTAGGACAACATTTTGAAACATAGTTTGAATGTAAAAACCAATGACATCATTAAATGTGTTGTCCAATTTTGTCGAAAATAAACTTGAGGAAATACTCCGGAAAATAGTAAAACCATTTTAAAACATTTAGGAATATTTGGACAACCTTTAAAAACATTGTTTTGGTGTAAAAAAAATCATCAAAATCATGATAAAACCATTTATCAAACAAACTTGAGCATCGAGCCTATTGGGCAATTAAGAAATTGAATTTTAACTTAAAAGAGGCCGGTAAAAACTGATTACTTCAATTAAACGAAATGGAAGAATTTCGTCACGAATCATATGAAAATGCCATAATGTATAAAGAAAAAACGAAAAAATGGCATGATCAAATGATTTTGCGATGTGAATTCTTACCCGGCCAACAAGTGTTATTGTTCAATTCGAGATTGAAACTATTTCCAGGAAAGCTGAAATCACGATGGTCCGGCCCATTTGTGGTTGAACGTGTGTTTCCCTATGGTGCTGTCGAGTTAAGAGGAAATGATGTGAATTCGTTCCAAGTGAACGGACAACGATTGAAACATTATTTCGGGAACGAAGCAAGGAAGATTTTAAATCTTCCACTTGGTGATGAAATTTCTTGAGCCCGAGTAGTTAAGTCCGGCTAACGGCTTTAAATTTAGCGCTTCTTGGAAGGCAACCCAAGTGATTTTTGTGTGATCGTTTTTTTTAGTGTGATTCTATTTTCTTTTATTTTGACGTGTTTTTATTTAAATTTTGGTGTTATTTTTGTGTGAACTAATTCATGTGTGATTTTAAATTTTGAGTTTGAATGTGATTTTAAATTATATATATAAAAAAAATTTAAAAAATGGCAAAGATAAATGACAACATGACAAAAGAAAAAGAAAGCATGTAGTTGTGCCCAGCAATTGGATAGGGTAGAGATATTTTAAGGCTAATTCAGCCTTATGTTTTAAAACACAACACACACACACCCTCACGCCCATTTCACTTTCTTCTACAAAAATCCCAACTAGTTCCAATTTTACATCATTCAAGTGGGCAATTGAACAAGTTGATTATCAAATTCATCTTCTTCATCAATTGGGTAAGTGAGCTTCAATTGTACACCATTTTTCTTCAAATTTTCAAGCCTAGGGTTGAAATGTGGGAATTTTCAATATCATTGTAATTTCGAAATTCTTGATAAATTCTTGATAAATTGTGATGATATAGACTATATTGTGCTTGAATTAGTTGGTGTTGAAAATTGGGCATGAATTGAATTTCAAATTTGGTGTTCATCTCTTCTTTGCATATATGCCTACAAGGTGTTTGTTAAAATGTCTCAATGAAACATATTACACCTAGGCATTTGATTCTTGTCATCATTGTGTACTAAAGGTTATTTGATCATGAATTGATGACAAGGATGCATAATTCTTGAGTTGTTGCAAAATTCCTAACCCCTAACTCGTATTGTGCGTTATATGTGTTATTTTGCTTGTGTTATTTTTCCAGGTGATTTCGGATCAATTACAATGCCAAGAACAAAGAATGCAAGCAAGGAAAAAGCGTGGCAAGTACTTCCGAGGAAAATGTTGAAGACCGTTTTATTAACTTGGAAGCACAACAGTTGTATTATGACACATTATGCTCGAAGAGTATAATGGCGGAACGGGGATTACAACCGGGGCCGAATGATGGTGAACTTGCACAAATGATACATCAGAAGCAATGGAAAAAACTTTGTGCCCAACCTGGACCATTCGCACCGAATATTGTCCGAGAGTTTTATGCGAATGCGAAGTCCAAAACTGGCTATCACTCGGAGGTTTTCATACGTGGAGTACAAAAAGTATACACGTCTGACGATAAGAAGATATTATGGACTACCGGAGGTGGATCACTCACCGTATGTTGAATTTATCTCGCAACCACCGAGTATGGAGGAGATTTGTAATACCTTATGTCGGCCTGGAACTGAGGTACGTCATATTAAAGTTGTGGGAGGTGCTTCTTCTTTTCCGCACACGAGTCTTAGTCGGTATGGGCGAGCTTGGTATCACTTCATATGCAACAATTTGATACCAACCAAGCATGTCAGTGATGTCACTAAGGAACGAGCCCATCTTCTATATGCATTAGTTACTGACATACAAGTCGACCCAGCGGTAATTATTACAACGTCCCTTTGTCACAAAATGCTACACCCCGAATCCGGGGGACTAGTCTTACCGAGTTTAATTTGTGGGTTATGTAAAACAGGGGTGTTAAGTGGGATAGCTCCAAGCCGTTGGAAAAGCCTAAGGGACCTATAGACGCATTAGTTCGCGAAGTACGATAATTGAGAAGGGCTTTTGTAGATGAGCAATGCCATAGAGCGGCACGGGAAGAATATGTGAATGAGCACAACCGAGTACTTGCCCAGATTTATAGCCAGACGCACCCACAGTTCCAGTTCCCGACACCACCACCATCGGGTCCTATTGCTCACTTTTCACCACACGACTCCGATGAGGAGTCCTAGGTTCTCTGGCTACCAGGAAAGTTTTTCTCACTCTCCATTGAGGACAATGTTCAATTTAAGTTTGGGGGGTGTAATCTGTTTTTGTGTCTTTTGAGTCGTGTGTTTTTGTGTCTTTTGAGTCGTAAAAAAAAGAAAAAAAAAGAAAAAAAAAAAGTCGAGTTGAGTCGAGTCAGGTAGTTTGCTGAACTATAGAACTGCATGACTAAGTAGATTTGTTGATTACGAGTTGAACTGTCACAAGAGCATGCCTTTAAAGTGGTGATCTATATTTTGTTTCATTGGATTTCATATTCATGCATAATTCTGTTAACTTATTTGAAAATGATTAATGAAGTTGAGTGTTGCTTGTATGATCCCACCAGATTCTAGAACTTGTTTGATCACTAATTGAGGCGAAATCCTAGGTGAAATAACATTAAGGAAATGATTTAGGTCATCTTTGAATGAGCTAGAGCCAAAATGCCTACCTTTATACGATATAATTTCACTAGTGTCCCCTTTTGAGCCTATTAAACCTGTTCTTTGGCAACTTATCTTTTACCTTGAGCTTACATGTGAAAATCCTAATTACCTATCACTCATACACACAAAATGATTGAATGTTGAAGAGAATATGATAAGTAGGGTATGTGTTCACTCACATGAAGTTGTCGAAAAAAAAATATGAAACCCTATGTGTTAGAATATGCAAAAGATTAAGTTTGGGGGTTTTGAAAAAAAAATGAAAATAGAGGCTCGGAAAAGGGAGAATAATTGAGAATTCAATAAAAGTGTAGGTGACCAACCATTTTGTTTGGCAATTGGTGATTTGAAGAGATAATTGTGTGTTTGGGTGAGTTGAGCCACTTAATCTTAAATTTTCCTACCCGGCCCTAAGTCACATTACAAGCTTTGAAAGTCCTATTGATTCTTGTGTTATATTAGCCTACATTAGTGGAGATTAGTGTGAATAACAAGCTTATGGAATCTGGTAGTCATTATCTTTTGATACCTAGAAGTGGATCATCTTGATAACATTCGATTGCGTGAATCAATTTGAATAATGTAAACGGAATTGTCATGAATATTCAACACTTTTGATCACAATATCAAAACGCATGCTTGATTGATAGTGAAATGAGTATTGAGACAAATTTTATTGGTTGTGGAGTTTTGTAGTAGCTTGTGTCGTTGTCGTATTGTTTGTTTTTTATTTTGGAGTTATAATTGTTTGAGGACAAACAATAGCTTAAGTTTGAGGGTATTTGTTAAGTTGGTATTTTACCAATTAATTGAGTATTTTAGATTAGGATTTGGTTGTATTTTTGGGTGTTTTTAGAGTCGTTAAAGTCTAATTTATTTCATTTAGTGTCGATGAAGAGTCAATACAGATTTGGTAGCCGAGAAATGAAGAAAACGATGAAAAACGGTGCGAAGAAAGAAGAAATCGCGTTAGAAGAAGGAAAAATCGCATTTTGGACCTAGACGGGCGGCGGCAGCACTCGCCCTTGAAATACTACCATGCGTGAGCGCCATGACAGGTCGGTGCGACGCATGGACATGGTTGGCGGCAGCGGCCTGCGTAAAATTTGACGATTCTGCCTTGGGGACATGGGCGGGCACTGCAGCGCCCAACTCCCGGCACTGCAGCGCCCGGGCGGTATTTTGTGACTATTGCGTTGGGCGCCGCATGCTGCGGGCGCTGTAGCACCTGGGGGCGGAAATTCCTATGTTTGTCTACCTTTTTCTTGGATTTTGAGGGGGTTATAAACATATGGGCGAGAATTCAGGCATCTTGGACCATTTGGAAGACAACAAAACAACAAGAAGACAAGGGAGAAGAATAGAAACATCTTGGGACAAGCTTGGAGAAGAAGATTGAAGGCTCTATCATCTAGAAATAGAGAAGATCCCTCAACTTTTTTTCTTATTTTGTTACTTTCTCCCTATCTTGTAAGATGTATTGTTATGTTTTTATGGATTCATTTTCTTCAATCATGAGCTAAACTCTATAATTCTAGAGGGATGATGTAATCTATTTTTGAACTTATGTTTTGAAATTGTGGTTTGTCAATCTAGATCTATAAATTTATTTGTGCTATTTGGATCTATTGTTTCTAAATTACTTGATCAATAATTTAGAGTGTTTGGTGTATTTGATTTGACACTTGAGAGAGGTAATTGAATACATGACCTTGGAATAGCATAACCTAGGATTTCATAGAATTGAGAGATTTGTTTATCCTTTGAAGTCATTTATCAAGATTCATAACTTTTATTGAGATTTCAATTGGTGATTTTTATAGAGATATTGATTTCCCAATTAGATCTAAAATCATTTGGCACTCGAGAGAGGAAATTATTATTGTAGAAATCTTGACTTATAAATTGATAATTGATGATTGATAAACCATATTGATAACTGTTAGGAATTTTATTGTTTAGATTTTGATGAATGCCATGTAAAACTTAGAATAGAAAGTTGGCTCCCCAATTCTTGCTTTGAAATGTATTGTAACAATTAGAGTGGCCAAGTCGTAAGTTAAATCGGCTACGCTCCAACTTGCAAGAAGACAATCAAGGCTTGAAGGAAAACTCTACAAATGCATGAGACAAACAGTACAACAAAGAAGAGCTGACAGAACTCGATCAAGAAGAAGCGGTGAGATGCAACAGTGAAACATCAGTCAAAGTCAACTCAAGAGAAGCCAAGTCTCAAGATGAAGTGACAAGAGTCATCCACGATTGGAAGGCGACTCTAAGTCACCTGGGAAAGCGAGGAAATGCAATCAAGTCGAGATAATCGAAAAGGAACCGTTGCAAAAAATCAAGAGATTTACTTAAACAAGTAATATCTCCATACCACCTTTCTTGGAGTGCTCGGTCGAGCGTGCAAAGAAATGAACCAATGGGAAGCACTACACCGTGTCGAACTCAAAAGGTGATAAAACATTTCATACGAGGAAGTGGCAATTCAAGAAGTGCAAACCAACGATCGCAAAGTGATTTTCAAATATGAGCCTATCTCTTCAACGGGCAAATTTTTGAAAGTTCACTATAAAAGGCCGAGGAGTTTGATTGAGAAAAAAAAAATGCGTGGATGACACACACGTGAGATATACAAACTTATCAAAATTGAAATATTCTCAATCCTCAAGCCTACATCTCGAAGAACATCAATCCAACACTTACCTGAAGGAAAGAGAACTTCAATCAGTTGAAGAGGAAACTACGAAAACAAGGGGTCTACATTCCAAGAAGGATTGTAGAAAGGTTCAAGGCTGAACCAAGTCTTAAGCGTTTGGAGGGCTTCGTGATCAAATCCAAAGTGCTTGAGCAAGTGAGTGTAGTAGCAAGCAATGCCTCCGTGAAGAAGCCGAGTCGTCACGAGAAGGCCGGTGAGTGATCAAGGCGTCTCGGGCTGATCGAGTCCGGGGATCAAGTCGGCCATTGTGATCAAGACTTGTCTGACCTTACCACTTTGTAAACCGATCATTACTTAGTGGATTCCTCCAGAGTTGGAGAAGAGAGAGTAGAAGAATTACCCCATCTTCGAACCTCTATAAAAACTTCTTGTGTCATTTACATTTCAAAGATTTAAATTTACGCACTTTTAATTGCTTATATCTGTTGATAAATTTGCTATCCATTTGATAATCTATAAATCTAAATCAAGTCAGAAACTTGCTTAATCAAACTTAAGGGTGTTAAGTCTTCCGCTGAAAACAAAACCACAATTTCGAGTCAAATTATAGACAACAAATGAGTTACTCTCCATTAACAAAATCAGTGAGTCAGCCGTGAGAGATTAACTCTACTTGAGGACTAATTCACCATCCATCAAGGACACAAATGTGTAGAACTCGTAGATTTAAAAGGCCTAAATCGAAAATTTGCAAGGTTTATTCAACCCCCCCTTCTAAACCTTACACTTACACCCCCGGGACCTACAAGTGGTATCAGAGTGTTGGTTCATTGAACCCTCCGCACTGGTTATTCTTGAACTAGATCTCCAAACTTTTCAAAAAGTCTGCTTTAGTACTTAATCTTTCAAAACTCTTTTCTATCATTAAAAGTTATCATCATGGAAGCAAATCTAACACGCATTCCTATGTTCACTATTGAAGAATTTGATGATTGAAAATTCGTATGTGCTCATCTATCAAAGATTACATGATGAGATGTGGATAGTGATAGAAGATGGGCCTCTGCAAATATTAAAGGTGAACACAATTGCATTTAAGAAGAGTTGCAAATGAAGGGGAAGAAGATGTAAAGACACGGACCGTCCATGGTTGAAAAACCAAGAACCGAGTGGACAAATGATGACAGAAAAGATACAACCTCGACAATGTAGCCAAGGACATTCTTTACAAAACCTTGGATAAAGCCATGTTCAACAAAGTCAAATCTTGCAAAACGGCTAAGAAATCAGGACAAGTTGACTTTGATTTGTGAAGGTTCGAGCAAATCAAAGAAAACAAATTATCAGCCATGGTTTTAAGTTTGAAAATTTCAAAATGATCTCAGAGAGAACCTGGACCAACTAGACGCTCGATTTACGAAATCACAAATGAGCCGTCTACACTTGGAAAGGAATATACACAAAAGGAAATGTGTATGAAGATCCTAAAAAGTCTTCCAAATGAATGGGAAATGAAGGTCATGGCATTGGACACTCCATGGACCTATCAAAGACATCCAATCACGAGTTATTCTCGGACCTCAAAGCCTACGAGTTTGAGCCGAGAAGAAAGACCAGAAGAGACAACAGCACTCCAAAACAAATGCTCTAGTTGTCAAAGACGGAAGGAGAGCCGAGGTCAAAGAAGCAATTGACCCGAGGAAGAAATAGCCACTAATGGTTAAAAGATTTAACAAGTTCTTTAACAAGAACTACAAGAGAGGAAAGGGTGAATCCTCCAAAAGACACTCGGCTCCCTCCAAATCAAGGGATGATAGGCCAACCAAGAGGATGATCATCAACAAGTTGAGTATCAAAGGGTAACAACTCAAGAATAGAAAGAGTTGATCAAAAGGCTCAATATCTATGTTGGAATTGTAGACAACCAGGTCACTATGCCATTGATCGCTCATATCCTGTAGTCAACAAGTACAAACGAAGAAGAAAGAAAAGTCTTCGAGAAAGAAGACAAGAAAAGAAAAAGGCAATGATGGCGCAGAGATCAGGGAGAGACAAAAAGTCAAGAGAGACAACACTCGTGAGAGCAATGAAGCCGACTACTCAAGTGACTCAAAGAAGAAGCCTTGATCCGCTTAATGGCCAAAGAACAAGATCAAGAAGATGAGGTACAATCTAACTCAACAAGCTCGTTGACACTAGTGATAGTGATCGTATGACACACACACTTCATCACCCACGATCTTTATGACTCATTAGGCAAAATGATGAAAGATTTTGAGCACATTAAAACCTCACACACACTATTGAATGAGGAAAACAGCTTTACTCAAAAATCAAACTCAAAGCTGACTAAGGAGCCGAGTACTCTAAGTCAAATAGCTGATGAGAATAAAAGTTTAAAAAGTAAAATGCTAAACTAATAAAGCGAAATTGCTATAGAAAAGAGGAGAATGACCTCAAAAATGTTATTACCTCATTCACTAAGGCATCTAAATCATTGGATGATCTTATTATGAGTCAAAGAGAATGTGGAGACAAGACAGCTTAGGATTTAATTCCTTTGTGCCATGTCAAACCTCTAGAGTAACTTTGGAAAAAGGATCTTCAAGTCATGAAGAGTCTAAAAAAATCCAAAACTCTAAATGTTGCACACACTTTCAATCCAAAGCACAATGCTAAGCAAACTGCCTTGGTTACAAAGGAAAAGGAAAATAGCCAGATTGAGTCTTTGAAAGGATACCGAGAAGAGATTTAGCCGAGTCCCTCAAACAGACTCCAAACAAAAAATACTCTTGTAAAGAAGAAGCAGAGCTACCAAAAATCCCAGAAAACTCATAAAAGAAATACACATGATGGGAATGGTAGAAAATATCCAAGCCAAGTAGACCGAACAATGTGAACTATCACTAGACTTATGGAATACAAGCCCAAATGGCAAAGGCCTAGAACTCAACAAAGGCCATTCCAAAAGCATAAGAGCTTTCATCAAGACACATATGCACCTAGGCACTACACTCAAAGACACCACAATTACCCAAGAAAGGCAATTGCTAAAACACATATGCAGCATACAGACAAAAGAGACAATTGATGAACCTAGACTCCCAAGCAATTTGCCAGGATTGATTATGATTATGGCACCGATAGATGGCAACCTCTTAGAGTCAAATCATTTGGCTAAAGTTGGTTGGATCATCTTATAATTCTAACCCCTCAGACCCATACAAGAATGGGTACCTAAAACTTAAATTCCTTGATTGCGGTTCAAGGAACAAACTGAAAAGCCAAGGAACCCGCATGGATAGTGGTCATTTCCGGACACATGACAGAAATAAGAGAAATCATGTCAAAATTCAAGGAAGTCAAAGGAGCAAAAGTCATATTTGGAGGAAATGAAGCTCCTGGTGAAATAAGAGGCACGGATCCATCAAAAGAAATGGTTTAGAAATCACAGATGTTGCATATGTTGAAGGACTAAACTTCAACTTACTAAGCATCACCAATCCTCAAGACAAGGGCTACAATGTTGGATTCAACATGGGAATATGCCAAATCAAAAATGTTGAATCTAATGAAGTTGTCTTTGCGGATGTAGACAGAAAAATATGTATGTAGTGGATTGGTCAACCGCAACACCAAAGACTGTCTACTAGCAAAGAGCACAAATTTGAATCAAGTTGGGTTGGCACAAAAAGTCGAGTCACCCGAACTTCAAAACAATTAATAAGCTAGCAAGAAGTCATCTTGTAGAAGGACTTCCGACTCAAGATACAAGAAGGAAAGTATATGTGATGCATGTCGGAGGGAAAACAAATCAAGTCGTCATTCAAAGAAAAGACATGCCCATCCTCAACAAGAATATTGCAGATCTCCGCTTCATACGGATCTATTTGGCCCAAAGGGAACCAAAGCATAAAGTGGAAAGAAATACACCTTGGTGGTAGTAGATGATTACTCAAGATATACATGGACAATATTCATGTGCAAGAAGAAAGAAACTCTACAAAAGCTACCACAAATGATGAAGAAAATACAAAATGAGAAGAGTCAAACCATTATCAAAATAAGATCGATAGAGGAACCGAGTTTGTCAATGGAATAATAACTCAAGATCTTGATTGAGAATGGTATTGGTCATGAACTATCACCAAGAACTCCACAAAGAAAATGGAGTTGCGAGAAAGAAGAGAAATGAACTCCGGGAAGCAGAAGGACCATGTTAGTCAAGGGTTACCAAAGATTTTGGGTCAAGCAATCAACACAACTTTGCTACACCCAAAACAGATGTATGATAAATAAAAATTTGACAAAGACTCCCTATGAGATCCGACCGGAAGAAAACCAAATGTTGCATATTTCAGATATTTGGATGTAAATGCTTCATCCACAATAATGGCAAAGACAACCTAAAGGCTTTTGATGCTAAAGTCGATGAGGGTATCTTCTTAGGATACTCAAATTGAAAAGCAAAGCCTCTGAATACTCAACAAAAGAACTATGAAAGAGGAGAAGAATCCATTCATGTAGTATTCGATGAGCCAAACATAAATGGAGAAGACATTGAAGAGTCACCGATGATGAGTCAAACATCCAACCTTACGAGAAGAGTCCCTATCTTTGGTCAAAACAGAATTATCAATTCAAAGAAGATGAGATAGTCAATCTCAAAAGCAATGGAAAATCTGCCGGTGAGTGATCACGAGAGAGTCGACCACAAAGAACACAAATTAAGTCGATCAATCCAATACTAACTTACTTCAACCTCGACGTAAGATGGCCGAAAGACCATCCACCGACTTGTCATTGGAGACATGAGGAAGGTGTCAAGACAAGATCCGAACTCAACAAGAAGCAATGTTCACATGCTTCATCTCGCAGAATAGAGCCCAAAGATGTGTCACAAGCATTGGATGACACACATGGATTCAAGCTATGCAAGAAGAGTCAATCGCTTTGAGAGAAATAAAGTATGGGAATTAGTACAAAGACCCATACATCAAAATGTTATTGGAACCAAATGGGTATTGGGAAATAAGATGAACGAGGAAGGTTCTGTGGTAAGAAACAAAGCAAGATCGTAGCCAAAGGATATTGCCAAGAAGAAGGAATAGATTTTGATGAAACATTTGCTCTGTGAAGATTGGAAGCTATAAGGATGTTTCTTGCCTATGCAGCTCACAAAAACTTCATTGTATATCAAATGGATGTAAAAAGTGCATTCCTAAATGGATTATTGGAAGAAGAAGTGTATGTTGAACAACCTCCAGGATTTGAGCAGTAAGACTCTTGGAGACAAGGTATACAAACTCAAGAAAGCCCCTTATGGATTGAAACAGGCACCCAGAGCATGGTATGATACCCCGTCACAATTCCTAACGAAACGGATTCACTAAAGGAAAAGTAGATAGAACACTTTTGAATTCAAGACAAGAAGAGTATACGCTTGTTCAAATATATGTGATGACATCATTTTTGGATCCACTAACAAAGAGTCATGTGAAAAATTCTCAAACCTCATGCAAAGTAAATTTGAAATGAGCATGATGGGAGAGTCGACATTCTTCCTTGGACTTCAAGTGAAACAAATGAAGGATGGAACCTTCATAAGCCAAACAAAATACATCGTAGATTTAATGAAGAAATTTGGTATGGAGGAGAAGTCTTCTCAAAAATACCAATGAACACATCGGTCAAAATGGACATGGATGCAGGATGGCAAGCTCGTAGATCAAACAAGATCTGAGAGCACTTATTGGATCATCGCTCTATCTCACAAAGAAGAAAGTGCCGCCACATCACCTTTGTTGTAGGTGTATGTGCAAGATTTCAATCTGCTCCAAAAGAGAGCCATATGATCATAAAGAGAATATTGAGATACTTAAAAGGAAATCAAGAAGTAGGGCTATGGTATCCAAAGGAAGGTGGATTCAAGCTAATTGGCTATTCGGACTGGCACTATCTTTGGATGCATGAGTAGACAGAAAAGTACTTGAGGCACATGTCAAATGCTTGGAAATGAGATTAATTTCTGGTTTAGCAAGAAAAACTCAATAGCCACTTCTACAATTTGAGGCGAGAATACATAGGCATGCAACAGTTGTGCCAAGTCCTATGGATGAGACAAAGAAATGAGAGATTATGAAGTTGAAGAAAAAGAAATTCCAATCATGTGTGATAACACAAGTGCAATGCAATCACTCAAAATCCTGTGTTGCACTCAAGAACAAAACATATAGATGTCGAGATATCATTTCATAAGAGATCATGTTGAAAAGAAGGACATTATCTTGGAATATATCTCAACGGACAAACAACTAGTGACATCTTCACAAAACCATTATGTGAGTCAAGATTTCCAGAACTCAAACATGAGTTGGGACTAATTGAGCTGTTTCGAGACACGAAGAGTCAAAGAAACGAAATGGAACAAAAAAAGAAGGTGAAAAGGAGTTAAAACAAAAATTAGCTCAATAAATCACCAGATTCGGAAAAGTCAGACTATACCAAGTCACCGATAAATGAGTCACTAAGAGAAATGTGAGAAGCGAGAGTTAAGTCGCCTAAGAGATAAGTGAATAACTTATGAGCAAATGACAAAAACGCAATCGTTTGACTAAGCCCGAATGTTTTAAGGAACACGTCAAAGATAATGATGATGTGTACGTATTACATAAAGCCGCACACAAAGCCTATGATTGGATATAAATGTCACCGCATTAAATACGAGACATGAACTGCTCAATATGCGTCACAAATCCAAGCCGTTGATTTCGATCACGATTCAAAACCGTCTCGACGCCTTTCATAAACTATATTTAAACCATTTTTCGTCCGCTTTCTCTCTCACACTTTTAAAAACTGCTCAATCTCTCTCTCAAAAAGCAAAGGCAAACACTCTCAAAACCCTATCAAACTTCAAATCTATTTCTCAACTTTTCTTGAAATTATTCTCAAAAATGGCACCAACGTATAACTTTACCAAGTTGGGAAAACAAATCCACACCGGTTCGACCACCGTGGATTTCGACGGAATGGTGAAGCGGGGTCCGACGACACCCTGGTGAAGAAAATCGCGGAAAAGTTAAAACGCCAGATCAAACCGCTTCTAACACCGAGTATCCTATGACCTATGTGGAGGAGGTCGCACAATTCTACGTGAATGCCGAGATTCACGACGAGAAATCAAGTCATCCTGCTTCACGGAAATACTGACTATCACGAAAGGATTTGGTCAATATTGCTCACTACCACAGAGGAGCATCTCGAGATTAAAGAGGCGATGTAAACTTGGGTCAAGCATGGAAAGAAATAGCGAAGTCCGACGTTGTCGATAAAATAATATACACACAAAACAAGAGATCTGGCAAGGAGGACTATCACAAATTGTTGGATATCGTTGCCAAGTGTATCGACATCAAATTTGGCGGCTTTTGACCAATCACAAAGGCAAAATTGATTGTGATGGCCGCAATAATCGAAGAAAAGAAGATAAACTGGCCGAGTTTATCTACGGCTGACTCTGCCGAACGTGGGAACAAGTCCTTCAAAGAAGATGGGTCATTTGGAGGATCTCCGGGATATGGCCTGATGATTGGCCGCGCTATTGGAGGTGAAAGGAGTACTTCTCTTACATGGGAAGGCCTTCCATGTTAACAAGAGGATGTTGTGAGCTAATCTCTCCTGGTGCTCGAGCGTCGTCGACGCCAAGAGAGTGACACCAGTGAGGAATCACCGACCTCAAGACACCACGCCTCTCCAACCAAGAAGAAAGCCCCTGCAGCCTACCAAAAAAGTCCACGCTTGCCCTGCAAAGAAAGAAAACCAAACATAAACACCGCCCTCGCAGCGAGAGTCACCGCCCCGCCCAGCTTGTCACACCCGCCCTCGGGCAGTGAGGGAAGCCGAGAAGGACTCACAAATTCCTTCTCTCGATCGGGCCAAAAAGGAGGAGATCCGATGCGGACGGCCGCCTCGAAAACAAACACAAGCACCGCCCCCGCCGCCAAGACTCCGAGAGGACGCCGCCAACTAGAAATTCCCCGGCACAAACCAGAGACGAAGAAGACTCACAAGGCATCAAGACAAGAAAAACCAACCAGTCAACTACTCGGCCTAGCACAGACAGATTCGAGACTACCGGAGAAGTAGAGTCTCCAGGATGTAATTGATGAAATAGCCAAGTCTCACGAAGGTGATCACAGAGGCAACTCAAGACACAGTAGTTCATACAAATGAAACTCAAGAAGAACCAGCCAGATAGTGATGTAATGATCCTATCTCCACCTTACCCGGACATCCAAAATCGTCATGCGTGAGTGGAGAAAATGGAAGTCGAGCGGTCAAGGAACAGTTCAACTACCAATTCATAGAAGAAGAGGAACTCGCTAAATTTCCTGATTATCTATCAGTGTCTCCCAAATTTCTAGATGAAGACAACTGCATGGATATTCTCGCAGATCTACAAGGACAGGGAGGAGAAAAGCAAGTCAAGGGAAGAAGCCGAAGCACGCGAAAGGCAAGTACCGCCTATCTCCTATAAGACGAACACTTCCATCCTCTCCTTGATGTCTTCTCCGAAAGTGATGAGGAACCCGAGAATGTCAGCGCCACGTAGGAATTGGGCAGATGCGGCAAGCATTGCATGAATCAAGAATCCTTCACGAGCAAAGACGATGGAGGGACCAGGAGAGTCCTCCATAACACACCGAAATCGACCCAACGGGAGCTGTTCAAAGAAATACCACGATGTTCTTTGCTACCACTTCCCACCTAACTCCGGAAGAAGCAATAAGGAGATGGCGATGAAATCTGAGCTGGGGACCCCAAATGAGCCAACCCCTATTGAAGGTGTGCCACCACCCGCCCCAACTACCGAACCATCAATTGCAATACCGGAGTTGGAGACGAGTAACCCCACCCAAGTCACTCTGATGCGCCACCGGGGCAAAAGGGGGAAACTCCCTCCACCGCAGCAAGGTCGGAGGATGTCGCAGATGACTCCACAAAGAATGTAGGAGGCGAAGCAAAAGACACTCAAACACAAGAAGAACAACAAGTTGCCACCAACGAAGCTCGATAACTTGAGATCGTGCTCACTGAGGTGCCAATGTAACAACAAGGCTAATGACGCTCGCCGATGCGAAATGAGGCATTGCGCGAGGAATGTACTTCCGGGAGTTAACACTGGGGCGATGAAAGCGCAATCCATGGGGTTGAGACTCCAACGGATGCCATCGAGAGACCCTAAGACATACCGACACCGCCGAAGGGGAAGGCTGCCTCGCAGCCAGCAGAGACTCATCGGGAGGAAATGAAGGCCCACGGGAGGTTGAGACTTCCCGGAACACACCAAGTAGAGAACATCCATCCCCGCAACCATCGATCCATCTCGAGAAGGAGATCGCCGCACTTCACGATTCCCGGACAACCCCGATGTCACATTTCTCGGGATCGGCGCAGCTGCTCGAGTCAACCCCTCGACAAATCCAAAAGATTCACCAGGTGGGATGTTCCAGCACGAGCAAGTCCGATCCCAAGACTACTCACTGACCTTTAATTTTGATGATGAGCCACCAATGGAAATCTCATCATCGTCCGATGACGCTCGAGAAGGGCCGAGGACCAGTCTACTCAAAAGAGAGAAATCACCGAGACCAACGGTTGCTAAGATAAACGGTGCTCGCTGTGTTTAGCCATCGCACCACAAAACCCAAACAACCAACGATCATCGCTCCGCTCCTCAAGCTACCGGATCGATTCCCAAAAGAACTTCACGCCCACCGCTTATCATCGAACAAATCCCGGATGGCTGATGAATCCTTTTTGAATCTTTCCCTTCTCACCGAGATACCGTAACTCCACGAAGAGTCGAAATGAGCAAGCACGCTATCACGCACCCTGCACCTCTGCTTTTCACTGTGCACCATCGTTCCCGACTTTCGATTTCGACAAAGTATGGCCATCACCGCAATGTTTAATCACCAAGCGCGAGAAGTGTTCAACCTCTTCTCTCTTGCTGAAGTTGAAAAGATGGAGAGCATCAGCCTCCTTGGATATGCTACCGACAACAGAGATGCCAACCTTACAAATTCACTTGGTAGGCATCACATTAGGAGTAAGGAATGGTGGCAACAAAGAAGAATCAATGCGTAGGAACAATGTGAGATACTTTACAATTATTCAAAAAGTCAGCCGTGTGAGAGTCGAAAATGTTGATGCGAAAAACAAAGTCGCGGAACACATTGAACATATGCACGAAGCTCACACTACCGAGATCAAGTCACGGGCCGCTGAGCAGTATCGCAAATGATATACGCTTGGAAGAACACATGACAAGAAAATTCAGCCTTCTCATGGGCCGAGATGAAGTCGATTTCAATAATCCAACGCTACTTCCTGGCATCAATTCCGTTGCAAGATGGCAACGCAGACTTGAAAGCAAAATTCAACCATCGAGACTCGACTTCATGTTTGCAAGATGTTCCCACCCAGGTTCCTCTCGCCCTTGATGATGCCAAAAAGGGAAGAGGAATACCTTAAAGCAAAGAAAAATCAAGCCGAAAAAAGGAGCAAATGACAAGGGAATGTAAATGAGAAGGGAAAATCACCGAGGAAATTTTGAAACTCAAGAAAGGAAAATCACTAGGGAAGGATCAAAGAATATGACCTTGATGATTGACAAACCCCAACAGTCCCGCCACAAATGACATTATAAGCAAAGAAACTCCCGCGACTCCAACACTCCAACACTACACGTATCTATAGGTAAGAGAAAAGAAATTGTGCGAGGGAAAAGAAAGAGGTGGAAGGAAGAATGGATGCCAGGGTGATGAACATTTTGAAAGAACACTGAGGCATTCCAGGTTGTCGAGACACGTATGCCATTTCGTTGTCCGGACAGAGCCAAGATCGACGAATTCAAAACGCTCGAATCAAGGTTATTTTGCAAATATGTCCTTAGCCTCAAGCTTGGGACCTCAGACGGGAAAAAGGGTCTCACATTATGTGAAGAAAGCCGACAGACAAAGACAACCGTGATCGCTCACTCGCTAGTCACTCGCCGGCACTCACCGGAAAGAAGAAGGCCCCTGCGAAGACAAGATACGCCTGAGGTAGAGGAAGAAGCAGCGGTGATGTTGCTTCGCACTCCAGCCTCCGCCCAAGAATATTGAATACGTGAGATCCAGGAAAGAAAGGAGGGATCTACCTGGGCTGGGCTTGACCATGTGGCGAACTTGCAAGTGGCCAAAACCAACGCCGAGTATGCAAAAAGGATAGAAGAAGAAAAACAAGAGACAAACTCTCGGCTATGGCAGAGAGACAGAAAGAATAAGAGAGATGAAGTCGCCAGGAAGCGCATATGAGAAGAAAAAGAAGGCACTTGATGACTTCCAGAAGAAGAGAAGAAGAGAAGAAGATCGATCAAGATGAAAGCATAGAGGAGAAGGAGATGAAGTGTTGTTTGCCCAACCCTTCGTGGTTTTATATGTAAATACATACAATGTGTCTTCCGTAATAGTGCAAATTTTTTTCATACTCGATACACCTTGAAACAAATTGTGTTAAGTACAAGAATGATATGATCAATAAAAAGATTGATTATGCGATACATTCTATGTCAATACACTATCTCAGATGTATCTTTGTTATTTGCATCTTTGTATGATTTAAGTTTTGGCATCATCAAAAAGGGGAAATTGTTAGAATTTTATTGTTTAGATTTTGATGAATGCCATGTAAAACTTAGAATAGAAAGTTGGCTCCCCAATTCTTGCTTTGAAATGTATTGTAACAATTAAAGCCGCCAAGCCGAGTGTTAAGTCGCCACGCTCCAACTTGCAAGAAGACAACTCAAGGCTTGAAGGAAAAACTCGGGGTGAGACAACGAGTACAACAAAGAAGAGCAGACAGAACTCGATCAAGAAGCGAGATGAGATGCGAGTGAAACATCACCAAGTCAACTCAAGAGAGGCTGTCTCAAGATGAAGTGACAAGAGTCATCCAATGATTGGAAGCGACTCTTAAGTCACCTGGGGAAAGCGAGAAATGCAGTCAAGTCGAGATAATCAAAAGGAACCGTTGTATCGTAAATCAAGAGATTTACTTAAACAAGTAATATCTCCATACCACCTTTCTCTGGAGTGCTCACCCCGTGGAAGCGTGCAAAGAAATGAACCAATGGGAAGACTACACCGCGTCGAACTCAAAAGGTGATAAAACATTTCATACGAGGAAGTGGCAATTCCAAGTGCAAACCAACGACCGCAAAAGTGATTTTCAAATATGGCCTATCTCTTCAACGGGCAAATTTTTGAAAGTTCACTATAAAAGGCCGAGGAGTTTGATTGAGAAAGAAAATGCGTGGATGACACACACGTGAGATATACAAGCTTATCAAAATTGAAATATTCTCAATCCTCGCTTCACATCTCGAAGAACATCAATCCAACACTTACCCGTGAAGCCGAAAGAGAACTCAATCGCCTGAAGAGGAAAATATCGAAACAAGCGGGTCTACATTCCAAGAAGGATTGTAGAAAGGTTCAAGGTCAACCAAGCCTTAAGCGCTTGAGGGCTTGGAGATCAAATCCAAAGTGCTTGAGCAAGTGAGTCAGAGTAGCAAGGCAAATGCCTGAAGAAGCCTCGAGTCGCAGAAGCCAACAGTGATCAAGCGCGCCTGTGACCGAGTCCCCGAAGGATCAAGTCTACTGCTAGAGACTTGTATCCTGGACTGCTACCACTTTGAAACCGATCATTACTTAGTGGATTCCTCCAGAGCTGGAGAAGAGAGAGGAGTAGAAGAATTACCCCATCTCGAACCTCTATAAAAACTCTTTATCGTGTCATTTACATTTCAAAGATTTAAATTTCTCGTACTTTTAATTGCTTATATCTCACGATAAATTTGCTATCCATTTGATAATCTATAAGTACAAATCAAGCTTCGTAAAAACTTGCTTAATCAAACTTATGGGTGTTAAGTCTTCCATTGAAAACAAACCACAAATTGAGTCAAATTATAAATAACACCGAAGTTACTCGTATTAACAAATGTAAAATTACCGAAATTAAGAGATTAACTCTAATGAGGACTAATTCGATCATTCATCATGACAACTGTGAGAACTCAGAGATTTAAAAGGCTAAATCGAAAATTTGCAAGGTTTATTCAACCCCTTCTAAACCTTACACTTTACACCCCTGGGACCTACAATAACATAAGGAATAACTAGATTCATCACACCTCTAGAATTCATTTAATCATTCGATAAACTCATCGATATTTTCATATTTTTGATCTATTTTTGTATTTTTAAGATAATCAACTCCATCAAATATTGAATTTCTAAATAAAGCTGGGACTACTATATTATAGTACTTAGCGATAGTTCGATAATTATTCCTTCCTCATGGATTTAATAACCCATTTCTCTATATTAAAATCCTCGACAATCGTGATTTCATTTGCTAAGAAAATTTTCAACAGCCTACGAACCATCTAGC